>JAQOTA010000041.1:0-214899 GCA_029532415.1 Marasmius tenuissimus | reverse complement strand
AACGGCACCTCTTGGACTGGCAAACGCGCGGTAAACAGGAAGAAAGGTCGAGTGCTTTTGGGTGGGGGACACAATGATGTAGGAGGAGAAATGTATTACACGGCAGGGTCCAGATGGAACGAGGATGAACTTGAACAGAAGATCTTCTGTACCACGATAGACAACAGACAACAATATCCAGCTCTCCGAATGAAGATCATCAGTCGCAGATGCCATTTTTTTCACCATCATGCATCGCCTCGTAGGATCAACAGAGTGAGGTGTGGAGTCGATTTGCAGCTTCCGGGGTACAATCTTGCCTCCATGTGGCAAGAGCATCGGGACATTCCCCGGTTGGAGCAAGGCCGTTCATACTGCGTTGGCCGCCAGGGTGCTTGAGATGGCAGCGGGAGATGTACACAGTAACATTTCATCTGATCCACTAGTGGACGGGTATGGATGCGATAAAATCCATACCTTGCTGATGTGGTTGGCACTGGTACCGATTTGCTCCTCAGATAAACAGTAAGCACTAGTTATCTCAGCCGCCAGCGCGACGCCGAAAGGGCCACTATTCAGAGCGACCTTACATTTTGGAAGCAATGGGATTTTAGATACCTGAAACATATGTTTCTATCCGCATCATGAGCGTGTAGTCCGAGTAAACTGAAGGATGACGAGACACGTTTAGACATTAAACGAGGACAAAAGTGAGATGACAAAACAGTCACGAAACGTACATTTACTCCGTGATCAGATGAGCCTTTGAGACGCCGAAGTATGCAGAGCTTCAAATTCAGTGCTGAAACTTATGTGGGGAATCAGGATTGAGAATATCTCAATGACAACCAGATTCATATTACTGTCTTATGTACAGTATCAATGGATTGGACATCGACGTGCCTTTTCATACTTGCCCCACAATTTCCTGAAGGAGTGCACTTGTATATACCAAGTTCTCAGAGGTAAGTGGCAATGGTTCGTTACGAAAATCAGGGTATCTTGAAGAGGTCCCCAAGTCAATTGAGGCCATGCTTATCTTTCTCAATGTTCAAGTGCTTTCTCATTATGTAGGATATGAATGTGTTTAGTATGATATGCCTTCCGAGTTTCTAGCTCCTAACGCAGCTTTGTTGCAGAATCGAGGTCCGTCGTCAACTTCATTCCTTCGGCGATCATCCACATGAGGTGCGCGGTCGCCAAGAGCCCCTGTCGTCCAGAAGGCTATTCTGATCATCGGATTTGGAATGAAAAGAGTGATATTCGATGGAGCATCCCGTGACTTCTCTTAGGCTTTGTAGGAATCCTTTTTTAGATTGTGATCAGATATATAGTCCCTTCGCAGCCTCAGTGCCATACCATCAGTCTCTCCAACTGTGGAGCAAACCCGATGTCTGTTATTCCGATAGCTACGATCCCTCCGGAGCTCTATACAACGACGGCGATTGAGCATGAGATGCTTTTTCGAGTGAGTCAAAGTTGCTTTGTTTCCTAACCATTCTTATTCGGTTTATACTATCCAACAGTACTTCAACGGTGGGTACTCCACGGGTCGCTCACGTTCCAAAGTTCTAAAGACTCCTTCATTATATTGCATTTAGCTGCTGGAGGGATTTTATGGGTTTACGATACCCTTCTCACGTTCAACCTCGAGCTCTCCCATGTATGGGCGTCAATGAATCCTCGGAAGAGGGGGGCTTTCCGGGTGACTGGGGCGGGTTTCAACCTACTCTACCTTATCCAACGTTACCTACCCCTCTTCGACAGGGTAGCCTTGGATCTATATTGTGGGTCCGGTTGTTTGCGGCAGTGAACCATAAATCTGACCGAGGCATCTCACAGTCTTGTTAGGACCCACAAGCGCCGATCAGTGTGCCCTAACGTATAGGCTAAGTGCATGTCAGATTATCCCTTTCGTCGCCACCTGCCTGCTTCGCCACTCATTGAACACTTGTAGGGAGCTCCTTAACTGGTGTAGCAATCTCCGAGCGTAAGATGTTTTCTTGATCCACGGTCAACCCCATTTTCATTACTGTTCAATAGTCGTCCTGAGCGTTCGGATATGGGCCGTTTGGCGTCGTGGTCGAATAGTTACAGCAATCCTACTCCTCATGATGGTGGGGTGTGTCGTACCGGCACTGATCTTCTACGACAAATTCAGCAAAGGCGTTCGATGTCAGTTACGTTGTCCTCTTTTCACACACACGACTAATCTCTGTCTCACTTTCTAGTTCCAGACCCGACTCCAACTACTGGTATTGTCGGGTTTGGCGCATGTTTCTACCTAATATCGAATAAAGATATTGTTGTGTGCTGGATTCTGCTCATGGTTTATGACACTGGTAGGTCCATACACAGCATGAGCAGATCCAACGCTCGAGTTAATCAAATTTCCAGTCAGTTTTGTCCTGATGGCTATACCTGGCTTCAAAGCTTGTAAGGCTGAAGATTGTTGCATATGTGCTTTAAGGTCTGAACTTGCTCTTAGTTCGATCCGGAGGACATTCTCACCTCGTGAGAGTTATTTATCGAGACGGTCTGTCCGAATAATGACGTTTCCATGTAAACGTGCTCAAAACCGTGCTTCATCTAGGGGTCATATACTATGGCTTGATCTTCTGTGAGCGACTCGTGAAAAACGCGAAATGAACTCACTCACAGGCATGAATATGGACAGTGGTATCGTTGATCAACGTCATAATAATATTAATCTTACCGGTGAGTTTTGCGCGGTATATATTCGAGACGATTACAGAATCATTCTTCAACTCACCATGTTCGGAATCGAAGCTTTCTTACACTCCCATAATCTCCCCGTACGTTCGTAGATACTCAGAGACTCTTCTCGGTCTATCTTATCCTCTCCTACAGATTCGAGCGGATCCTGCATTCGATCCTCGCTAGCCGGGCGATTCTTCACATTCGGAAGGCGGCCTCGGAAGACAGTATTCATAGCGGGGGCATGGATGACCCGGGTGTTGGGTCTGAACGCTCTGGTTATATTGAGATGTTGTTTGCAGAGAATGGGGTGATGCGGACAAGGAATGAGCCGGAGGTACCGATAGAGCATAATCGAGGGTAGTGAGTCTACATTAGAAGGATGGGAGGGGGACCTAGAATCGCGGCATAGATACTGTTAAAACTGCCAGTGACTCCAATCTCGGGTTTCCTGGATAGCATGTCACCAGTCAAGTGGCTTGATTTGGCACAGGCCGCGAAGCCAGGATTCGGCGTACTTACTTCGAGGGACTCGATCACCCTCGTAGGCTCCCCATATTTAGCAAGGATAATCGAAGGTTTTTCTGGTTTTATTTTGGTGCGAGCCGCGATAATGATAGTGGTGAGCTGCTGGTACTAGTGTCGGCCAACCGTCAACGACAATGCCTCAGTCGTTCAGCGACCAACTTTAGGGCCGACTCCAAGTTTTGTTCATCAGCGTCTACAGTCGAGCTAACCTTATGACTTCCGCTTGCAGAGGCGAGCACGTAAATGAATACAGCGGTCCTCAGCGGTCCTCCACCGACTCGTTGAGGTCATCTTCCCGATGAGTACCATGAGAACGACAGGATAGAACCAAAACGCAAGACAACTATAATCCACCAGAACTTGTGTGTCAAGAACGAAGCGCAACCCGGTAGGTAAACGGAGATTGTGGATGAAAGCAAAGATATTGGATGGGAGGCTGAAGTATCGCTAGTAATTTTACATCAAATCTCGCGAAATGGGTCGTAAAAGGTGGGAAACTGGATTCGTAAACATGTCAGCGGGTCAACACCACCCGAATAGCGTATTGAACGCCTCCAACTCTTCAGGCCTCAGGAGTCGGCAATGTCAGAGAGGGATGAGGGAACATTACTGATGTCTTCGAGAATGGAACCGGCAGACAGACTAGTGGGACATTCCTGTACTGGCACACACACCAAAGCTTTTTGAGCAGTTAGAGAGATGTCCGTGGCAAGATACATGCTTCTGTCAAAATAGTGGCCTATCTCAACCGGCACCTCTTCTAGAGTCTTCTCGTCTAGGTAGAGCTGAGGGTATTCAAAATCTTCGAGCTCAGGCGAGGATACCGTGAGACGATGAGTGAAGGTGAAGTCATAATGTTGATTGATTGCGAGCAGCGACGAAGAAGCGGCACCATCATTGTGATGGGATTCCGAAGGGGTGTTCGTGCTGGTTTCCCTGGAGGAGATAAGAGCCTCTTCATGATCAACAACGGAAGATTGTTATAGCGACGGTTCGAGGAGACCATCTGCCTCACGGACGGATAGTTCAGCGCCATCAGGCGTAGTGGCCTCAACAGAGATTGCGATGGGTTGATTGGATGGAGCAATAACAGAAGTCAAAGGAGAAGCTAGATCTTGAGCCATGCTACGCGTTCTTCGCCTCTTCAGTCTTCGAGCAGCCACTCCAGATGCAGCCGGCTGCTCAGGTAGGTGCTCGTCATCATCCGCTCCCTCCCAGCACACGCGAATCGCTTCCTGGCACAAGGCTGATACTTGTAGTCAGGATATCGCTCTTTGTGCTCATATGTTGCCACCTCAGCCCTGGCTTCATACTTTACTTTCTCCTGCGGATCTAGTGCGTTCCAACGTCTACCCAGAATCTTCGATATCGGTGTATTCATCATTCCCTCGAACTCGGCATTCCGAGAAGTATCCTTGCGATAAAGAATCTATGCATTCGGTGGCCAAAGAGGTTTTCCATCATCCGCATTTTGCTCATCTACGCCCTCGGGCTCCCGGGCTCTCTTCTTGTACCGTGACATCTTAATTCGGTGCAGACGATAAGCAATTGTTAACACTGATGAGAGTTTGGGAAACGCTGACCGGTACACGCTTGAAAGAGTAGTAATACAGCACGGTTGAAGACAGGTAAGGTGCATGGACGAAAATTGAGGTTGCAGACGTTCATTTTTAAGGCAGGCTGAGGCTCCCACAATGACCGCATTCAACAATCAACGAAAATTGCCGAGGGTGCCGTAACTTAGAACTACCTTGTCTGAACCATTGCATCAATCGGAATCGAGGTTCATTGTCAGTCTCGGCAAAACATATACTCACGCTCTCTTGGTGTCTATGGCACCCTCAGCTGAAAGTTAGGTCTCAGCGAGTTTCAATGCTCGCTACAGGAAAACTAGAATTGGCAGGCTAAAGAATCAAGATGCTCACACGTCATTGTCCCCTATCGGCCCCATTTGGGGCAGTTTGACACCGAATCCCAGCAATCACGCGGATTATCTCTTAGGTTTTCCCCCCAAAGATCATTCTCTGCATCGAACCTCGATCATCGAGACAACATCGCCGAGGTAATCCCTGTTGTCAATAGCTCAATGATCCACCTAGTTGACTTTCAACTTTTTCAGACCACGTTAAACAATGGACAACCTACACGATGAAATAGTACTGGATTACCCGTTTCTCAATCACTGCTACAGCCGTTTCAAATCACCCGCGAATGCATTGCGCCATCTAGAGAAGGTCAGAAACCCACCAAAGGTGGTCAGCACCAAGCGTCGAAGCCCAGAAATTGAGACTGCCGTGGAATTCCTGGCATGTTTGGTCGCCCACAATGCCTTTGTTGATCACGACGGTCATGATAACGGTGCCTTGAGCCACATCAGTAGCCGGAGGAACGGGATAGCCATCTTCGTCTCATGGGTGCTTTTCTTGTTGACAAATGTTGTCCTGGCAGAAGAGCTACCGACAACCATTGATGGCGTCAAGGCTCGCGCTCGCTCCTTCGCCTATATCCCTTACTTGATTGGTTTTCCGAACGATCAAAGCATCCTGTTGAGCATGATGCGTTCATACCCTTCCCTACAACCGCTTTTGATGCAGGGGTGGTGTAAGTCTATTGATGAGACGGATCCAACCTGGGGATTTTGGTCTATGCTAGTGGCGAATCTGTTCTACGGCAGCACTGCCCTCTCTTCCTTCCGTCCCAATCCGCAGGGCCTATCTGGTGGTCCCTACACAGAGGGAGAGGATCTCGGACTCATGTTTACCCGACATTTACATCACGAAGCTCGAAGGGTTCGGTTCATGCCCGTGGACGAACTGCGACATCTGAAGATGTACGTACTTTGCCTTTCGCCGGGTGCGACTCTTCGCGAGGGCCCATTCCAGGACATTGCTGTACGAGTTCATTGCATCCCTGCACTCATCTTGCTCGTCTCGAAATGTCTGAAAAGACGTTTCGTCGTGCATACCAGCTCCACGGAGGAGGATTCTAGGGAAATTACACTCATCCACGAGGTCGTGTCAACTTCTTTGTCGTATCTGAAAGAGTTGATGGACGGGACCTTGTCGGTACGGTGGAGTTTGAACGCTGGGATAGTCAAGGTGCTACTCCACATACCCACGTCGTTGTTCGCTCACGATAGGGCGATGCCTTCGGAGCTCTCCTTGGTTGGGCGGGCGACAGAGGCCCTAGAAGGCATATCGAAATTTCTAGTATATCCCCCGATTCTACACGCCTTTCTCAAGTCGGTCGATCGATTGTCAACAACGGAGATAGAGAGGACGCTGTTAGTATACGCCCCGGCGGTATGGATGTGCTGGATAAGCGCCACAGAAAAAGCGAGTGCTCTCCGCGCACTTCGTCGGGAATTGAAGCGAAATCCGTCATTTATGTGCAGCAACCCAAATGTATGTGATTCATCACTCTCCCAGGTTTGCCTCAACACATCTAACCCATGGAATCGAGTGTCTCTCGATGGATTTGAGTTTCTCGGAGGGGGAACACAGAAAAAGAGGACACGGGAAAAGGTCCAATTATTCTGTCTGCTCGTCTTGCGAGACGATGATGTACTGCTCCGTCGAGTGTCAAAGAGTACAATGGAGAGGCGGACATCGAGCGGAGTGCCAGACTTACAGAGAAATCAGAGAAGGTCCGTAACATTGCCCTCTTTCGAATACAAATAATCATAACATCTGTCTGGCCTATAGCGAGCTTGCTACAAATTTCCGACTACGATACTCAGTTCGGCCATGCGTGGATGCAAGTGTATCTCCGAGGATGGAATGATCTGGTCTGGGCGCGTATAGCTGCTTATCGCTCTACCTTATCACGAAGATTGAGCACGCTCACCGAAGAGGAGCGCCTCATCCTGAGCGAGATCAAGACTCCGCTTGCGGTTCTTGATCTCATGCAGCCAGGGCTTCCCGACGAGAGTTGCCTATCTCTCACGAATGTGACGGCTTTTTCAGCGAGCGAGGCTGGAAAGTTATATCCCAGCATTGCATCTGAAGTGTTGACCACTTGGAGAGGGCAACGGGTCGACAACGGTACGCTTTTGGTAGTTGGGCTCTTCCCTCGAGATGGAACGCATCCTTGGTTATTTTACAAGGTCCTAGACCTTCCTTCGCTCTCTTCATAGACAAGCACAACACGCCAGAAATTACTTCAATGGAGTCCGAGTCTATAGGTAGACAACATGTTCAGAGCAGCAGTTTATCAATTTCATGATCCTTTCCGGTCCATATAAAAATACATCCAGAATCGTGGTCCAAAAAACAGGATCATGGTAGCAAATAGATGATCATAAACGACACTCACACCTCAATACGCTTCCACCTCCTTTCCCTCGCCTCTTCCTCGGTCAATGAAGCCTGATATCTGTTATCCGAACCCATCTTGAACACTTGTCCATAGACACAGACATCCGGAGATTGTCGTTCGTAAGCAGCTGCCTTGAAGGCCGATACACGTTTGAGCATAAGCCTGATCGTAAGAGGAACGTGTCGGTCCGTATAGCGTACGGGATTCCAACGGTTCAATGACCTGTATTCAACCATGTTGAACGATATGGTGTGCAAAGAGGGGAGATCGTGAGCGACTGATATCCACCAGGTCTGTTTCCAAGATAGGGAGAGAAAACAATAGGTTAAAAAGCGTCCTTAAGGAGACATCAATACAAAACAAACGTACTATAGCATCGAACTCCATCTCATCATCAGTCATTGCTACGTCCTCCGGATTGACACTAATAACCAGTCCCTCTAACCGATCAAACCCATCCAACCGGACACCGTGTCGTCCGAGCGACCAGGGACCCTCCATCTCGGCGATAACGGTCAATCGGCGAAGGCTACCCTGATGTCGGAGTAAACTCCGCGTGAAGGCCTCCGACATCGAACGATCGACGCTGCTGATGCGCGAGGCCCAGACGCCTCGTGTATGAAGGGTTTCGATCCCTGTGTACGAGCCAAGATAATCAAGAAAAGCTTGGTCGATCTTCCCGGATAGATAGATATCTCTGAGAGGGACGTCGTGGTCTTTTAACGCGTTCCAAATGGAGGATATGGGGATAGTGCTGGTATCATCGTAACCTGAGAGCACCCTGGGCATCACGGTCAAAAAGCGGTCTGGTATGTAAAGGACGGGATGCCGTACCTAAGGGTCCTGAGGCCGTTCAAGCAATATACGGCTTTCGTGAATAGAATGTCAAACTCCTGTCGAAGACCTGGGTCGACTTTAGTAGGAAGAGGGAATGTGCTAGAGCGCGAGGTAGGATCTTCGAATTCATTGGAGCGGTCGACCACGAGTTCCTTGACGTGACGGGAGATGCTAGTCGTGTCACTGGTGGCGTATACCGCGTGGAGAAGGCCCAAACTTGACTTGAGGCCGTCTGATGATAGCCTGAGGACGATCTTCGTGAAGAGGACGGGCGACACTAGGACATTGAACAGGCGATTGACGAGCCGCAGCGCTTGGAGGGTTTGGTGCTGCTTTGCCTATGAGAAGATCCAATTATAGATGTAAGAACACACTAATGGACTGTTAGAACGCACCTGTTCCACCACCTCCAGCAAGACTTCAACAGGAAGATTCGTCAAACAAAACGGACTAGGCATGTTGGTGGTTTGGGGGAAAGAAGATGTTGGGACGAGCAAATAGACTTGCTTTATAAATATGGTTCCATTCTAAATGTCACCGTGGGGAGGTCGTGTGAAATGCACTGCGTTAGTGACCTTACGCAGCCGCACTAGGAGCGACCCTGGTAGGGGTGCGGGGATTGGGACCTGGACCCTGATTAATGCCCATAGGCACGATTGTGGCGCAAGTGTGAGCTCGTTGGGCTGGAATCGAAATAGGTCAGTCTATAATTCCCAAGTGAGGTTTATCGCAGAGTCAGTCATCAGAAGAACCTTTGAGTGAATCGGCGTGCGACCGATCTCAATCCTTGCTCTGGGTGAATAGAGAAACCTGCATTGGGTCTTTAGTCATTATCAGGCAGAGAAAATCAGAGAAGACTTCTATTTATCTCTCACCCGAGCCTGTTTTCCAGGAATCCCATCGCTGTTCGTGAGAAGGTTACGATTCAACGAAGCAGCCTGGCTTGCCGATCACGCCCAATGCCTGCCGGGCTGTGGGAAGGTAGTTCTAAATCCGGAAGCCCTCTCATCGATGACGCGATGTTGCTCACGGCCGTTCTCGACAACGACCACCACGTTCTGAATCTTAGTCTATGGAATGCAAGAACTGTGAACTGCGACAACGACATTTTCTTTGTGATAGCTGTCTTCAAGCTCAGTACGTGTTGTATCGCTGTAAAAGACCTTTTTTGCAGTATCTGACCATCTCTCCAGCCATCGCGACTTTCAACTGAAGATTCAACATTTCGCTGTAGAACGGGACGATGCTGTTTTTAAAGCCTCAAAAGCACTCGAGTGGACTGGCCTCAACCGGACTCGTCGAGCAGAAGTAGCAGATCTCCAAAGAAGAATTGACGATGTGCAAGGAGCATTGACAATATTGAGGAAAGACAACGATGCCAGTGCGTCCTCGTTCATCTTCCTACTTTTGTCTTATCTACTGATGTTCAAGGCTCATGTTAAGTCATTTTATTACTTAGAACGAGCGCGTCTGCAAAGCCTGCGAGAAGAATTGGCAACGCGGCGGAGAAATCTCTCTGCAACGAAACTATCATCGATCACGGCTACCAATTCGAACTCTGGCCCGCTCGTACGAGAGCAACAAGATCTGGCGGCTCTCTCAGCCAATATTGCCCGAGCTCGATCTGGCTTGGTCCAAGAACTAGTGGAGGTGTTTAACGTCGTCGAAGTTGGTGGCAGACCGCCTGTGGGTGGTAGACCAGGGACGAAAGGAGAGTGGACGATTGGGGACCTAATCCTACCGGTTCCAGGAGACATCCGAAGTACGCTAGGTCTCCCCTCGGCTTTGGTCCTCAGATTGACAAGCTCTGTCACAATAGGATATCCACCGGACCATATCAACGCCGTAGTGACTTACACCGTTCATTTCCTTTCGCTGTTGACCTTCTATCTGGGTATTAAGCTACCTTTTGAGGTTCTTTGGGGCGGTGGCAAGATAGGTGTCGGAATACCTTCAATTGGTGCCATCTATGGTGGCGAACACGGGGGTTGGACAAAGTCAGTCGTATTTGTCTCTCCTGGTGACTCCAAACTCTCGCTGACCACAGTTCTCACCTCCCAGATGGAATGTTAAACAACCTCTTCATCTTTCTGCCAACCCGCAAACTGCGAGCCTCCCTCCCAGCCCTTCGGCGTCCTCAGATGCCCGGTTGATGTCGGATTCCTATATTTTACCGAGCCCCGAACCACAGCAAACGTTTACGACTGCATTTGCCATGCTTCTGTACAACGTCTGCTACCTGGCTTACACCCAGAGCGTAGACGTCCCCCTCGCTCATGCAGGGGATGTACTAAGTAATCTATGGAATGTTTGTTGTAGTGCTGAATTGGGGAGGTATGTTCGTTCGTTCTTCCTTGGTTTTCTCGCGATACCAATGAAGGCCTACTTCCGATAGGAGATCTCATGAGACACAACCCATCCTAGCGGCACCTACGCCTCCTGGCTTCCAGCTTGACTTTGCACAGCTAATGCAGGCCATGACGACTACGAGACCTCGAGCCCCGTTAGCAAAATCGCGGGGCGTTGGCAACGGGAAAATAGCACGGAAGGATCGTGCTCTGGAGGTTGATGAGGACGGATGGGATATCATTGACGAGGAGGCGTTTTGACCTTCGAGTTCCGGTTTCTTTTGACAAGTGTATGACTGTTTTGAAGAGGAATTGACAACCTCTCTATTTCGCTTCAGTGACCGCTTCAAGTTGCATACATAACTTATTGGGCATACGCAGTACCAAAGCTTGATGATCTGGAAAAATGAAACTTGAAAGGTCCATCGAAGTGATTTCAAGTGAGTGTTATGATTTCAGGCTTATCTTACTCGCTCGACCCCGATCATTCGGGCAAAATAATTCACAAATCTGCGATCTTTACGAACGCCTCACCAACTTAGGAGACTTTTTCTTGGACTTCCCAGTAGAAAACTGCTGCTGAAACACCCAGAGATGAATGGTATTACGTGCCGTCTCTGCACAAATGACAATCTTCCTGTTTCGTCGGAAGGCCATTGCCGTTGTGGAGAGTCTGAAGAGGTCGAAGAGGTCCGAATATAGAAACTCCGTTCAAGACGAGCCTGCAACCCCAGCGCCGTCAGTGTCG
Organism: Marasmius tenuissimus; assembly: GCA_029532415.1. Classification (NCBI taxonomy): domain Eukaryota; kingdom Fungi; phylum Basidiomycota; class Agaricomycetes; order Agaricales; family Marasmiaceae; genus Marasmius; species Marasmius tenuissimus. The sequence continues at coordinate 203,424 of JAQOTA010000041.1, read as the reverse complement.
TGGATGACGCGCCGTATCGCTCTCAGACTTCCGCAGCACCTAGGAGTCAATGTATTCTGTTGCGATGAACATGGCCTCCAATATACGGGCCGGGCGTTCGGTCGGTTGGTTAGGTGGGGCGAAGATTCAATATGGATACAACTTCTCCGATCTCAGGCGAAGCTCACGGTTCTCTATCAAGAGACCACCTTGATTTCTACCTACAGCCTTTGGCGGCTTGTCACTTGGAGCGCACTGGGATTTACTTCCGCTTGGGCATCGGTTTGTGGACATTGTTGCTTTTAGGGAGATATTTTATGCGGCGCTTAATTGAGGGTAAATGCGTCCCTGCTTTGTTGCGCCAGGATAATCGGTATCCAGTAAGCGTTTGCTCCATGGTGAGTCTCGAGTTTGTTATTCCTATTTAATCGGTCTGAAGCAAGTTTCTCGTCTAAAAATTACTCTTAAACCGTTACCTTCCCTATAATACTGTCATATCGCTCGGGCTTGAGTGGGTTGCAATTGAACTGGACAAAGAGCTTTTTGGCTGGAATATAAAAGCTATACAGCCGAGGAAACTCATTTCTAGATTGCCTTTGAGCTATGTAAAATCAACATTATGGCACCTTTGGGTCCGAGTTTGCCCATTGGAACTCCCGGCGACAATGTGACTTTCCGATTCAGAACCGAGAACACTGGTGCTTGGAGCATGCATTGGTGAGGTCCCGCTTTCAGTGTGATCGAGAATGCCTCTCTGACTCCATTTCTACTACAGCCATATTGCTCGTCATTAAAAAGCGTGAGTTTGAGGACCAATATCTTGCTACTCGAGACCTTTCTGATGTTTGTTCACAGGGGCCTGGCTGTTGTGATGGCCGAAGACATCGCCGGGATACAGCAGGATCAGAACCCGCCTGGTGCCGGTGAGCGATTGTTCCAAAAGTAAGAAAGCCATGTCGCGGTCTGATTATGACGTTTCCTCTCCTTTTCGCTCAGCTGCTTGGAGCGGTCTTTGCCCAGCCTACGAGGAGTTCTCAGGGTGTTCGAATTAGACGCCCGAGTCTCCGTATACCCGTTCTGTGACTTGTTCCCCATGTCGCTCGTTTCTATAGGGGGAAATACAAGGCAACATTCGTTTACTACTCACCTTCTTTGCTTATAAAGTTGGAATTCAATCAGTATATTTATAAAGACTTGTTCGTACCGGTAGTCGGAATATTGTTACTAAATCATAGTGATAATATAACCGTCTCCTTTAGCGTACCTTTGTCAAACCACGACTGTCTACTGTACATGTAATTCCTCCCACCTTGGCTCTGAACGGTGCCAAGGTCTTACTCAACTTGGACCCGGAGCTGCGGCTATCTGGCTTTACCCGTCAATCCCAAAAACCAAAATTTTGGGAGGGTTTGGATTATGGTTCGAAGGATATTCATATAGACTACCGACTGAAGTTCCGCACTCGAGAGCGGTATCGGATGTTTCGACACTTCATGAAATGTCTTTGGACCTTCAACTACCTGGTGAATCGGAGGGCCACTCGAGAGACTGGGAAGATTCAGACGTCGAAAGCATCTCAAAGCCTGGTTTGTTGTCAGCGACACGGAGAATTTATGCCCTTAATAGACCGATCCACGGGACGTGCTCATGTAAAGAGGAATAGAACCGGCCTGGGTTCCAAGATGCTGACAGACGTCATGGTTGAGGTCGAACTTCGAAAAAAGATTCGTGCGGAAAACTTCACGCGGGCTTTCGGTCCATCCAGTCCATCTTGGCATTGCGCCACCGGTGACCGTGATCAAGCATCAAGTTTTGTGGGCTCAAAATCCGTACTCCTATGCCATTGTTCATCTTCGCAGTGTTGCTCTCTGTTATGGCGAAGGGACAACCTGCTCGATTCTCATCAGTAACCTGATCCCAGTGTATAATGAAGAGCCCTTCCGCTCGGGGGTCGGCTAATCACAGGAAAGGCCTTAAGCTCGGGTCTTGAACCTGTGATGGACCTGTGAGTACGATTGTATACACCTCTCGACGAATCAACTCCATCTCGGGTATGAGGGTACTATGAGGTCAATCTACGCAGCGGGAAGAATTACCATGAGAGTAATAGATCCTCACAAAAGGAAGTGCTGTAGACATTTGGAGAACACAACCATGCGGTTCTCATATAGAAACTTTCGTCATAAGTCGTACAGTCAATTGAGATTCCGAATAGGTCCCAAGTCAAAAGATGCGGGATGGCTACGGGAAGGTGAGCGGTAACTCCTCCAATGACATTGGTGACGTCGTTGATTGCACGAAGAGAAGGGATAGTTCATCGTCACCGCTCCAAGATGCCATGTTCGCGAAGGGAAGGCCTGTAAGAACGGCTATGAATTGGTGTTCTTTGAGGAATGGGATACGAGTTCAAGATAATGATACAAAGTACGATAGGTATTCGAGCACGCTGAGATGACGGGTATGAATTGTCCAGTCGGGTAAGATAGAGATCGTGAGCGTTCGTTGCGAATAACGGGGTGATTTTGACCTTCAATCACTCGTTAGAAACACGAAACCCTGAGAATCCAAGTCGGAGGCTCACATTAATACATGATGTTTGCACTTAATAGTGGCCGGGGGTCGTATGAGTCGCTGCAGGAGGGTTCACACCCTGCGATACTTCAGAATAGCCTGGCGGTTGGCTCGCAGGACCCTGGTTATAGTTATTGTATCCGTATGGATTAGCACCAGGTGGATCTGTCGAACGAATATGGGTCGGTATTCCAGCGAGAAACTCAAATTAACGACGTACCGGTGAATCCCCCTTGGTTGCCAGTATTGGCATCTCCGACACCACCAGCAGTGTTGAGTGATTGAGATGGCGGATAGTTAAACGCTCCTATGCCTCCTCCGAATTTGTCCCTAACTTCTCTCTGCTTTCTCCGGTGTCGCATGAAACAGAATATAGCTAGAATTGAGCCACCTATCGTTGCAACGACAGCAATGACAATGACGACAATGATGGCGACAGAGATTCCCTTCGCGGTGTTACGAGCATTGTTGAAGTCGTTATTGTTGGGCCGCGACGGTGTATTTTGTCGAGGGTACAAGATGTCGAGAGCGGCGGCAGTGACAGCGGCGGACATGGTAGTATTAGGGAGGTAAAAGTCTGAAGGGAAGGATATGCGCTCATCTATATATCATTGATCGCTTGGACCCTGACGGGGCTGTTCGGCTTCATAGCGCCGATGGGAGGCAGGACACCAGCACTGGAATTCTCGATGTGGAGTATTATCAATGAGAAGTTCTTGGTATTTGGGCTGTTCCGTTTCCACCGAATCTAATTGACGTAACCATACACCTTTGCGCGCTGGAGTTCGGTGTAGATTTGGTGAGCGCGAGACAGCGTTATGTAGTTTCTCATATGCGGACATCATCTTGTCAGTAGTTGGCTGCACTCATACCGCAATAGCAAGTGTAATCGGAACGTAGGCCTGTTGTAGGTTGTACAGAGTTGTTCTCCATTTCAGTTTATCGGGCACTTGGCACAGGGGTAGCGCGCACGCTTCGCAATGGTATATCTGCCTCAAGAATGCGTGAGGTCGTGGGTTCAAATCCCACAGTGTCCATTTTTTGGTCCCTCAAGTGCTCGATTTCAAACCGCCCTCGACGTTTTGGACGCTTGAAATCTGCTGAAAACGCCCTTCCCCACGCGGCCTGGGCTGGGCATGGGGGAAAGTATTCACCATCTTTGAAGAAGTGGGATTGCGGTCAATGTCTCCCATTCCTTTCAATTCGTACTATACAGCAATAGCTGTAGCGTTGAGTGCCATGTACTATAATTGTCTTTTTATAGCTTAGTCGGACTTTGCAGTACGCTCCGTGCCTCAATTCAAACCCGTCATCCAGTCAGGTTGCAGTGCCACAAATAACAGTTCCTTACCCCAGCCATACACTTTCAGGGGGGCCGCCAAAGGTGTACTATGTTGAGAGCCCACTCTCAAATCAACACCGCTCGTTCAAGCCTATTGCCCATCGGATATCAATCCTCTCGCGTGATTTGAGAACCTCGTGTCAGTGCTTCACAATTGTGTTTCCCACTCGAGCCCTTCTAGCTTCTTGAACTTTCATGGCTAGAGGTGGCACCACTAGCCACCTAGCTAAATTAGCTGTCAATGTTCGAGAGATGTTGCAACGTGGGATACCCACTAGCCAGGGCGAGCTTACACTCAGTTGTTTCAGTTGCCTTTCGACTGACCGTCTTCTAAATCTTCATGAGATTCTCAAGTTGAATAACAAGTTGATACACTGCATGATCCAGGCCCATCCCTCCTTTCACTCGGGTCTCGGCGGGATTCTTTTCTCCATGAGCTTCAGCCTCCAGTATGAGTACTCCTATCAAGACCTGTCCGGCTACTAGCTACAATGCGGCACTCAACCCCATACTATTCCGTATCGGGCCACGAGCATTCAGTCAGGGCGGGGCATACCCCGCCTTCGTTTCATTCCCAATCAATCGATTCATAGTCTTTTGTCACTAATCGTGCGACTGTAACTCCCGTGCAAAGCGATATACGAACCAAACGGGTAAACGGGAAAGGGGGAAGGTACTACACACATTCAAAGCTAGGCTCGTCGCCTGTATGGTAACCTCGAAAGCTGGTTTGATGCGTTTACAGCACACAACGAGGTCCAGGCGGGGACCAGAGATGTACTATGTATTTATAGCGGATAGATGGGCCGAAGCCAGTCTCGTCCGACTCGTTTTTCAGCCTGTACATTCAAGGGAGCTTCATGTATCCGTTCATGTCTTTAAAAATAGAAAACTATTTATGCATCTGGGATAGATCTTAAGAACTGTGGATGCGAACACGGCTCACCAGTTTCGATCCCGCCCTTCCGCGAGGAGTTGAGTGTGTATGTCGATTGTACATTTCAGCGGCCCGTCCCGTTTTTTGGATCATGATCGTACTTGACTGATCCATGTCGGTGTGGCGTACGAGGAAGTGGGCGACACGGAACTCATACAATGGGGCTAAAATTTTAAACAGGTTCTGGCCCGATCCAGATGAAAAGGAAGTATAAATATCACTAGAATGAGCCTCCAACTTCCCCAGATCTTCTCGGTCTTTCAGCTCTTGAATCTTCGTCGAGTTACATTATTTAGCATGAAGTCCTTCGCCATTATCCTCGTTTCTCTGACTGCTCCCCTCCTCGTTGCCGCAGACCACAAGGTGTGTTATGAACATCTCTCCCCCCTTCTACCCCAATGGGAGGAGGTTGACAACTGATTCTGAACCTCCACTAGTTCACCATCACCAACAAATGCGGTAACTCCGTGAATGCCGTTATTGCCAATACCCGTTGCGGATATAGCCCTCGTAAGTGATTCGGATTGAATCTGCGCTTGCTTGACCTTGGATCCATACTCATCTCACTTAGGATGCGGCGACGCCGTCGACTTTACTGGCGCTCAACCCGGTACGATTGCTGCTGGTAAATCGAAGACCGTTACTATTCCGTCGAGGGTAATGTTATGGCTACCTTTCGTCGAGGGTCCGAATCTAACCCCGATCTCCCCTAAATCTTTTGCAGTGGGTCGGACGTATCTTCAACCAGAACGGAAAGTGCGGAGCCAAGGGAGAGAAGTGCACCATCCTTGAATACAACTTGGGTTAGTTATGGCCTCAAAGTTGGATTCCCCGAATGACATTCCTCTACAACATCGCTACCCAAATAGACTCTGGGAACCAATTTACTCCTCAAAGCTACGACATCTCCAACATCCAAGGCTTCACCCAGTCCATCTCGACTGGCGCCGCAGGCTGTCAGACCGTGACGTGCAAGGATGTCAATTGTCCCTGCAACCAGGCATATCGTCCGGGTGTACGTTCCTTTTCATTGCCTTTTCAACAGGTGTTTTACTTGCAATCTGGTACTTTAGGATACGACCGGATGTGGAAGCGACCAACCAGTTCGAGCTTGTGGTGCTGGGAACATTGCGTTCAACGGTACGCGTCTAAGTCTCTGAATGTGGCTTCGGATCCTCACCCTTTCTCCCCTTAGTCGTGTTCTGCCCTTGAATGTAATGCCCATGTAGTGAATACCGGCGTTCGAGCTCTTGTGTTGATTGTTAGTTCTATCAGTAATTGCTGGGAATTAGATATTGTTGTAAATGAATTGTGTTCTCGAATCAATGGAATGCTTCTCTGGTCAATGGTCTTCCGCAGTATGTACTTGATAGTACTGGCCGGACGATGTGGATATGACCGTACTTTATCATACCTACCGTCACTACCATACGCCTCGCCTCAAGTAGGCATTGTGGTGAGAGAGAGGAAAGGCTATTCTACATCTCTTTCATAGTTCAGTCGGACTTCGTAATATTGCTTCCTATCAATTTGAACCAGACATCCAGTGAGGCCACAGCGCCACCCGCTATGACCATTCCTCTCCCCATATCCTCTTTCATTCACAATTGGGGCTCTGTCCATTGTATCTGTCATTCTCCGGGACGTTAGTAACTCTTCCGAGAGTACGGCTTTCTGAATAAACCCCTGCAGTGATTCATTTAATTAAGCCAGTTGATCCGTCATTCTTCGTCATCTACATCAAACACCATCCAACTTGAAATCTTAAACACGCTAAAATGAGGCTCCTCGCAAATTGACACTGCCCTTCACTTATGGATTGTTCAGAATCCATGTTATGTTGATCCATATCCAGTTCATAGCCCGAAGAGCATCCATCGTGAGTGCTCAGTCTTTCGGTATAAGTACTTCTGAGCTTCACGCCACAAGCTCGTGCTCAACAACATTTTCAGCTTCTTAAATCGTGATGACCAAAGGTATTACCACCCCGCTGAATGCAAACGTTCTAATTGCATTACAGCATGAAATGCTTGCTCGGGTGAGCTTGCCCTTTACCATACTACTCACATAAGGTTCTCGAGTCTCAACTTATTGTGTTCCAATTCCTCAGGAGTTCAACGGTACCTAGTTCCTGCGCTTCCATTGTCCTAGCGGCTTCAGCTAAAATACGCCACTCTTCAGTCGCAGCAGGCGCCCTATGGACCTACGATATCTTTGTCAACCTCGATACTGAAATCGCGCACGTCTGGGCGTCCATCATCGGCCATAAAAAACAGCCATTCCGGTTCAAGTTGACGCGACGTACACTTTTCAACTTGTTGTATCTTCAACAACGGTACATGCCACTGCTCGATCGGGTTATAGTGGATCAGTACTGTGAGTACGAATTTTGACTGGTTTTGGCGACATGGAGAGAAAGATTGTTGACAAGAGACTTCACAGTCATGATGGGAGCACCAGGTGCAAAATCCTGTGCGATTGCTTATACTCTTAGCGGATGTAAGCCCGAGTTTCATATCCACCTTTGTTGTGAGTTCCTCTACTCACAAGGTGTCATCAATTTATTCAGGGAGCTCCATTTTGGGTATACAACTGTCCGAGGGTCAGCGAATTCACGCTTTCACTTTTTTTTCGAACGTTGACCCGTATCTCGGCACTATGAATAGGTCTTCTCGCAACTCGTATATGGGCCCGGAACGCCACAGTTGGGATCATACTTCTTGTTGTATCCCTAGCTTGCTCGGTCCCTGCAATGTTTTTCTACGCTCGTTTTGTAACATCGATTCAGTGTCAGTTCCTACCATCTCACCCAGCACTGATGCAGAATGATACCAACATCTCACTGTAACCAGATCCGGAATTGATGTTTCCTTCCGCGAATGCGGATTTGAGAAGGTGTTTTTTTGTGCTGGAGAATAAGGATATCTACATCTGTTGGATTATCCTCATGGTTTACGATAGCGGTATGTCTGACGTTATTTCTGCTGAGCATTTGAGCTGACGTCTCCTTTTTTGTGGCGTAGTTAGCTTTGTTCTGATGGCTATACCTGCATTGAGAGCTTGTAAGACTCAGCCTGCTCCCGAGTAGTTCCGATTTACGGATACATCTTTGCCTTGTTTAGATCGTGTAGGGGGGAGCTCAAATTTTGTCAAGGTCGTATATTGCGACGGTGGGTATATTATCGGCTGCCTCAATTCCGAGTTAAGATTTCTGACAACTGCCTCGATACAGGTGTCATCTATTATACTCTGATATTCCGTACGAACCAATTCTCTCGCCCCGTCCGGGAATTGGGGATGGACTAACAATCTCCTCAGTTATATCCCTCGTGAATGTGGTCATTATTCTTATACTCCCGGTGAGTGATTGACCATCTCGTCTCCACTGAACTTCAAATTGATGTTACGGGCCTTCCACAAGCACGAGTACGCTGGACTCATCTCCCCGTAAGCACATCTATGACAAGTAATCCTTCGTAAACCGAGGGTGATAATTAATTGGGCTCCCGCAGATTCGAGCGAGTTCTTCATTCGATCCTTGCCAGCCACGCAATCATTCACATACGCCAAGTGACTTCAGCGGTCGTAGTCCATGACCGTCAGGGCGAATCAGGGTCTGGACAATTGCATTCGGAGTACACGACCATGGCATTCAGTTCCAACACGCCAGGGACGTGTACAGATGAAGAGGGGAATTCTCGCTCATGATTTACCAAGGATTGAACTTCCTATTCCCGATACTAACATACAAGATTATCCCCGAAAATCGCACCAATGATACTTACCTTGATTGATTGTGTCTCCGAGCCTTGCACTGCTCTGACACCAATCTTCCCTTCGGCGTTCATAACACGCCGACCGATACTCGGTTTACATCCTCATGACGCTCCTACTATGAATAGAGTGTATTGGTGGGGGTTTATACGGATTTCATACGCGTTAAGCGGAGCCCTGTTTTCAAAACCAAATGGACGGATAAGAGCGGAAATTTTATCGGAATTTTACAAATCCTTACAATGTCATCTAGGTACCTTACATCGAGAGAGAAGAATCGGCGGAACACGGCTTCCATCTTTTGCACGGGTGGGCGAGTGTCGCAGCTCAAATGGCCCACCTCTTTTTTTACCAGTGTCCGGAAGGTATACATAGGGGCTTAGAGAGAAGGGTTTTCGCCCCCGCTGGGCCTGCCAAACAAGGTAGTACAATGTAAAACTGTGTGAGGAGCCTGTAAAAATGGGAGAACTGGACGGATTGGAGCACCAAATGGACGGGTCAAAACCCGTATAAATCCCTACAAATACACTCTAATAACCCGAATTCTATGAAACTTCAGAACCCCAGGTGACATACTACGGCCCTGTGCTCCTCGTACTTGACAGCTCGTATGATTCTGTAACTTCTGTTTACTCAATCAGTTATGATCCCATGTCCAGGGCGTGCATGACCTCTGTCAAAGTCCATATATAGACATGGATGGTGCTCCCTCAAGAACGCTCACAACTCACCTCTCTCTTTCTCCCTTATCCCTTCTGTAACGACTTAGTATGACTAGAGGGACGATTCCTATGCCCCCAGAGGTAGACGTGTTGGCGACGTTGCAGCACGAGATGTGGGTTCGGGTGAGTTTCAAGATCTCCAGGACTCATAGATCCATTCTGATTCGGTCTTTGAACGACCAGTACTTCAATGGTACGTTCTTCGTCCGCTTATGTTTCTCTCGAGTCGTGCTCACATAGTATTCAAGCCGCAGCAGGAGCTCTCTGGACATACGATGTCCTAATCAACCTCGACCTTGAACTCGTGCATATATGGGCCTCTCTCGATATACGAAAGCGACCCTTCAGACTTACGATGGCGATTTTCAACGTATTATACCTCGCACAACGATACATGCCATTGGCGGATTCAGTATTTTTGGATCAGTATTGTGAGTATTCCTGATCTTGACTTGCGAAGATGAGCCTAACGAGGACAAATTCAGTTATGATGGGTCCGAAGGACACCAGGGGATGTGTAATCACCTACACGTTGAGTGCATGTCAGTTCACAAACCTACCATGGAAAATGTTGCCATTGACGAAAACCATTACTATAGGGAGCTCGATATTGGGGATTGAGCTCTCAGAATGTGAGTTACCTCTCCTGTACGGACTGAGATCATTCCTGAATTTTACTTGAGTAGTGCTTCTCGCACTCAGGATATGGGCTGTATGGGCTCGAGGACCTACAATCGGGATCATCCTCGTCGTAATCTCACTAGCATGTGTTATCCCCGCAATGGTGTTTTTCGGGCGTTTTGTTGGGGGAGTTCAATGTCAGTGTTCCTTCCATGTCATTGGGGACTCTTATTGAACCTGTGTAGACCCACTCCTTGAGATACCGACGCCTAAAAATGAAGACTTGAGACGATGCTTCTATATTATGCAGAACAAGGACATATACCTATGCTGGATCGTCCTGATGGTATATGATAGTGGTGCGTTGTTTGTAGTTCCCCCCTCGAGTAGAATACTCACGTTACCTCTCCAGCCAGCTTCATATTGATGGGAATAGCTGGAATCAAGGCGTGTGAGCCAGCCCCGGCATGATATCCACCGAATCCTAATCGTATCGTTCGTTCTCCCTCAGATCGGACAGGGGGTACCTCCAACCTTGTAAAAGTCGTCTATCGAGATGGTGAGTCCCAAATTCATTCTGTTTCCTCTTCCCTTTTGAGCTTTGTGCTGACTCCCTATCGTGAACATTAGGTATTATGTACTACGCTTTGATCTTCCGTGAGCTGTTGTTTTCCCAAAATGAACGGGATGGAGCCACTTACGGTTTGTTGTTCTTACTCCAGTTGTATCCCTCGTCAACGTTACCCTAATCCTCATCCTCCCGGTGAGTAACCCATTGAGTGAAACCGGGCTCGACAAGTCGGGATTCTGATCTGGCCCTCTGTCCTTCAACAGCACGACTACGTCCACATCATATCCCCGTGCGCCTAAACCTCCTTTCAACGTATTCCTTCAAGTTAACATCCTACATAGATTCGAACGTGTTCTCCATTCCATTCTCGCCAGCCACGCAATCCTCCACATCCGAAAAGCGGCAACACAAAACGTTATTCAAGACGAATCTCGATGGGATTCTGGAACTGGGACGGGAGAACTAGATTCGACTTATCCGAGCATGTCGTTCGTATCGAATGTTTTGCAAACGGTGGATGAGGAAAGACCCAGAGCGACGGAGAGTAGAAACATTTGAATCCTCGCGTAATCGTCTCCTTGGACTTTGATCCGTTCCTTCAGAGAGGCTATCTATCCACATTCCCTAAAGGGCTCAGCGCTCAGCATTCGATCTGGAGAGGATGGAATGAAGCAGTGCCACCTTCCGACCAGCAGAAGACGAGTTTTGATCCCGCCTTCGAGAAGCAACTGCACTCTACGTTTCACCTGGCCGAAAAACCGATCACGCACGAGAGTGGCAATGGACGCATACTGGGTGTAGTCTATCTATGACATTTATTGATAAGGGGCGGATGGGAGACCTGATTGATAGGAGCATGACGGATGAGCGAGGGAAGCACTATACGTATAGGTGAAGATCGCGCGTGTAATCTTCGCGAAACACAGCATGGCCATGAACCGCGATACGCATCGTTCGAGCGTGGTAGACTCTGTAAATATCTATGTTAGAAAGTATCAAGGCTCTACAGTATCTAGGAATTTGAATGACCACATCACCGGTACCGAAGCCTTGTATGCCTCCAAAGTTTTCTTCAGCGTTTTCTAAGCTTATCCTGATTGGTCCGCTTATAATAGGGAGCAAGGTCCAATATGTTTGAAAAAATCAAGGGTTACTGTGAATATGTATATGAAGTACCAGGAAGGATGAAAGAGAGGGAAAAGGAAACGTGAGAGTTTGTGGCCACCTGAATAATACGGGGCGGACTGACTTGAGGGCTGGCCAAATCACGTTTGTTGAGTCTTCACGGCCCACGGGCGTGGTTGAGTGGCTCTGAATCTATTGGTACGAAAGACACTTCAGAAGGATGATCTTTTGGCGCCTTGCAAACAAACTTATCAGGTCGGAGGTAGTAGTGAACGAATAGAATGTGCGAGTATGCGCCAGTAAACCCATCGAAGTGGTCTTTCGTTTCGTTGCAACCCACTTATTTTGATCGCCAGACTCTGTGCGTACCTGATCCGTCCGTGCGAATCTTCGGATTCAACCCACTTTTAGGAGAATAATGGAGTTGAAGAGCCACCCATACCGTGCCCCAGCAGGCTCGGGTTAGTTTCCAACCTAGCCGCGCTCGTGGCTCCCTCCAATTTAAAATTCAGTTACTGATAGCATTTTGGGAAGGTAAACTAAACTAGCAGGGGAATTCCCAATCAGGGAATGTCTTTTGGGGGAAGAATGGCGGAGTCTCTGCTCCAGCGAGCCTTGATTTCAGTAGCCCCCAAATAGAACAGGTTTACGTAGAGTTTATACAGATGCTATACACGGTCAAAAGCGCTCAGAAAGCATCGAGAAAACAAGAAGAATGATAAGTCTTTGGCGTGCCGCGCTTGCCGTTTGTTTTTGCCTCCAGACAGTCGGCACACTTCCTCCCGGGTCGTTCAGCTCGAAACACCAAAATTACTGCGTATTCTTGATACATACTTGTTACAGGAGCACCTTGTACTCTTGTTCAGCTTCTGGAATATCTATCGCTAGCGCCCGGCAATCATCAGGAAGCAACAATTGGAAAATATCTTGAGCTTGAATTTATTCCTGTCCGTTCCGACCCTGATCCAAAAATTACTGAAATCGCGAAGTCAACAAGTAGGCAATCAAAAATATCTTTATACACTTCAAATGCAGCAAAAGGTGGTCGAAGGGAGGGAACGACATGCTGAAGACAAGGTGTATGAGTTAGGTGGTCTCCCGAAACCGGCATTGGATTACGGCGGCGCGCTTCTGAACGCCGCTTGGTGGTTTTGGAAGAACCGGATCTCACTCGTCAATCCAGTGTTGGACGGGCAGTGCCCCTTGGTGTCCTGCCCTTGTGCAAAGGCAGTGGCCAGGCACCGGCTCTCTAGCCGAGTCGCTGCCTGGGTGCCCTTGGCCAGCCCGGTTATTTATTAGCGCCAATAAGATTACAAGGGCGCTCATTCAAAGTTCCCCCAGGGTTTCTCATTGCTGACTCAAAGTTTCTTCATACCTATTTCTATGGAGTCGCAGTCGTACCGTTAGTATGATATTCTAGTGTTATTCACTATTAATACATCATCATTAAATGTGAATTTGCATGCAGAGCTTGTACTATTTGCTTCAATCATCCAGACCCCTCTTCATCCAAACTCCAGTGAGCTGATCAGCGTGATGATCGCCGACCTATTCAATTCCCATTCAGCCGCTGGGTCGAGAAGTTTCAAACACAGGTTAATCACTTCTTTCAACAGAAAGCAGAATTTTTGGAGCTAATTGATAGAGGTTCTCGCGGCGCGAGGTCAGACAGTGTTGTTGACCTTGACGACAATTTACAAGCATTGATTGACATGTGGTACTACTCAGATTGGCCTGTACCTAGTCTATCATACGAAGTGAAGCTCGGACTCGGAAGTCGGCGCGCTAGTCCGTGATATGTCACCTGAAAATCACGTGTGGGCAGTAGACTGGGCGGTGCCCTGCCAGTGCCCTTCAATTGGGGCACTGCCCTGCTGACCTTTGACAAGGGCGGTGGAATTCCACTGCCCTCCACAACACTGCGTCAATCTCGCATATCTCCCAAGACTTATGGAATTCTGCACCCAGTGTCTGGAAACTAACCTGAGCCTGCTGAGGCACGGTACACCCAACTACGCGCGTTCTTCTTTGAAAATTCCTATTCTCGCTACCAGTACGATCACCGCCCGTCGTGCTAGGATAGCTCGATTGATCGTGTCTCCAACTATCGCACCGCTTTGACATGTTCAATGCGCCAATCTTCCCTCCGGCGTTCATGCCCCTCTGACTAAAACTCAATCTTTGCATGAATTCCGTCAGTCCTCATGACGTCTTTGCAAAGCAAAGTACTGAATTGCATGTAAACGCTCAGAACCTCAGGTGACACTCAGCAGTGCCCTTGACGTTTTTATTCCTCCCGCATGTTTCCTTCCATTCATTCTGTTGAATCATTAGACTCCCATGTCCAGGGCGTGCATGACCGCTGTCAATGTAGTAAATATATGGATAGCGTGCCCATCGAGAAGACCTTGTTGCATCCCTTCTCCCTATCCCTATCGAGCCATGGTCGGAGGAATAATTTCTATGCCACCAGAGGTGGACGTCTTGGCAACGTTACAGCATGAGATGTTGGTCCGGGTGAGCTTTCAACTTTTTGAGGATACTGGCTTTGATCTGATCGGGGACTTGGTGGCTAGTACTTCAACGGTGCTTCCTTCGCCCCACTTTTTTCTTAGTCGAGCGGTGCTCTGAATGTTTTGAAGCCGCAGCAGGTGCTCTCTGGACGTACGACGTCCTCGTCAACCTCGACCTGGAACTTGTACATATATGGGCTTCGCTTGATCCACGAAAACGACCCTTCAGGCTTACGATGGCGATATTCAACTTGTTATACCTTGCACAACGATATATGCCATTACTCGATCGAGTGATTTTGGATCAATATTGTGGGTATCAACTCGAAGTCTCGACTCGAAAGCCAAGGTCTGACGAGGGGATCGTTTGTGCGCTGAAGTTATGATGGGAGCGAGGGACACGAGGGAGTGTGTAATCACTTACACGTTGAGTGCATGTGAGTTCGCGTTCCAACGTACCAGAAGCGTCGACCAATGACCAGTATCTTCATAGGGAGTTCGATACTTGGAATCCAGCTCTCAGAACGTCGGTTACTTCTCCCTTGCGGGGCCCCAGATCAATCCTGACTCTCACTCCACCAGTACTTCTTGCGCTCAGAATATGGGCCGTATGGGCTCGGGATACCACAATCGGGATCATTCTCGTCGTAATTTCGTTGGCATGCGCCGTCCCCGCAATGGTGTTTTTCGCGCGCTTTGTTGAGGGAATTCAATGTCAGTACACCTTGCCTGTCCTGTGGAGTGACTACGGCTTCTGACCGAACTTGTGTAGATCCGCTCCTCGACATACCAACACCTAAAACCGAAGATTTGAGACGATGCTTCTACATCATGCAGAATAAGGAGATATACATATGCTGGATTCTCTTGATGGCATACGATAGCGGTGTGCCCTTCTTGTTGGTCTCCTTGAGTACGAGTAGCGTATTCACGTTGCTCCTATTTAGCCAGCTTTATGCTGATGGGCATACCTGGTTTCAAAGCCTGTGAGTCAACACTAGCGCAACGCCAACCGTGATCGTCTGATTTGCTCTTCGTCAGATCGTACAGGAGGTACCTCCAACTTTGTAAAAGTCGTGTATCGAGATGGTGAGTCTCGAAGCGTCTCATCCTCCCTTCCGAATATCTCATTCCCTTTTTCAGGCGTCATCTACTACGCCTTGGTATTCCGTGAGCTCATGTTAACCCCAAATGAAAGTTTGAGATGCTTACGGTCCCAATGCCTGGACTCTAGTGGTATCCCTCGTTAACGTTATCATAATCCTCATCCTCCCAGTAAGTCCCCGATCGAACCGAGCCTCGTTCGCTGCATTTCATTTATCCTCACATTCCTCAATAGCACGACTTTGTCCACATCATATCCCCGTATGCCCAGTATCCTCCTTATCAATCGCTGCACCCATCTAATCTTCATACAGATTCGAGCGCGTCCTCCACTCCATCCTCACCAGCCATGCAATCCTCCACATTCGAAAAGTGGCCACGCAGACCGTGATTCAAGATGACGGATGGGACTCTCGAACTGGAACAGGAGAGCTCGAATCAACGTATCCGAGCATGTCGTTTGTGTCGAACGTGCTGCAGACGGTGGATGAAGAGACTCCTAGAGCGACGAGAAGTAGAAACGTTTGAATGTCTCGGATGGCTGGTTCACGGAAGGCCTTTGATTCCAATAGTCCGAACCGAGCCGGACATCTGAGCTGGTGCAACGCAGTGGGGAGCAGCAGATTAAAAGTTCGAATACTGCACTCCATAGTGACTTTGTCTCTCCCCACGATTGAAACTTGACCCTTGGAGGCCGTAAAAATGATAGATCCGATGTTCTCCATAGCCCCAAGTCTTCTATGATCCAACGGAGACCGGTAAAAGGCGTAGCATGTACGGATGACTTCCGTAGAAATATGATGACGAAAGGTAGAAGTGTCAGTGTGTCGATAATTCGGATGCAAGTTTCAAGTATAAATTCGCACCCAGATCGTATATGAACCCGATATCGTTTCTTTCAACTCCTCTAAATTCCCCATTGCGTCAACTCATTAGTCTCCTTCTGACTCATGCGAAGATCGTATAGGCGTCTTCCAAGAAAGCAGGTCAGCTATGTGATAACATTCTGTATCCCAGACCATTCGCCTACCAAGAGTGACAAGTATGAAAAACAGTCAAAATAAAAGTGTTGTGGAAGGGAAAGAAAAGAGGAACGTGGGAACGTCTGAGCCGAAGCTCGGATGATCACCGGCGGGCGGACCGACTTGAGGCTTGGTCAACTCGCGTTTCAAGGCGCCTCTGTGTACCACATCTGTCACTCGTATTGTTCGATATTGCTCGGCTCCTCGGTACGAAAACATCGGAATTGTATCGGAGAATGGAGTTCTTTGCGCCTTTCCAAACTTCGTACCAGGATCGACCTCGGCGAACGACCAACCCGCGGCGATGGATGATAAGACTTAGTATCTGACAGCTCAGATCGACCACCCCTAGGAGACGAGCGGGTAATCGGCGGTTCAACTTATCGTTGGAAGTTACTACGAGTCGTAGCATGGCTTACGACCACAAAGCTTTGCAACCACCGTCTTGCTACACTTCAGCTCCATATCGAGAAATGTAATACAGCCACTAGGTACCACTCCCACATTCCCGAGGCGAGGGTCCCTGATAATGCCATGTGTTCATAGTATCAAGAGGCACTACGTGTTCATTCTACACTCGACTTCAACAAGCCGAAAACTTCTTGTCCCATTCGACTCCTGGGACCATAGCCAGTAGTGGTTGGTTATATACTTGTGTCTGCCACAACAATATGAAATACACCCTTGGGCTGGCGGGCCAACTCGTCCGGGCCTGGTCTTGCTCTCATCGCCGGAATCGACATACCGATCGCTGCTGGCCTTGTTGGACTGATGATTTGTATATGCGCCATGCAACATCAGAGCAGGTGGAGAGAGATACAGAAGAGGTATCCTATAGAGTTAAATCAACCACGGGTGGAGCCTGTGGCTACCACCAGGGCTGAAGGTCCTACTTACGGAGCATTCAATGATGCGTCGGGAATTTGCAACGTTAGGTTACCAGCTAATACGCGCTCTTAGACTCACCGGGAGCAAATTCGTACGAACACAGCGTCCCGGTAGATAGTCAGCTGTTGGCGAAATCATTCCAGTCGCAGCCGGAGCTCACGGCTACTACTGCAAGTGCAGGTCCTACCTACAGAGAGTTGAACGGTGCGCGCCCCAGTCCCTATTATGGGATGCTGGCTCATCTTCAGATCTACACCCATCAAGATCAAATAAATACAGGCATAACGACTATGGACAGGGGCCCGTTGTGGAACCTCCTCCGCCAGCATATTCTCCACTACCGTGGTAGTGGCACGACCCGCATACCTTCGGATTTTTGACTTCCACATCGTTGGTCAATGTGTTGACAGGCTTCTCACGAACTCGATACGAACCATCTTCTACCTACATCGAGCTTGCGGTTTTCGATTGAATATCATGGATCGCTGCGATCTCTCCTGAAACTTGTGTTCGAAAGAATGTTCCTTTAAAGGCGCTGAGTCTTTTAGAAGTGGGTATTTGTCATGTCATATTCACCGTGAACTGGTCATCACGACCATTGAAGGAGCCCTCACCAGGACAGCCTTACTTGACTCAGAACGCAAGACAAAGATAATGGGACCACCCTCCATCCTATCTTGTAATACTGGATGTAGATCTCGAGCTCTGGCCGGCATCCCCCTCCATTCTCATACGGCAAATCACAGTATATGACCCCGAGATATACACACAGCCTCCGAGCAACATTGAGTGCACGAAAAATAGCAATTGAGTTCCCGTTGATACCACTAGACTCCCAATATCAGCCGAGTGTCCCGATATGGATGGGACGAAGGCTCTAATTTTATCTGGACTCTGACTTCATCCTAACGTCAACCTAGGGACTAGGTTAAGTACCAGCAGTTCGACTCAATCCAATCCACAGATAACCAACGAACTTCCTTCCCACTAAGTGACGAACCTCATGTCTCCAACAATAACTCAGCCTACCATGAGCACGCACTTGCTTCAACCCCGTGCTCGCGGCCACCTCAACGCAGGCAAGAACGGCGGTATAATCCCCGGAGCCGTAGTCGGTGCCGTAGTCCTATTCATCGCAACATTCATTGGGATACGGTACTTGATAAGAAGGCGCATTGCAAGGAAGAATGGTGGGGTATATGAGATTCGTCGTCCAGCCAACCCGGGGAGAGACGAGTTTGGTCGTGGAGAGGATAGTATGAGGGTCCAAATGGGAAAATATTATTTTCCCCCCCGCGAAGTACTTTTCCCTTCCCCCCCCCGTTATTCCCAACAATTTTATGTGTTTCCGCGGGGGATTCTGGCATGTTAGCTGGGCGCCTAGATGTTCTCCACATATTTCCCAATACTCAGGTGTGTCCCACAGGCCAGGCTCAGTAGTCTAAGCTAAAGTAAGTATCATATCACTCTTTTGTACCTAATAGGACTATGTGTGTCCAATATCTAACATTTCCAAGCTGTTCTGACACCCTTACAGTGCCAACATTCACCCATCTACCATCTTGAGTGTCAGAGTCTGAGTTGTATTTAATTTTTAGGTGCTCAAATTTCTACAGCAACTAGGCAATGCCATGACAATATGCTTGAACATTGTGGATGGAATATGCTGGACTTTTGTAGTGAATTTGTGACAAAGTATCACACCGCTACTAATGAAGTTCACAGTCTTGAGGTCACACTGTAAGAGAACGTTTTCAACTAGATATATTGAGAGAAAGTTAGAGTAATTTACAGCGTTGACAATCCCTTTATATACTAAAGTACTACAGGGTCCTAGTCATGAATATGTAGGAGTTTCGTAAGCTATAGGAGTCACAGAAGAGTCAAGACATGTATATATGAGTTATAAGTATATAGTATGATTCGAAACCATGAGTCTATAAGTACAGAGAGTCAGGCACGTGAGTCAGAGAAATGAATCGAGAGATGAGTCGCGACGCGACGGCCGTGAGAGTAAGTCACGTTTCCACTACAACTTTGGAGGGTTTTGGCCTGGAATGCAACATCATTTGTGTTCCTGTAGATAGTTATGCATCCTCCTGGGTCCTCAACATGTTAATATATGCAGTGATGTATACTTTCTGTAGCGGTGAAGGTGGTATTAAGGGAGTTACATCACTCAGAAAAGCTAGAAAATCTGTAAATGTCACTTGAATAGTCCCAATCAATCTCTTGAACACTCAGTATACCTAGATCACTATGCCTAAGCACTCGTGGGTGCCTATATTAGAAACTAGAGTGCAGGGAAGTCAGAACAGCTTAGAAATGTTAGATATCGAACATGCACAGTCTTATTAGGTACAAAAGAGTAGTATGATACTTATTTTAGCTTAGATTACTGAGCCTGGCCTGTGGGACGCACCTGAGAGCTGGGAGATATGCGGAAAATATTTAGGCGCCTAGCCAACATGCCAGAATCCCCCGTGGGAACACATAATATTGTGGGGGATAACGGGGGGGGAAGGGAAAAGTATGTCGCGGGGGAAAAAATAATATTTTCCCATTTGGACACTCATAGTATGGTGTGTTCCGTTTTTTATCGCCTCTGAATTCCGAGCGTTAACGGAGAGATTGGAATACAGGCCCACAACCGCTCCTAATAGCACATGTGTCGGACTATCAGCCACGTAGTCAAGGCGCTCGAATATTCCTGAAGAGATATTTCCCGTAGTAGAAGCCCCGAGCAAAGTTGTCCTTTGTTTGCACGCTTCTTTTCCGCCCGAAATTATCTGGTTTACTAGTAGCCTATACGTATATGTATGGCGAAGGACTAGTCATTTCTTTCTTAGGTAGACAGAATTTTATTACTCCATGATATATGCAGACATTGATTCGCTGGGGGCTAACAAGGATGAATGTGCATATATGGGTCGTATGAAAAACATTGGGGATGCAGACAGCAGATACGAGGACGACTTATCGAAGGTCTAGCGCGAATGATAACACAGATACGGGAAGGAAACAAGGAGAGAAGGTGAAAGCAATAATCAAACCACCATCGTGAAAAAGGAAGTTCGGAGGGGCAACCAGCTAAAAGAGAGGGTATTATGCTTTGTTTTTCAGCGAGAGAAAGACGTTTGACACGCGGAGAATGTCATGAAGAAAGTGCAAAGCAAATAGGGGGCTCGAACTGCCAGTTTTGAATGCCAGGATTGTCGGATTAAACGTAAACAGAAAGGTAGAGCCCAGAGCCAAGAATAAAGTTAACCGCAATAACAAGAGGAGTGTGACAATGGTAGGTCGAGCCCATGAAAACCGCCGGTGACACAATCAAGGGTTCGAGTCGAAAGAATATCAACTGCGGAAGTGAGGTAATCGTAGGAATACCGGAGATCTATCACGAATCAGAAGGGAAAACCTCAGCCACAAGGTACCAAGTCCCAAAGTGAATATGTTCGTGGAAGCGTGGTGGCAGACAGCAGTTCCCAAAAAGGGCAGCGTAAAGAAGACAGGGCAAACACGGCGAGTGAATGGCGATTGGCCTTAGTCCAACGCGACTCCTGGGGTGAGAAGAGGGTAGCCGAAGCTTAGAAACAGTTCGGCTGAGCCTTATTTCCTCTCCGCTCCGCAAGCAGGAGCTGGGGGCGGGGGTAAAGGAGAGGGGATGTTCGAATGTCTTGAATTTGGAGGCTCTTTTGTGTCTTGGTAAGCCTAGATGGCCCAAAAGATACAGTTGTCAGTATGGCGCTTTGAACGAAGGGTCAAAGTCGTTTAAGCGACGAAACCGTCAAAAAGTGATGGAAAGAACGGTGATGCCTGAGAGACAAAGAAAACAATTTGGAGCGCACAATGGAAGGCATAAACACGTCAGGATCTCGCGTACATCTTCTCTGACTATTCATCGTCTAGCTATCAACATTTCTCGTGATCCACGGGGCTTGAGCTTGAGCAGCCGTCCAACATATTATAGATTTGAAGGTTATGTGAGCGGCCATAAAACCAGAGAAGTATGGATATCTCGCATGGATATTTGAGTTGTGATAGCTGGTGACAGTAATAAAGTTTGGATATGGTGGTGGACATGAAAAAGGGTTGAGGTCAGAGGGAAACACAGCTGGGCGTGAATATTATTTTTGCACGGAAATATGCCAGAAAAATATGACGCCTCACAGTTCAATGCATATTCAGGCTGAAAATATTCGAAATTGAATCGACCTCCGCATATTTGGCAGCAAAAATACTCACCGGAAAGTAAGGCGTCATATTTCTGCTTCATATCCTGCAACAAAATAAGTTTTCGCCCCAGCTGTGAAACCCTGAAATGATTCTCAGGGCGAAAAAACGTTCGGAACCGCCGAACCCAAAGCTTACGGAATAACGGCCCGACAAATTAAGGGCAGGCCATTTCGCTCGAACTGCACGGGGAGGCCCAGGCCGGTTCGGGTTGGACTTGGCCTCTGATTCCTCAACGTCGTTGTCAATCACTTAAAATTATCCTCTCGATATTTGGCAGCTACTTCTGAGACACAGTCACACTCGACCACCGCTCACCGAAGACGAGGACCATCACCCTCGGGCCGCTGAGGTCAAGAGGAACGATTTTGGAAATCGAGAGTGATTCTCGGTGTAAAACACTCTCAAGGGTCACAAAACCTCGATTGCTGTGTAGATAGTACACTTTCGTCACCGTATGGATTTTCCGCAGTCGTTCAGGCACGCACGTCCTCATACCAAGGTAGATACACACTCGTTCGATTCCGTGTTCGAGGAGGTCTTAATCTGACATATGTCCTACACCTCAGGCCTCAGCTCTTGCCTCCGTCGTAGTACTTTCAATGGCTGTTGGTTCATGGTTTTCATCGATATCCCCTCTCCTCTCGATGCGATCAAACACACACGGAGCTGCTTGATGGACCTCGAGGGCTCCAAGGAAACGGGCTTCTCAGACCGTCCTGTCATCATACTTATTTCCGATATTCCATTCTATACGCACGGTGGTCTCAATTCACTAATCATCACGGCTAAGTCCGAACCTAATTCAGTACCGTGAAACCCTTACAAGCAGCATCAATGAATACAGTATTGTTGCCTCCGCAGCAAGCAACGGAAGAAACAACTTGATGCTGCGGATCGACCAGAGTAAGCCAGGTCCGCATTCAGCCACACCTCCGACTCGTGCCCGAAGCCGCGTTTTTGCTGACAGTTAAATAGCAGTCCTCTGCCACCTGAAGATTTCCTCAAGCCCACTTCCTTCTATTCCTCAAACGACACTTCGAGTCATCAAATCCAATGGAATCTTTGCTTAGGACTGTTACTTTGGCGACCTTGGTCTCTCTCGCCTTTGCGGTATGAGTTTTTCTCATCGTTGAGGTTGACGTTCATACTGATCACGTCCCTACAGGCCCCTGCCCCACAGGAGTTTACGGTTACTTCCGCTGCAACCCCAGTAACGGCCACCGACGCGTCTGGCATCACCACAACTATTACTATCAGCGGTGGGATTGCTATTACCTCGACCGCCTCTGCCAGTGCCATCACCATCACCTCGACTGTCTCTGCCAGCGCCGTCACTAGTAGTGCTCTGCCCTCGATCTGCATTGCTAATCCGCCGGTTTCGAGCTCTGTCATTTCTGGACCGGTCGGCGGCTCCACTGGCATTGCATCTAGCAGTGCCTTCCCCACGACTATTGCTTTCCCATCCTCGGGTCCCGTCGGGGGTACTGAAAGTGGTGTCATCAGCTCTTCCATCGCCTCGGCCACGGCCCCTACCACTGTTGCTTCTGGCACAGTCATCAGCTCCGTTGCTACTGGCACAGTTTTCCCGACCACTGTCGCTTCTGGGACGGTCTTTCCTACCACCGTTGTCTCTGGTACAGTAGCTCCCACCACAGTTATCACCGGCACAGTACTCCCGACCACCGTTATCTCTGGGACGGTAGTCCCTACCACCGTCCTTTCTGGTACCGTCTTCCCCACCACCGTTGCCTCTGGTACAGTCTTCCCTACCACCATCGGTTCTGGGACTGTCTTCCCTACAACCGTTGCTTCTGGCACAGTCTTCCCGACCACCTTTGCTTCCGGAATTTCCGGTGCAGTCACCTCCGCCGTCTCCGTTGGTGCTGGAGGAGGTACCACCACTATCCTCATCGGAGGTACGACAGTCACTGGTACTCCCACCATAAGTTCGAGCATTGGAGACGGCGCCACCGTCACGGTGACTATAGTTCCTACGACCGTTGTCGGTGGTACGACTACGGCTTTCCCGACTAGTATCCCATACTGCTCTTCTTTCACCGTCTCCGGAACTGCTGCGAGCAGCAGCATTACCAGTGTGGCTACGGGCAGCGCCGTCGCGATTGTCCAGGCGTTAGTTAAGGGCTTTGTCAATGCTCAGTAAATGGGCTTCTTTACTCAGTATACGCTACGATGGATACGGCCGTGGATGAATTGTTGATCTGTTGTAGTCTTCGTACTCAAAACAAGGACAATATGTTTTTCATGAACTTGCTACGATACCCACAATGAGAATTAGTAGATACACGTTAGAAGCAGTATACCAAATGAAAGGACATTTCGTACATTCAAGCCCAATTGGAATCGTCCTAGCCATAACATCGGTTTGAACTCAATCAATAGAAGTTCTACAGCGCTGACGCCCAGGAGGTCTCGGGTGTCGAGCATGAAATCACAGGATAGAGAATTACTCACATGTATACCAAGTAGCGTCAGCTTCTCAAACATACGCACCACCGAGGCGCATTTCGAACCACAAGGTACTATCAAGAATGGAGTTTACAGGCTGAAAACCCTTGGAGACTTGTGGCCGCCCGGAATGCGGTTTCAAGGGTATTGTCGGGGTGTAACAAAATACCTAACATCACCTGCGCACGTCACAAGCCATAAGTTTATTCTGTGAGTTGTTCGCTTTGAAAATAAGGCGACCTCGATGGAAGACGAGGAAGGGTGGCATGAGAATCCTGGCATCTGCCGAACCTCGGCCATATCCGAGACCTGGCTTTGGCTGGCGGGAATATCGTCGTTCATAGTCAAGAAAGCGCAGTCATCAATCAGACATCGGATGACAGGAGCTTGGATACCATTCAGCAACGTCCCAACAATAACAACGGCAATTCCGAATGCACCGAATGGCCGTCGAGTCCGATCAGCATCTACTTACCAAGATACCTACTCAAAAATTTCGTCATACTGCAATAGTCATGGTCAATGGGGTGTGCCCTTACCAGACTTACTTCCAAACTGCAATTAGTCGTGTGCCTTCGTGTGCTTATAACAACCCTGATTTCCCAGGAGATGCCACCGGAACCCAGTTACCAGGCATCGGTGTCAAGACTTTCAACACTTCGAATGTTCACTAGAGGCGCTCAATTCACGGCAGATGTATTTCCGTATTGCATTAGAACTCAAGCACCCCAAGAACAATGTGAAGAACCCGATCATGACGCCCTTGCTCCCGGAGAGCGTACCGATGCCTATGGTAGTGAGATTATAGCTCAGAAAGAACTGACCTCGCAGCTCGGTTCTGTTGCCGGTTTGAGGCGGCGTGTGGTGCTGAGTCGGGTCGAGTCTCATGATTTTGATAAGGCGAGGTCGCGAACGTTGAGTACGGTCGGCCTTCATTGAAATGATGAAAAATTCAAATCAGCGAGGGTAAATCGCACTGACCAGTCACGGTCTTTACTCGCAATATGCTTGAACTCGGTGGCGCAAGGAAAACGGAGATCTGAGACCTGGGAATGCACGCAGAGTGAGACCCCGTCGAACCAACAAAGCGAATATTGATGTTGTGATAGAATCAGCATCTTGGTGATGTAGCCACCAGCGTCGCTTTGCTTTGCGGGTAGGCAATGAGGAATTCAGAAGAGTGATTCGGGACGACACCGCCGGGGTACAATTTGAAAGATTGCTCAACCGGCGAGCAACAGGATCCAGTGTACATTGCAGGCTATAGCGGGCCGTGTCTTTGAAACCTTCAAGATTGGTGCTCATCGTCTGTGCGGGGGGATTATAGTTCGAGTGATCAATGTATTTCTTATTTCTTACATTGAAGGAACATAGAGTATAATACACACCGTACTATAGCGATGGGCATGGTCATGGGCACGGACAAATGGCCCATGGTTACATGGGCACTGGTATACAGGATAGTCAGGGTCAACGGAGACAAAGGTTCCACTGAACAGCCAAACACCTATAAGCGAATGAACTTGTAGCTACTTTTCGAAAAACAAACCGATGACTCTGCTTCTCTCCGTCCTCTTTCATCTCAGTAAAGCAGTTTCACACAAACACACGCGAGCAAAGCAAAATCAACAGAGAACTCGCATTCACAAATCTACATACTTGAAGATACAGGATCTGTTGCTTATCGAACGGGTTTTTAGGCTTGTAAAATAGCTCGAGGCGGTTAAGAACAATGGCTCGCTCGGATGCATTGGACTCGCCAAAAAGACGCCGTCACATCCTCAGGTCGCCTCTTTCGACACCGCCGGAACGCGTACGCGCCGCTAAACGCTCTTCCGTGCCTCAAACCCAAACTGGACCCTGTGTTCCAGCTACGCCGACTCACGCCCCATTCTCTGCCACCTCAGACAATACGGCATTCACTCTCCCACTGCCTTCCATGTCCTCTATCCCACGGGAAAAGCTGCAAGACCTCCTGGCGCCCCAGACAGCTGGCCTTAGCGCGCTGACATCCGAAGATAATCCTCCCAGCGCCAATTCATTCCGTGAAGCTATTGAGGCCGAGACGTAGGCACAGAGAGCTCGCCGCCAGGAGCAGAAAGATGAGATGGGCGGCACTGCGGAGAACTACGGGAAATGGTGGAACGAGTATAATACATGGTGGTGGTCGACGATGGCGCCTCGGATAGAAGAAAATGGGTGGGAGCTTGAGCAGCCACTGCCGATCACCGCTGCAAAAGCGGCCCTGTTCCTGGACCATACCATGTCCCGAAACAAGGTGAGCTTATCGTTGGCGGGACTAGTTACATGACTCATATGGTCGTAGCGAGACCATAGGGGGGTGGAGATCCCTAACTCAAGCCTCGGCGTGCACAGCATCAAGAGTTGCATCAACGCCCTCGAGAACCTTCGACAAAGAACCGAGCACGAGTACAGGAGTGATCCGGACTCCCAGAGACCCCTACGGGAGGACAGCCGGATCAAGAGGATAGAAGAGGCTGCACAAGCCAACGAAAGGACTCGGGAAGATGAAGCGAAGAAGCTCAAGGCTGTGGGAATGTCTGCGGGTAAGTGGTCAGCATTTGAAGCACGCCTTGAAGAACAGAGCTGAGTGTTCGCTCTGTAGACACGTACACGACAGAGCAAGTGAGAGCTGCGTCACGCTCGAGCATCGATGGCGAGTTCTTCGGAATCACCGAGGCGCATCTAGGGATTAGGAATCGATGCATGTTCCTTCTGACAGCGCACTCTTTGGTCCGAGGGGACAATACAAGGAGGGTTTGCTGGTCTGACTTCTTCTTCAGATTCCTCCCAAACCCTGCGTTGGACACCATGGACCTATACGGCAGTGTCAGCCACAAGCACGATATATTAGTGAGTGGATCTTACCTAGATGTTGTTGTGTGATTAACCTTGTATCAGTCTGTGGCTTTCCTGTCGAACATGGGAAAGAATAACCACGTTGGGCGACGGGACGAACATGGTCTCATCTGCCATCGTATCGTCGACATGTGCGGCATTGGAGCCCTCGCCATTTACTTCTTCAGCTGGTTCCATATCCTCAACAAGGCCGTCCCCGACTTTGCTCCTGATTTCGAGCATCCCAAAGCCGGGGAGTACGGTTGGCGTGAATGGTACGGCATCTGCCTATTTCCAGGTGCTAAGGGCCAGAGCGAACCGCTCAGTTACACGGGTAAGTGGTTTAGTTTGGTTCCCTTTGAAAGCGAGCTGAAGAAAAGTCGGTTAGCCCACGCCAACGTCATCCACACCATTCATGAGAAGAATGACATACATGTATCCAAAGCTACCCATATGGGGCGTGTGCAGGGTGCCTTCACCGCTCGCTTATACAGGGCATCCGAAGCCGCTACAAAGGCACTTGGCGGCTGGAACGAGCAAGGATCATTCAAGGCGTGTTACGACCTTCAGCTTCCTTTGGAGGCAATGCTAGCAAGCGCATTTTTCCTCGCCAACCACCCCGAGCGACATGCTCTTCCCCGAGGGCAGATAGACGAGATCTACGTTTTTTTTTGTGATCCTGCACAAGCTGACTTGATAGTTCAGTTGTCCCCGTGTGGCTCCTTGAACAGGTATGGCCGTGGATAGAGGAAGAAATTGAGAAATACAACGAACGCCGCAACAAACTTGGGAAGAAGGCACTTGATATTGCGCTCGTGAACTTTCTGAACTTGCTTAGGAAGCTTCGAGAGGTCCTTTGCCAGGATCTAGCCATGCTTTACGCTGAAAACCCCTCATATGTTATCTTCGGATATGCTCCTTTTAACACCATTGAATTCCGTTTGTTTGCTACTGATGCGGCCGACGCTGTCAAAGCTGCGGTTGCAGCCACGAATGCAAGCCTTCAAAAGTATCCGGAAGAGATGGCTCGCACGCGCTGGAGGGCATCACCCTTGCGAGTGAGGCATGGGTGGAGGCAATGCAGCTGGAACATAAGGCTTGGATGGAGGACGTGAAGACTGAGATATGAGGACTTACAGATGCAGTCAGGATGAGCACGTTCTTTCCACCAGCGAAACGGATGTGTTTGGAACCCAACTCTTCGACGCGTACTGTTGCAACTCAGTCCGCAAAACCATCAAAGCCAAGGAATACGAGGAACAGAAAGACCTCCCGGCTGCCTTCGGCTCTTCATTTACCAACGCCGTTCTCGACTCCATCTCCATCTCCATCTCCTACGACATCTCTACCTCCTTCGTCTCCTCCCGCCACGCCGGTACCTCCTTCATCTCCTCCTGCTACACCCACAACTCCATTGACTCCCGAGATAGATCAGGTACGAGTAGCTCATGAGGAGGTCACACCTGCACTTGGGCCTCAGGAGGACATGTCCGGATCTACCGCCGCTCAGGCTTTGACACCACTGACACTGGGGAGGTACTACGTGCGTAGAGGGGATGCCGTTATGGAGCTTTCTCGCCAGCAGCTTGACGAGAAGCAGGAACAAGCCTTGGTGGAGATAGAGACCCACATCGGACGAGAGAAGGCATCTCGTCATGATTGGGAGTGGGTAGTGTACGGCTCTCGAAAGAAGGATGAATGGTTGCCTCGATACACTTTGCGGAATGTGGTGACTCACGAAGACATGTGGTGCGAGTTCTCAGAAGGGTTTGACGGCTGCATGTCGGTGAAGCAACTGGAAAGTGATTTCCCGAGGTGGAGGGCAAAGAACACGGGTCTTGGGACAGAAATGTCGCGCTGAGGGAAGCTCTGGGGTCTGATTCAAGAGCTGGCGAGCAAGGAGGGATGGAATCCATCGCTGGCGCTGAGGTTTTTGGAGGTTAAGTACCCTCAGAACTCCACAGGACCAACATCGTCTCGTACAGCAGGGAACTTCGCCCGTTGGTTGCAGGAAGATAAAGGCCGGAATTACCGCGAGGTCTTGACGCAAGCTTTGTCGTACCTGTAGTTGAAAGGTTGGTCTCTTCGCTCAGACTCTTCGAGTTCAAAAACAAAACTTACTGGTCCTAGTATTCCCATCTTTCGGGCATTGTCCCACTTTCTTGGTTATTGAGGTCTGCGCAACAATCAAAATCAGCTTTCTGATTCAATGGCTTGAAGGAACGGCAGATAACAATGACGAGGCCCCAGCGAGATCAACGAGCGAGCACGCTGGCCTTCAGCAAGCGTAACTCTCTCGCAATTTTGCTTGGTCTCGTTACTTGCCTATGTCACGTCTTTCTGGGATTTTTTGTACTCTAAAAGCATAGTTATAATTCTTATTACATGTAATACTATTACTTTGAATGGCTACATAGCTATCTGCATCGAGAAAGTGAGTTACAATGTACCAGAAGGCATTGATGGTGGTGGTTGGGTTGAGGGTGCAGAAAGATTTCACACGGTTGACGCGTGTCAGAAGCCCAGCGTTCTGAGAGGCCTGAGGATGAGAATGGAAGGTGGACAGAGCGCCCGAGTCCAAAAAGCGCCCACTTCCATTCTCGTCCTCAGGCCTCTCAGAATGCTGGGCTTCTGACACGCATCAACCGTGTGAAATTTTTCTGCACCCTCAACCCAACCACCACCATCAACACCCTCGCTGGGCATATCGGTAAGTTTTTCAGAGCGCATTTCGTATAGTAGTTCGCAAATATGAATTAAATTATACTTGAGTAATGAGAGCAGCCAGAGTGCTCTGAACGCATGAAGATTTGAGACGAAAAAAAAAAACTTGAATGACTTCCATCTTCTGCGATAAAAAAAGTGTCAAACCGTTCGAGGGCTGACCGCTTGTTCTCCAGAGATTGTCAACGCAAATCATCGCAGGTTATAGCTGCTATCATACGTTTTGAGGCTATATAGCGCTTGTTGAATGGTAGGCACGTATGCTATTTGTCAAACTACATCAAATCTTACAATTCTCCAGTCAAGATTCCTCGACATCGAGGCCGAGCTCAGTAGCGAACACGAAGACGAGAGCAACAAAGGAGACGAGGAACCATTGGCTGAGGATGACGACGGTAGGATCCAACCACTTCAATCACGTTCAGCGTACTAAATTTGGTCGTTAGACTTCATAGACGATACGATCCAGATCGATTCTCATCTGGCTCTACCCCCTCTGCTACAAACTTCCAATGGCACAGCTCCAGATAGCTGGATGTCTATCTTCTCGGGATCCCAAACGGCCGGTCGAGTTGTGGAGGATGAAGCTCTGGAGCATGAAAACAGTGCTCAGCACCAAGTGGCTCAAATTCTACAGCGCAGCGGCTCAAACTTCTCTATTCCGAGTTCATCTTGAATAGCTGCTTCAAGTACTGCTGATGCGTATGCTCATTTTTCACAACCCAATCGCGTTCTGGAGCCCGAGCCATTGCTACCATACACGTTTAGCACGATGCTAAAACCACAGGACGAGTTGAAAAAGCGGAAACGCCTAGCGCGTTCGCTCTGTTCTTCTTCCCCCTCTCTTGCAACCTCAGGCCCTCAAACCACGTCAGAAACTTCCGCCGCAGTTCCCAAAAAGAGAAAA
Source organism: Marasmius tenuissimus (assembly GCA_029532415.1). NCBI lineage: Eukaryota > Fungi > Basidiomycota > Agaricomycetes > Agaricales > Marasmiaceae > Marasmius > Marasmius tenuissimus. The sequence goes on along the minus strand of JAQOTA010000041.1, from coordinate 173,063 downwards.
ACTCTGGCGGAAGTCTCTGCCAGTGCAGCCCCATTCGGTACTTTTGCTGTCAAGAAACAAACCCCGAGCGTGAAGAGAGTGTGGTCAAAATGGGCGGCTGGACACCCTATCGCTCCCGACTTGAGTATTCCAAGACAAGAGCTTGCTCCCGGTGAATGGGTGAAAGTGCGAAGCGGATCTTACAAGGGTGACGTCGGAATGGTATGGAGGCCTGATACCACTAAATTGGGTGTTGGCGGGTACTTCATACTCCTCGTCCCTTGGCTTTCCTACCCCGAGAAACCTAGTAACCAAGACGATGCTCTAACAGAGCGTTCACCGCCACGTCTTTTCTGCCCAGATGACTTTGACGAGGAGGTAGAATGCGACTTCGATCTCACCTTTCGCTTTCGCCGACAAACCTTCAGTCACGGCCTACTCATCAAGTTTTTTCAAGAGCTTTCGCTCACCGCCACTCGAACTGTGCCCTCTGACCTGGGCGCCTTGTTTTTACGCTCTAAACACCCATTCCTTCAGCATTTCCCTCTTCCTCTGCCCGAATTCTTCGCTTTCCAAGCTGGAGACAAAGTGATTCTCTCTGGGGACGGTCGGAGCGGCGTCATTGAGGAAGTCATTGGCGAAACTGTTGTGGTCCATTTTGGAAACAATGAGAAGCACGTTCAGCCGGTGGAGAACCTGCAAAAAGATGTAATACCTGGAGATTCGATACAAGTTATGGCCGGCGAGCACTTCGGGAAGGAAGGCCTTGTAGTTGAGAGACATGGCTCCGTCCTAAATATCTTTGCAAGGGATGATAGCCGCTCGAGAATTGTACGTCTTATGACTACATTTCTCGTATACTATCTCATTCACTACTTCCAGACCTTTTTTGTTCACATCAACTCAGTGAAAATCCATCGCCTCAGCTTCGACCCGCATGAAGATGTGCTGTGGTTGAACCTTGAGGTGGTTGTCACGCACCAGCGGTACCATGAAATGAGGGCAACCGTGAAAGCCGTAAGGCTCACTCCACTCCGCAATCGTCTCAAGCTATCGCTCTACATCAATGAGCTTGCCTGTTCAGTGGAAGTGGATCTCGACGATGTTGTTGAAGCTATGTGAGTACTAAAACTGGGCTTGATGCTACCAATAAGCTAAGTTTGTCGCATTCGTAGCACGAGGAAAAGTCTTCTCGACTATCAACCTCTCAAGGCATCTCAAAAAGCCAGATTTGGGCTCGATGAGCTTATGGTTAAAATGCGCACAGGCCGCGTACCTTGGCTTGGTATGCATGTTCGTGTCACTGGAGGCGCTCACAAAGGGAAGGATGGTATTGTTAGAGACATAAACCGTGCGGTGCGGTGGTCCTCGGACAGCGGGCTAGAGGTTTCAGTTGAACTTATGGTCATCTCCCTGAACATGAGCAACTGGGTTGAAAGGATCGACTATGCTCATGTCCATGAGACTGATAGTGGATTGGAGCTTGCAAAACATATGCCTCTCACGAAGGCACAGGATTTTTACAGGCCTTGGGCTTCGATAGAGGGCAGAGAGCAAGAGAAGCCCCAGCTTGGAGTGAGCCTCGCCCAGAGTCCTCGTGCTCTATCCTCTAGCAGTACTCCAAAGCACGCCTCTCAGTATGAGGGCCTGGATTGGGACAATCCCGTTGATCCTTGGAACCCACACTCCCTCTCGCCAGCTGCTTGGTCGTCTCCTGATCTCACCTCACCTTCCTCTCTGCCTATCTCCCCTACTTCTCCGGATCACTCCTCATATATTGCTCCCCTTCCCCCTCCCCTGCCTCGTTCCCTTCTTCCCGCCCGTCGCGACTGAATTTTTCATCCTACTTTACTTGGTACTCCAATCCGTGTCACGATCACTGGTGGCAAATGGAAGAGGAAAACTGCCTTCGTCACTCCCACGAACAGTGAGCGTGGCATGGTGATCATATTCCGCCACAAGAACGACGTACATCGGATTGACAACCTGTGGGTTGTAAAGCACTCCAAGCGACCCAAACCAAATTCTGAGCAATCCCTCATGGTTGTTACGGCCAGAGACGAGCAGCACGTCGGAAAATTCGTTCGTCGTATCTTCTACTTCTACAATCAAACGAAATCGGACAATTCTCGGTGGTTCATCGTTGGCGTTGTGGACCGCACTGGGCAGGAGGATTGCTTGACAGGCGAATTATTGGAGCTCCCCCCAACCGACTTGGAAATTGTTGAAGAGAGTAAGGACGACCGGGATGCCGGCAACGCCCTGTTTGAAAGTATCCGATATGCGGCCAAGGTTGGGAAGCTGGAGGTGAGGCGACCCGGTGAAGGCGATTTGGGCAGCCTCCGCACCGCTTGCAGCTCAGGGCTTGCACTATGATTTGATGCTTGTATCGTTAGCACATTGTCTATTCTGCCTGTTCCTGTATTTGTGACCTATTTGTACTTATGGGCGAAAATGTACTCTATTATACCACATGACAAGCGGGCAGGATGAGACATCGGACCCTACAACTCACCTCCACTCTCCACGATGGGCATCAAAGGTTTATGGCCAAAGCGAGCTATCGTGAAGGATACTCGACTTTTGAATGAATTCTGTTTGACGCAAGGCTTTCGGACGAACAACCGAGAGCAATGTTTGGTTGTCCTCAGGGTGCATGCTAGGTGAGTACCTGTCTTATTTTCGTTGTTTCAAATGGGCTCAACCTGGCACTACCCAGCGATATGTTGGACAGCTTGAAGGCATCTCGTCGATACCCTTGTGTTCACCCTGGGTCTCCAACGGAGACTTTCTTCAGTATTCTGTGCAAATTTAGCGAAGCTGCCGCCGTTTTCATGTTTGTATTCGACGGACCAACATCTCCAAAGTATATCCAAAATGAAGAGGATTTCTATCATGACGCAAGGCATCTCATCCTACACTTTGGCTACTGTTTTCTTGAGGTGAGCCGACGTTCTTTGGCTTGGCGACTTCATATTGACTGCATCACTCAGGCGGAGGAAGCAGCTTTGTTCCTGGCTTCCCTCTCCCATTCTAGCGTTATCGATGGTGTAATCTCCGAAGATAACGACCTTCTTGCGCTGGGCACTCAACTGGTCCTTCGCATCTCCCGGTAAGACTTCCTCGTATCGACAGTTCGTGGCCTCACTTGAATCCCATGAAGAGAACAATCCCTACTCGACCTCGTTTACGATGTTCACGCCCTCGACGCAATCAAGAGAATCATGGATCTCAATCAAGAAGGAATCATTTTGGTGGCACTACTGAATGGGAACAACCTTCACGCCGGACTGAAAGGTTGTGGTGTGACCACTTCTATTCAACTTGGGCATTCGGACTTGGGAAAGCTTCTAGTCGTCAAGTTCAAAAATCTCTCCCAATACCCTCCGGCCTTGCGCGCATTCCTCCGCTCATGGTGCTTGAAACTAAAGAACGAGCTTGTAAATAATTCTCGTGGTTTCCTCGCAAAGCGGCGTCCACAAGCAGCCAAGGGGATCACCGACAATTTCCCCGATCTCAACATCCTTGATTGCTACATTAACACAACGCCGTCCCTGCCGCAAGCTTACGTGGGGAACCTGAGCATTGCCCTGAAGCCCAGACAGCCTGATATCACACGGCTCGCTTCGTTCTGCCGAGAACAATGGCATTGGTCTGATCCCCGGATCTTCGAGCATTTCTCAAAGTTCCTTTTGAAGGGGATGGTCTTCAGGTTGCTCCATTCAGTATGTACGTTCTGGACTTGCATATTCACAATCTAAAATTCCTCTAGCCTCTGATTCTGTTCGACGAAAACCAGCGTGTTTTTCGCGAGAGGTGCTGGAGAATGGATTTTCTCCGAGAAGACCCTGACCATTCATTTGATAATGGCGTTGAATGTGTACAAGTTACGTTTTCACTCACCGGCATTCTTGCAGTAGGCAGTTTGCCTACTTCACGGCCGGTTGAGCAGGTGGTTAAGGTACCACTACCAGTTCTCCTTGTCTCCAAGCTACCACGTAATCTGGGGCAGGTGAGATTCTAAGTGCTTACTCCCCCTTTTACAACCTCAATGGCCTACGTAGCAATGCTTTGACCTTGCAGCGTCGGGGCGTCCAACGGTGTAATCAAACTGAAGTGGCCCCATCGGTAACTGACTGGTTAGTCATTTTCTACGTCCCGTTGTCAGTTTACTCACATCAAGCTCCATACAGACGAATCCACTCGATGCTGAACAATTGAAGTAGTTTGATCGTTCGTTTATTGTACAATACAAGTCTTGATGTATACGTAAAGATGAATGGACTAAGTCACTCAGCAAAGCCGCGTAGAAACTTCATTAATACGATTGAGCCGCCTGGTGGGTCCTCGATCTTTTCAATTGCATCTATAACTCGCTGAACCCCCCTTCCCTTGTAGTCTTCAATGAGTCTGTATGCAGAAACCGCATTCTTCAACGTGGTCGAAGACAAGTACCTGAGAGCCCGTGCAATCTCTTCTTGCGTAGGAAACCGCTCTTTCTATAGGTGAATGAGCCAAGTTTCAAGTATTGAAGACTGATGAATACTTACCACAGAAGACTTGGGTCGCCTTTTCTTGTAGTCGTTCGCAAATTCGCTCATGAAGCGCCAACGTTTAACAATCTCTGGGTTCTGAAGAGCGTGATGATGCGTACGAGTCCTCACCCTGGTCACAGAATGGTGAGTCGTACTGCCGGAATCATCAGGGCCTTGAGTTGACGGCAACGCTTGGCAATCAGACCCTTCAGGTTCCTGGCAAATTGAATGAACATCGGATTGTCGGGGGTGGCAGCCAGGCTCGTAAAGGAGAACTGACCTCGGAGTGGTGATCAACGTCAAGGAAGAGATGGCCTCTCAGCGGATACTCAAGGATTTCAGGACTGTACACAGTCTCCTCCACACCATTGGGGTTAAAAGCGGTCGCAAAGGTAACTTCGTATCTGGCGTATTGGGAATGCTGTTGGCTGACCGTCACTGTTTTGTTCCCTTGAGGGAAAACAGATTTCGATCTAAACAGATGTTACGGGAAGGCAACTGAATTAACGTACCGCGTATTGCAGCATTGGTCTTTTGGAGCTCCCGCATGACATCCTTTGCCAAAATATGCGAGGGTGTTGCCAGGAGGCTGGTGCTGAATACACAAGGCACATTGATACTTGTTACCTGACCCCGACCTTTTCCAGCTGCTGTTGTTCTCAAGTCATTGACGAATACTGTGACGGGTGCTGTGGGGTGTGTTGTCTGCGGATTGAGAGGTAGAGGTGAGTATTCGCCTTACAAGAGTCAATTCGGAACTGACCTCGCTAGCAGGTGGAGCGATGGGCTCTTTAGCCGGAGAGATAGCGTTATTCAGGAAAGAAGGGGGTGCGGATAGCTGAATAGGGCTGGGGTGTAGCGGTTTACGAGGCTCGCAGGTTGTGAACCCAAGTGTCTTGTCCAGTAGCCTGGCAATGAGAGCGTCCTTATTAGTGTTGAATCCGGACTACCGGATATATGGACCGTTGTATCGGGCCGCATATATGCTTCAATCATTTTACTATGATCTATGCTATTCCTAGTCACTCCTGTTATAGAAGATACAGCCACCTCTGTATAGTATATAAGTAGCTCTGTATCTACATGCAATACCAGTACTTTTACTACTCTCGTTGCTGCCTCTAAGCCTATCTCCAGGTGAGCTAGTCTGTCCCATGCTGCCACTGCGTGGGCAGGACCTCTGCCTCAACAGGTTATGGGCCCTGGTGCCCTATCGATGTGCCCTGCGATAGCAGCTCTCTAGGATGTGCACCTTTATTGTGTGCTGCCTATGATGATGCGCTATTGTGGTCGTTGCACTCAATAACCATTGTGACTGCTTAATCGCTGTCATGATGGGCAGACCGTTAACACCGGTTCTGGACCTGTGAAGTCGACATCTTCATTGATGTTTGACGATGGTGGACTGTGTCCTCAACAACGATCGATGGCTATCGCCGTTGACCGTGCAGTGATTTCTTTTATCATTGCCTATGATGATGAACCTATGCTGATCGTTGTTTTATTACTCCAGATTGCTATGGCTCCTGTTATGTCTACCCTTATCCCCACTGTTGAAGTCTTCAGCGGTGTCAACTGGCGCAAGTGGTCCAAGGGTCTTGGTACCTATGCCATGATCAACGAGTTCTACGACCATTACACCAATGACAATCCTGAACCTGATGAACCCGACAAACCTACCGAACCAACTGAACCGAGAGCAACTACTCGCACTGTCACTGTTGCTGCTACAACTACAACTGAAGCGACTACACGTACGGAGACGGTCTCTCCTACTGACACTCAGATGCAGCAGTATGCTAAGGACCTGGAGCAGTATGCTAACGCTTTGGAGAGGTATGAGAAGGATCTTATCAGGTATGAAAAGGATAATCGACGTTGGAAGAAGTATGAATTCAAGGCCATGGGTGCACTACGTGCCACCACCACCATTGCTGTGCAGAGTATTATCGAGGATGATGATACAGCTTGGAACACTTGGGAGAAGATCAAAGCTCGTTATGGTCAACAGACTTCTGTGTCTGTTTGGGCTGACTTCAAGTCGGTCATGGAGTTTCGTTTGTCCAGTGGTAACCCCGTTCCCGAGATTGCTAAACTTGAACTCCTATTCGGCCAGCTCACTGAAGCTCAGATCGATCTTCCTACCCTTGTCAGAGCCATGCTCCTCCTTTCCATCATTCCACAGTCATGGGCCAACGCTCATGAATTCGCTACCAATGGTAACTCGCCAGCTGAACTTACTTTCAAAGTGGCTCGTGATGCCGTCATTAACCACTACGAATCCCGGAAACCCGCTCCTCTCACGTCACGCATTTCTTCTGTCAAGAAGAAGGACAAGGACCCGAAGTTTAACCAACAGTCTAATCCTCCTTTGTCAACGTCTAATAATAACAACCAGTCTAAGAACGACAACGACCAGAAGAAGAAGAACAACCGACGTGGTAGGAAGAAGAAGGGTGACTCTCCAGACAACAAGGGTGACTCTTCTCACAAGGGTCATTCTCATATCGCTTCCCTCTCTCATTTGTCCATCTCTTCACCACCCATCGTTCCTGATACTCCATCTGTTGTACATCCCGTGGACCGATCCCGGGATCCACTCCACATGCAGCGTTTCTCCGGTGCTACCTCTGGTGGTACTGTTTTTGAGAATGCTCAGGCTGCTCGCAGTCTTGCCGATCGTCTTGGTGTCCCCAAGTATGCTCATATCCTTGAACCTATGGAACAGGGATATGCGGCTGCTTCCTCTTCCTCCCTCAAGCATCGTATTGATAGTCCCTTCTCCACTGCTCCACCTGCAAAGCGTGCTAAGAGCGTTGAGAAGGTTTACAACCTCTATGATTTTTTCTATGAGGACTCCGACTCTGAGCATGAGGATTGTATCGCGTTGAACGCTGTTAACGATTCTTTGCGTACGGAGATTGCGAGTGGAAGTGCCATGGACATTGACAGTGAGATCGCAGATGCCGCTGGTTTTTCTGACGATGTTGAGTACGATTCAGTCTCCATCGGATCTGAGGAATCTGACGATGACAGGCAAGTGCCTTATCTCAGTCTTTCTTCTAACACTGATACGAACCTACAGTGCGCCGCTTTATTAGCCGCTTCTAAACGTAGTAGTTCAGATATCGTGTCCCGTATGAAATTTGCACAATATATTGGTGATCACTTTGCCACATGTGCCAATTGTAAGGGAAAGAAGGCGACTGGAAACTCGCAAGAGTGGATCGTCGATTTAGGTGCTTCATCGCACTTTACTTATGATCTCGAAGATTTTGCCGAGTATGAATCTATGAACAATGGACCGCAGCTAAACACTGCACAGAAGGACAACCCTATCCAAATTAAGGGAAAAGGGACTGTGTTCATCTCTCATTCTGTTGAAGGATCTGACGGTCGTATGGAGTAACACATTATGCGACTCTATCCTGTCTATTATGTTCCGCTTCTGTCAATTCGACTTCTCTCGCTTGGAGAATTCTTGCAAGGTGGTCTGCAAGTACGCAGATCGTCTAGCAAATTGGCTTTTTATCAAAAGGGTCGACGCCAGTCATTGGTATCTTACCTGCTCATGCCTGGTCAAACCATTTATTGGGTTAGCTCGCAGAAAGCCTCTGCTCGTAGCTTAATGGCCAAGTCAACAATGGATAAAGTTGACTACAAGGTTCTACACAGACGTTTCAGACATTGTTCAGACAAGGCTCTGGATAAAGCTCGGAAGCATACTAAGAACTTCCCGGAATTCAACCGAAAACCAAAGAAAACCCGATTATGCCGAGGATGTGCAGAAGGAAAGATGCACTCCAGATCATTCGCTGACTCCACTACCCGTGCCTCGAAACCCTTCGAAAAAATCCACTCCGACCTCAAACAATTCCCCACTGAGTCATACCACAAATACAAATGGTATATGTCGTTTGTCGACGACTGTACTTCACATGGCTGGACAATGCTCATGCGGTGCAAATCTGACTCTGTCAAGATGCTCCGTGACTTTATTGCTATGGTAAAGGTACAATTCGGTGTTGATATTAAGGAATGGATGTCCAATGGAGGGGGAGAGTACAAATCAGATGCCTTCGATGATGTACTAAAGGAGCACGGTATCAAAATTCTGACCAGCATTCCATATACGCCGGAACAGAATGGTCGTGCAGAACGGTTCAATTGGACCATTGTCGAGAAAGCTCAAGCTCTTCGCTTTGATGCTTGTCTTCCACCTTCTTGGTGGGAATTCTGTGTGTTGCACGCTGTTGCACTTCACAATTGGACGCCGTCCCAGCGTTTACGTTGGTTGACCCCACATGAGAAGTTGCATGGCAGTGCACCGGATGTTTCAGATCTTCGAGTATTCGGATGTGCAGCGTATGCGTTTATTCCGGAAAAGCGTTGAGTTAACAAGTTATCTCCGCGTTTGGAACTGATGACCTTCATTGGTTTTCAGGAAGGCATGAAAGGATATGTCTTCATGAAGATGTCCAATAATGCTATCTTCAAAAGCGCTACTGCTCTGTTCGATGAAAATTTGTTCCCGAAGTGTTCTGATAAGAAACTGCGTGGCTTTACCCCGGTGGGTGAAATCCCTGAAATACCGCCGGTATTGGGTGAAAATCCCAACTTCTCTTCAGATAGTGATGATGATTCGTCTGATGACGATCTTTATCCTCCCAAGAATCTTCCAAAGCGATCGGAATCTCCTCATGACGATGATGGAGATGGTCCTGTACCTCAGGGTGAACGTCAACATCCTGATCCTGATCCTCCGTTCCAGCCTCCTAGGCCACCTACACCTGTGGGTGGACAAGAGCAGACTCCGCTGCCAAGGCGTTCAGGCAGGAAACGGACGGGTACTAAGCAACCTGATAATGTATTTGGTGAACAACGAGACCCAAATAATCCCTCGCACATTGTGCATGATATGGAGAAAAATTCTACATGGAGAGATGCCACGGGTAATAGAGAACCTATGGATCCACCTACTACTCGTAGGAGAGGCAGACCTAGAAAGGTTCCTGGGACTAATCGTGCCAGTCTGTCTACCATGTGTAACTCCAGGGGGAGTCAGCCTGATAGCTTAGTGCAACAATTATCCCAGGAAGGGGGAGTAGGTTTCGTGATTTATCTGTTAAATCGGGCAGTTTCCGTTCACGATGACCTCACCGATATGTCTAATGTTTGACAGTGGACTCTCCGTGACATACTGAAGCTGCCAGCTGAGCAGCAGAGAGAATGGAAGGCCGCTTGCCGCAATGAACTAGAGGCTCTTCGCAAGCGCAAGGTCTTCAAATTGGTTGACCTACCTAAAGGTCGCAAGGCTGTCAAAAACAGATGGGTGTTTGACGTTAAGTCAGACGGTCGAAAGAAAGCTCGACTTGTTGCCAAGGGTTTCTCTCAGGTCGAAGGTGTTGACTTTGATGAGATCTTCTCACCAGTTGTGCGGTTTGAAACTGTACGAATGATGCTCGCATTAGCAGCTCTCAAAAACTGGCACATTCAGGCATTGGATGTGAAGAACGCCTTTCTTTATGGTGAACTTAAAGAAGAGATCTATATGGATCAACCTGAAGGTTTCAAGGTTAAGGGTTAGGAAGGCAAAGTCTATCGCCTTCGCTGTGCATTATATGGACTGAAGCAAGCTGCTCTTGAGTGGTGGCGTGCTCTCAGCTCATCCATGGAAGTGGTGGGCTTTAAACGCTTAACTTCCGATGCAGGTCTCTTCATCTGTAAAGATCGTGAGACTGGTGATGAATGTATCGCTTTGATCTATGTTGACAATGCATTATTCCTTGGACCCAACAAAGCCTTTGTTGAAAAGAAGAAAGCCGAGTTTATGGCTTGTTGGGAATGCCGTGATCCTGGAGAAGTCAAAGAGTTCTTGCGCATGTGTATTTGTCGCAAAGGTCATAAAATCCTTCTTGACCAGACCGAATACTTGAAGAAGGTCTTGAAGCGATTTGGCATGCAGAATGCAAAAGCAGCAGATACTCCTCTTCCCGCCGGCTATATTCCACAACCCAACGAAGGTCCTGTTGATCCCAAACGTCACGCTCGATATCAATCAGTGATTGGATTGCTTCTGTATATCATGCTTGGCACTCGTCCAGATATTGCCTACGCTGTTACAAAGCTTTCTCAATTCTCTGCTAATCCATCGGAGGATCACCTGAAGAAGGCGCTTTATATTTGCCGCTATCTTGCAGGAACTCCAGACTATGCACTGGTCTATGATGGAGCCTCTGACGGAGGTTTACTAGCATTCACTGATTCTGATTGGGCTGCTGATCCTATCAAGCGTCGGTCGATCACGGGCTATTTCTTCAAATTGGCAGGTGGTATCTTCTGTTGGCAATTACGCGCCCAGAAGACTGTTGCACTTTCATCCACTGAAGCTGAATACATGGCGCTATCCGACTGTAGTCGTCAGGCTGTGTGGATTCGACAGTTACTCTCTGAACTGGGGATTGATATGACTCCCATTCCCATATGTGGAGATAATCAAGGCTCAATTTTTATCGCCACTAACCCAGTCCAAGAACGTCGCACCAAACACATTGATATTCGCTATTATTACATTCGCGAATGTGTTTCAGACCGCAAGGTCGATCTTTTCTTTATTGACGGTGCCTACAATCCTGCGGACATGTTTACCAAGAATTTGGGTCATGTCAAGTTCTCCGCTTTTAGAGAACATCTTGGACTTGAATTTTATTCGTCTGAATAGACGCTTCGTGCTCTACTTGTTCCGCACTTAGCGAGGGAGAGTGTTGAATCCGGACTACCAGATATATGGACCGTTGTATCGGGCCGCATATATGCTTCAATCGTTTTACTATGATCTATGCTATTCCTAGTCACTCCTGTTATAGAAGATACAGCCACCTCTGTATAGTATATAAGTAGCTCTGTATCTACATGCAATACCAGTACTTTTACTACTCTCGTTGCTGCCTCTAAGCCTATCTCCAGGTGAGCTAGTCTGTCCCATGCTGCCACTGCGTGGGCAGGACCTCTGCCTCAACAATTAGTGTCGCGTTTAATGAGCGTCTCGCTGAATTTCTTTCCGGGAGGCACTGGCCAGAGGTGGCCCTGTTTCAGAACCAGATTGGCGAGCTGGACTTTACTCAAGCCACTGTACGATGAGAGGGTAAGTTTTCATTTGGCCCGAGGGTGAGACAACAGCACAGACGCACTGGAGATCTGTTGGCTCATAGGGCCGCTGTGGCAGAGAAGTGTCTGCACCTGAGGCTGAGGCTGAGGAAGCGGCCAATGTTGTGCTGGGAACTGGAGTTGGCCCGGGAAAGCCGAGGCTCAGATTTGGGTTGGGTGGGATTTGGGTGGTCATGGATGCACAGGGAGAGAAGCCGAGAGAGAGTGGACGATTGGGGAATGAAGTCATTTGACCGGTATGTATTGCCTACTTAGACGTTGAGCAATTGACAAAACAGGTGGCTGGTTGATTGTCCCAATGGTCATTTGGGTCCGCAAACACAGCCAATCGAGCGGATTGGGAGCGTCCAGACGAGGAGGGGGTGGCTGACCGGGATTTCTAGAGCCCCAGAGTGTTGGCGTGTGTGATTAGACGACGCAAGACCCATCTCGAGGATCCCCGAAGCATTTTGGGCTCGCTCGACGGGATTGGGAAGCCTCAGGGAGCCCCGACAGGCTATTTGGGGTATTTCCGGCGGAAGATGGGTCAACAAGGTTATCTGAGCCGTACAATTGACTCGTATTCAAAGTTTTACTCTATTTACATCCGAGTCGGGGCCTCTGAGACATCCTGGGGACAAGGATCGACGCTTTACCGAGACATTAACCTCGAGATCCGCGCGAACTACCGTGCAAGCGCCCTCAAGCGCCCATGACGTCGTGGGCATGGGGTCGCCCGGGTAGAGTTATCGACCGGGTAACCGGGGGGTAACCGCGGCTTACGTCAAGGTTAACCATGCCCCGAGGGCAGGAGTACGCTGCTGATACATTCAATTTACCGAACTCCCGACTTGGCATTACTGTCATTTTCTCTCTCGTCGTTCCTCAGTTCAATTAACCGCCATGCTAATCATAGCGTTCCAAATGCATAATGTCATAACGGCCTGATGGTCTAGTAGTATGATTCCTTGTTAGGGTGCTAAGCTTCATATCGAGGAGGTCCCGGGTTCAATTCCCGGTCAGGCCCTGCCTATTTTACTTTTTCTACTAGCACTCTCCTTTTATCCACAATCCGTCTGGAAACTCTGTTAGTCCACATGATAGGACTTCAATATGAAACGCCCTCTTGATGAATCCCTTCTGGCAGTGGGACTACACTCTAACCGAGCCCTCACCTCAGAAATTCGAAGGCGCTCGGACTGAGACTCGGCTGTATCTGGACTGTCATGTGCTGCTGGCTCGCGCGGTCGCTTTTCAACTCCGATACGAGTGGCCGGTGGCCGACCCTGATCAATACCGATAATTTCCATCAGAAATACCATGTTCGCGTGACGTAGCTAAGAGCTGTGAAAGGACCTTTTTGATACTTCGGAGGAATCTCAATTCATTTATATAGTCTCAGAGAAGAAATTTGATCGTCCCTTCTCAGCCTTGGGGCCAGGCTATTGACTTCTACTTCGGGAGCAAAACCAATGTCTGTGGTGCCGGCAGCTCGAATCCCTCCTGAGGTCGATTTGGCGATGACTTTTGAACACGAGATGCTTGTGCGAGTGAGTTATTTGTTCTCCTTCCGTTTTCCCGGCTCTCATTCACTCTGTACTCTACAACAGTACTTCAATGGTACGTGATTTAAGCATCTCCGTTCCAGCATCGTAAGGTCTTACCGTTCTGATACTAGCGGCTGGTGGGGTCCTATGGCTTTACGACGCTTTCCTCAATCTAGAACTTGAGCTCAGATATATCTGGGCATCAATGAACCCTAGGAAGAGCTCAGTCCGACTGACGGGGGCAGGGTTCAATTTGCTTTACCTTGTTCAACGATATCTACCCCTTTTCGATAGGGTGGTTCTGGATCTTTACTGTGAGTTTGGTTGTCTAAATCAGTGACCGATAGGTACTCAGCATTAGCTTGACATCTCGCAGTCATGTTAGGACCGACGAACGCGAGCCAGTGTGCTCTGACCTATAATTTCAGTGCTTGTCAGCATATCCTCTTTCCTTACCATCTGCTGGCTCCATTCCAGCTCATTTAACAACTTTAGGGACGGCTTTGGCTGGAATCGCAATGTCCGAACGTCAGACTCACCCAACTCACAGATTTCCCCGTTCTCATCACTGCTTAATAGTCGTCCTAAGCCTTCGGATATGGGCCGTTTGGCATCGCGGCCGCATGATCACAGCGATTCTACTCGTTATGATTGTGGGGTGCGTCGTGCCAGCACTGTTTTTCTACAACATGTTCGTCAAAGGCGTTCAATGTCAGTACTTACCTTTCCCATAAATTCTATCCGTTTGGATCACCTCTGATTACTTTCTAGTTCCGGACCCGACTCCGATTCCTGGTATTGCTGGGTTCGGAGAATGCTTCTACCTGATATCGAACAAGGATATTGTCGTTTGCTGGGCCTTACTCATGGTATATGACACTGGTACGTTATTTCATATATAAATGTCCCCGAGGTCCGAGTCAATCTCGTCTCTAGTCAGTTTTGTCCTGATGGCCGTACCCGGATTCAAAGCTTGTATGAACCTTGAAACTCTTACACACATCCAGCAAGTTCAAAACTAAGTTTTAGTTCGATCCGGGGGGCATTCTCACCTCATAAAGGTCATTTATCGAGATGGTGAGTTCATCTAACCAACGTCCGTCCTCTATGACCATCTATGATCAACGTTTCGTTTGAATTAGGTGCTGTGTATTACGGCTTGATATTCTGTGAGCGCGTACTGACGTCAAAAGATACGTGCCAACTCACGAACACGAATATGATAGTGGTATCACTTATCAACGTCGTGATCATAGTAACTTTACCAGTGAGTTTGCGCCTCGTCCTTCGTATGGGAAACGAAACAAGTACGAACGACTAACCCGTTAACTAGCTCTCTTATACTCACATAATCTCCCCGTACGCTCCCAGACAATCGAACGTCTCTTCTGGCCGGTTTAGCTTACCCTCTCCTATAGATTTGAACGGATTCTCCACTCAATTCTCGCTAGCCACGCAATTCTTCACATTCGCAAAGCAGCCTCAGAAGACAGCATCCATAGTGGGAGCACAGATGACCATCCGGGCTTCGGATCCGAACGCTCGGCGTATATCGAGATGACGTTTGCAAATTATGCAGTGGCACGCACGAGGAATGAGCCAGAGGCACCAACGGAGGAAAACAGAGAGCAGCGAGTAGGTTGTTTGCACTAGAAGGAGAAATCGGATCAGAGCACATGTTTGGGCTTAAGGACGGTCGGCTTTCTCGTGGTCATGACACTGACTCACCAAACCTTTGTTTACCGGACTGTATCTTCAGTCTCAGTCAAGAGTTCGCAGAGAGAGTTATCGTATATTGCCAGTGGTTCGTGGACTCCAGCCAACTAAACTCCTGGTGTATCATAGTATAATATCCACTTCTTCTGGCGGTCAATGAGTCCACATCGAATGATTGAACTGATAAGAACCTCAAGATTGTGCCTGGCACGAAGGTATATAAAGAGGGTAAGAGTTTCGGGTCCCACGTCTTTGAGGATCTGCCCCGTGGGTGCGTATCTCACTATTACGAGGTTCCACGGCCGATGTAAGGTGACGTGATCTTCCAGACATGCCAAACTTGAAATGTCACCCGATCCGACAACTTCCAACCGAAATTTTCATCCAAGTATTTGCCTCGACGCTCAACCCCAGCGGCGCGACCATAGTAGGGAGATCCCTCAAACTCGCGTTTTCATCTCAGACCATGGTTCCTTCTCATGTGTGCTCACGCTGAAGGTCCATAGCCATCGACACCCCCGAGTTGTGGGCCGAATTGGCGATATATCCAGACTCTCGAACATTCGACTTCATGAGCACTTGCCGAGACTTCCTGCTATTACACTTGACGCGCTCGGGTCAATCACCGATAAGGCTTCGATTGGGTGTACTCCAATTTCAAGAGGGGGTAGCGAAGCGAGAGCTCTCCGCTCTCTACGCTCTCCTTTCTGATTATTCTTCCCGAATACGCCGCCTCGAGATAGATAGTCTACCAGTCGACGCCCTGCAGGAAATGGGGCTTGTCCAATCATCCGGGTCGACAATCAGCTCGGAAACAATCCTCGAGTCCTTGTCGTTTGGCGTACTCAGAGCCGGAGGCATCGAGATTCAGCTCCTCGCCGACCTGGTGCGCCATACGACATTCCCCCACCTTAAAGCGTTCTCAGTACGGTTCTTTGCCCCTGCTACCGCGTTCACCCGCGAATGGACTTTCCCGTATTCCCAACTCCAGAACCTATCGTTCCAGGTGTCGGTTCTATCCGATCTTCCACACATCCTGTCTTCATGCTCGCAAATCAGGTCCCTAAACGTCCGACTGATTGGTGGAGGTTTCGAATCGGCACCGGGAGAGTCATTCTGGTATCCGGCACGAGATGTGATAACGTTTCCCAATCTCACCCTCCTCACCTTCTCCATTCACATCAGCGACTGGGGGTATGAAGCAATGCGGAAGGCCGTGGGTTTGCTACACTGCCCATGTCTGATATCTTTTGCCCTTATCAGCTCCTCGACGCAGTACAGGGCACATGAACTCGAAAGTGCCGAACATTTCGCGGCCCTGACAGATGACTTCTTCAACACCATCATTTCGTTTGTATCAGAGCGATCCAGATGTACCGAAACATTGACATCTCTTAGGCTCGACGGGGTTCGTACAACGGATCGCTCGCTCACTCATCTCCTGAGATTGTTAACGTCTTTACGACACTTCAGCTTTCGCGGAGCAGAAATCCCGGAAAGTAATCCTCGGTCCAGGTTGATTCAGGGTGTCTTCTTCAATGACTTTCTTTGGACGGGAATTGACTACGATCCTCATCCGAACTCTTTCCTCCCGGCCCTTCGAAGCCTGAAGCTGGAGCTGAGCGGAGGATGGTGCAGGAGTGAAGAGCTACGTACAATGGAGGCCGTCATTCTTTCTCGTATCACAGATCGAGAAGGAGTGGCGGGCTTGGAATCTGTGTTTCTCGAGATGCCAGAAGACGCCGTGCAGGAAGAGAAAGCACTGGCAGGGCTCATAGAGGCTCAGCAGAACGATGATGTGGCGATCAAAGTTTTCGGGCATCGAACACAGAAGGTATTGGTCGATTGCTTTCCAGAATTCGCCAGCGAGCACAATGGGACAGTGTCGGCGACCGCTTGAGTTGCTGGATGGCATCAAGAATCAGACTTGATTGACACGACGTCGTGCGTACTTCCAGATCCTACGCGAGTAATACCGCAGTGGACTAAAGCGAGACTGCATCCCTGCCCGGGGATCCTACCTCGCCGAACATTTCCTGTAGCCATCGGGGCGATCTAGTAACTGGAGGATGGGATGGGATTCGAGAAACGTCAGACGTACGCCTCGACGAGGGTGGTATCAGATGATTGGTTCGCTTTGTCCATATCCTTCTCGGAAAAGACCTCGCCGTAATTCTATTGTGACCACCTGCACTAGGACCAACTCAAAGACAAATGATGCGTGAGCAGACATCCTTGTCGAACGGCGACGAACCCACACGAAATAGTCGCAACCCTATTCGAGGTGACGTTACCTCCGATACGAGTTTTTCTTGCTTACAGACGACTTTCACAACTTTGCTAATACCGTCCTATGGTTAAATGCAGCGTGAGCGATCTGGATGGTTACCGTGATATATTAGCATGAATGATGTTCCCAAGTGTCGCATAACTCTGACTCCGACTGGGGAAGCAAGATTGAACGTCGATAGAGACCAGTAGTTGAGTCGTGCGTACCGAATATGGTTTCTTGTGCATGAATACGGATAGCAAGATTCCGCACACAACGTAGTGTCTCAGAAAATGATTTCTGGTCGCTCAAAGTGATAGAGACGGACCTTTGACCCAGTTTACCCTAGCTAGCCTCATGATAATCCCACCATTTGTAGATTTTGATCTTTAGACGAAGAATCCGAAAAGGGCTCGAGCTGATATAGAGTCTGCCCAGGGGAGACTACTAATTTGCATAAACGAGTTCATCAAAGTTGGTTTGTGTCTTATGAGGATCAAACCACAACCGAGGAGTCGAAAAAACTCGCCCTTGAGCCGAACATGAGCTCAAAACGCTTCTAGTGGATCGAATGAATCCTCTTCATATACTGGATGCTACGAGGATGGTCGAAAAGGCAGAAGGAATGTCAAGAATTTGATACCACCAGTCGCTCAACCTTGATTGCGCTTCGTACTACAAGATGAGTAAAGATGAACATAAGCATAACACCTCACGATTGGATGGTCGAGCCGAGATTTTTCGTTCTTGCAGCGGGTCTGAGAAACATACGGTGGACCGGGGCAGGTGGTGGTAGTTAGCAAAAGAGATGCGCACCGCATTGTAGTGCCCAATTAGCGTTGCTAGACACCGGATTGCGCCGTGACATGGCATCTATCCCCTGGACCTGGACCATGACGAGCTCACACTTTTATTCTCTTATTAAAAGCCTCTTTCTCCTTTCTATCGAATTCAATTTTTGCCTGTCTTTCGATCCACGGTATGCCCACTTTACTATTTCTTCTTGCACGAAAAGCGGTCTCACGACTTGGAAATCCAGGAAATCCCAGCTCGTGGATAACGAGTCCTCTACATACTCAAATTGACAATTCAGCCCTATGAAGAGGTCTCAAAAACCCATCCTCCGTCGTGTTTGTGACAATGAATGGCCACTGTCAGCTTCATGCGAATGTCGATACCAAGTATGGGGGCGAGGTTAGAATTTTTGGAGTACACGTTAATAGCTATGACTTGAATTGAAGGATTAGGAGACCAGATATCTCGGGAGCAAAGGTGCGCTGGTCTTTCCTTTGATCTGTGTATGAATTCGTACTAATTGTGATATCTGGTGGAAGCAATCCGTCTCCAAATCCCTTCAATCATCCACGTCCAGAAATTTTCGGCAGAATCCTTGTCTCTCACTGGCTGCGCGAAGAATCAGAATCTTTTCGGGATAGTTGGAAACGGAAAGACACGCACAAAAGATCCAGAGACAATGTCGAAACCGAGCTCGGAGCTTGAGATGTTCCTTCATCGCCTACACAGCCTGACGGGCACAGTGTAGTCATTTTTGGACGCAGATACTACACTGCCAACGCGCACTCAATCGAACTACTTTTAGGCTCAAACGAAGAGGTCGAGGCACATTCACGATTATCCGAACTGGCACAAGAAGAACATTTGGAGGGAGAGCGTGTCTCGTTTGGATCAGCTTGTGCTCATTTACATATTTGGACGGTCATCGAACTCGAGCACAACTTCGGATCGCCTGCGTATGTCGAGGGCTCTAGAATGAGAGCCATTTGTACCTGTTCCGCCGCGCCCGGATTCCTCTCTTTGCTGCACTGTCGCCACGCAACTCGCAACATCCTGGAACGCATTACCGAGGCCTACTCGTACCACCACCAACGTCGGAGCGATACCCTAACGTTTCATCAACGAGAGAATCGAATTTGATAAGGCGAGCACTGTGCTTACAACGACGTGAATCAACACGTAAATCATCCCAAGGTCAGAGGGAGTAGACATGACGAGTACGAGGGAGAGCGGGTACAACAGTCCGGACTCGATACTAAATCATTGTTTGTCAGAGATTGGTGGAGAAATGAATGTTGGCCTACACGATCACGAGTACAGAGGAATACATCTTCCGTGATTTTCTCCCTAGTATCTTGTTTGCCTGTCTCATGACAGAGACAATCTTGATTGCTGAGTTGTCGGGTATAAATCGCGGCGAAAAATACTCGAGGACGGTAAAGGACGCACCGATGAACAAGGTCAGAAGGAAATGAACCATAAAATCGAGTCCAAGGAACACTAAGAGCGGCTCGTTCTCGGGGAACGGTCGGACTCCGTAAATACTGCCAAACACTACAAGTTGATGAATAGTTGGCGACACATAAAGTATGTGAGATTCACCATTTGCCGCCAGAAACATCAAAGCGGTAGGTATAACAATCGCCCATCGTCGATTCCAAATGAAGAAGCACCGAGACGACTAACTCGCAAGGAATTTAGGAGGAGGCAATAATACTAGAGTCTAGTGTATCAACGCACCAGGACAACCTCTGCAATAAAACTGCACATATCACCGATCATGGCGTGTTCTTCATCAAGTGATCAGCGCACTTACTTTGAGGCAAGGAAATTATACCAATAGATTCGTCTGTTGCAAGGAGATAGGTCAATATAGCTGTGCTAATTCGATGAAGATAGCACCTTCCTGAGGGATTCGAGTTCGACTTTGTGACTGTCAGTGTCTTCAGCCACAAGCTCTCCTCGGCCGATCCCCCCGAGAACTATTAGAGCAACACTAATACAAATCCCAACTGTCGAGAGCAAGAATGAAGCTGTCGCGGCGGTGGCATATTGGAGATAATGAGGAGTCTTCCTTTTCATGAGGATGAACATGCATGTTCCGTATAGAATAAAATAAAGGCCTGTCCGACGATGATTCAGCTTATGCCCCAGAGCTCGCTGTAACGTGTATGTTACCATAGAGAAAGCACAGAATCTGTCATGGATAGTCGGTCAAGAGCGTTAGCCGGAAATTGGAATTGAGCAGCTCACCGCGACCGCGATGATCGAGTCAATCCAGTACTGGTTATTCATGGGATTTACCCCCAAGCGTGCGATTTGGGGAGAGGAGATGTAAAAGTCGAAATGGGCCATCACAAAGGCTCTTATCAAGGCCGGGGAAGACGTTTCAAACTGGATGCCGTATCTCATCGGTTGATGAAGATGCGTATACAAATAATCACAGTCAAGGGATCTCCATCAGGCGATGAGGCCTCTATATATACTGGTGCCGCAATGGGTTGAAAAAGGCTCGAAACAAAGATATAGAGGATACCAAACCTTGGTCGGCAAGCCGGGATAATGAAAGTCCCAACATCACAGGGTAGGAAGGCTTGAGAGACCGTCGGAAGGTTCACCTGAGCCAGTTACTTAACACAAGGTCGATATCAAGAGTATCCATCTACATCAATCAATCCAATCCATAGATGTGGTTCATCGGCCGAATAGAAGACCAACGAGTGGAGTGAACTACTGGTCGTACCCCACAGTCTTTAGAGGAGTGATACTCATTGCAAGTTAGCCACATATCATGGGAGGGGTTTTCGAGTGATCATCTATCTCAAGATCACTGGTCTGAGCTTGAATTTCAAAGGCCGTTCAATCAAATGTGTTTGTCCAGATCTATGTTCCATCTCCTACAGACCTGTTTTCTTTCCACCTCAGGCATATGCCCCAACCCCCTCTTGGGTCTAACTCTCCAGTGAGAAAGATTGCCCTAAGAGGGGTTCCTTTAGCCACTTATACCCCGAATTGGGTATACCCAGCTGTTGCGAGGTGTAGCCTGGGCATCCCCCGCCTTTCCCCCGCCTCACCACTGGGTATCCCGGGACTATCCCTGCCCTGTGGTTCGGGTATACCGCCAGAGTGGGTATCCCCCTCACCTTTCGTGACGTGACGGGTGGCAGGGGACTGGGGTCCTACTTGTTTTGATTTTTCCCGGGTTGGGGGTCACTGCTCAACCTGTACAGTTATGGTGCTCACTGCACTGTAAGGGCTGGTCATTTCGCGCCGGACCGTGTCGTGATTATCCTGGGCGCTGGCTTCACCGTAGCTTCAACTTGTAGTTTACTAATGTAATGGCAGAGAGCAGGCTCTTTTATTATAAGAGATTCAGAATGATTATCCATATACATAACTGTTATTGTGAGTATTGTACACTTGCTCCCTCGAAACAAGGCTACACGCTGTAAACAAACTTCTCTAAGCTCTCATAGCATGGTTATCAGCACCCCTACGAGAGCACTCAGCATAATGGTCGTGACTCCAGTAGTACCATATGTGCTAGCCCCTCCGTTGCCACCACTGCCTGAGCCAGGCCCACTGGGACCCTCTGTGGGCTGACCTCCCCTAGTGGGATTCGCCACAACGGACCCTGTCGGTTGAGCTCCCAGCTCCCGTGTAGCAGTTTCTTCTGGAACTTCCTTAGACTCGTCGTTTCCATTCAGAACGACGTCGAACCTATGCTCGATTGTGAAGTTTTGATGGGAGAGTGGCCCAGGTCCGCAAGATTCACCTGAGACAATCTGTGACGAGTCAGGGGTAATTCCATAGGTTACAGCCCAGTGAGCGGTGTAGCTAAACACAGGGAAACCCGATGTCAACAGCCAAAAATACCCCGAGCAAAAAGTCGCGACATACCTGCCATTCTGATCTGCACGAAGCCTGCCAACGTACTTAGACCCGGGAAAGATTCGGCATTGTTTATCCGATTTCTCCAGGTCCAATGTTCCAACCCCGAGCACGGGTGAAATAGTACCGTTTGGGAGCGTTACGGAGATGTTGACAAGCCGCCAGAGACCCCAGTATATGTTGTTATCATCATTGAAAGTGTCGGATATGCCGAAGGGTAACAGAGTGCCATTGCCTATCCCAGAGGTACGGCTAGACGAGGGATGGACGATGTTTATTGATGAGGGCGGGGAAATCGTCAAGACGGAAGGGAGGAGAAAGGCTAGGACTGTGATTGAGAGTGCTCTGAACATTACCACAGGGGGTTTTTCAGCGCGGGTACTTGTGGGTTGCACCTGCAAATACGGGGAATCATTTATATAGGCGCCGATGTGGCTTTGGTGGATCCTAATACAAACCTATCACTGATGGAAGTGGAGAAAGTCTTGAATTTCTCTCCGATTGAGTAGTGACGTCGGGTAGAGTTGTTTATTTAGAGTGTTTCAGAGTTGAGGGTTGCGATGCACCCTGGGCTTGGCCCATGATAGTTATGAACTAACTTTTATATGTCTGAAACACCAACGGATCCAAGGACCTATTGAAGAACGCGCTCGTGTTTGAAATCATAATCACTTCCTATATACTGATCCTTTCGCATAATTCTTGTCTTGGGCTCGTAGGGCACTTGGCACAGGGGTAGCGCGCACGCTTCGCATGTCCAGATTGTGGAAAAAGAATGCGTGAGGTCGTGGGTTCAAATTCCACAATGTCCAAAAAACTTTTTTCCTCGCCAATAGCCATCACCAGACAGGCGATGACGTTGTCAGAGTGGATCGACTTTTTCTTTATCACGCCGACTTCTGATAAACATTGTGAGTCAGGTTTCCCGTCAAGGTATAAGCGTTTGGCTCTCGATTTCAAGTTGTAATCAGGAGGCTGACACGATCATTTGGGGTTGCCATCTCGACTAAGTAAAGCTACAAATCAAGGAGCTGAGAGACATAGTTTGCAGGATAGCTCAGACTGGGTGTGTGTTCGACTTCTACTTCTGGTTTGAGTCCTACTAACCAGCTCCCTACGCGTAAGAAACAGATGCGAAAACTGACCTGATCAAAACAGCCTTCTAGCAAAAGATGGATAGGGCGTACCGACGCACCATTGCAAGATCTCTCGACTGTACACCTCGTCATAGAACAGCCACGGGCCCTCTTGAACCATCCCGTCTCCGCCAGGGGTGTTGTGTATCTAGGGTCGTCAACACTGCTTCTTGGCGACAATATCGCCTTCTCCGATCGGAGTAGAGTCTAGTAGAGTATGACGGGGACCAGGTCTTCCTTACGACTGGTTTATTTGGGGCAGGATGAAGGTATTTGATGTCCTCCGGGGAGCAATAATCAGGTGGGAACCGACTCTTTCTACTGTCAAATCAATGCTTCCACTCAAAGCCCTGGTAAGTATTCGTAGGCCCGAATTTGGAGCACATTTTTTGGGGTTACGGACGTCAGAGGGACGCAGCACGGGCTCGTGTACTACAGCGGGTTGAGAAATATCGTGGGGCTTATGGACTATGGACTCACGAGGGACATTTAACCCAGGTAAAAACAAGAACCCACTTGGGCACTCTCGATTCAGGTTATGTCCAGCCTCTTGTCGAAACGGCCGAGGATATACCACTTGCACCGTCCACCCCCTCTTGACCACTTACACCACCCACCTCTACTTACACCACATGAGGTTTAGATGCACCTTGACTTCGGGAAAGGTGGTGTAAGATGGTGGTTGCTGATTCAGGAATGCAGCCGAAGCGGAACCAAGGCTCCTATGCCGCACTGCCAACATGTGGAGGCTACGGCGTTGATCATAGTTAGTATAGTAGTATTTAATGTAGCCACTTCACACAACGGTGTATACGTTATTACATTATCCGCGAAATTCATTTGGATTATTATCCAATACGATGGCCAACGTCCTCTTCAAGCAATTCACCTATACTAAATTGTGGTGCGACCGAGATGTTAAGAACAACAAGGATCGTTGAGCAACGCCAGTCCCGGACGGCCCAGTAAGATCAATGTAAGGTCTCGATTATACATTTGCCAATATCTACTAAGTTTTGAAACAAGTTATGAATTCGTGCTTTTCACGGGAATGCTGCGCTAATATGCAATGGAGATATAGCGTATAAACTGGATGCACGGTTATATCGTCTTATAGTCCAGCAGGAGCGCGTCTGCCAAACCTTCCCTTCAACGACGGTTGCCTGAGCGTCAAGTTCAACTCCCCACCACACCTCCATGGGTTTTTTTCGAAAACCTTTTCGGGCGATCCAAAAGCTTGCAGCATCTTCAAGGTATTACATACTATACTTCTATAATTACCTTGCGTTATACGGTGATGACACCTGAGCTCAGAGTTAGACTATCTTCACTCCCAACGCTGCATTGCTGACGGGTGAATAATTTTTGAAACTTAGTGATGATCACGCGAAGTGACAGCCCAAGCACATAGAAACGACTCGGAGAGTTCCCAGATTGGAAAGTAGACACGTCGCCGGGCACATCGTCTGATTTATCTCGCCCCATCTTCAGAGACTACTTACACCACCACCGCCTTAACACATGGTCTTTTTAGGTGGTGTATCTGGGGAATTCGAGTGCATCTGAAGCCCATATGGTGTAAGTAAGGGTGGGTGGTGTAAGTGGTCGAGAGGGGGTGGACGGTGCAAGTGGTCAATCCCGGAAACGGCCCCGCCTTTTTCTTCGAATGGAGGGTTCAAGGATCCAGATACGTCTATGGATGTCATGACCGGCTCCGATTCGTTTGAACACCGGTTACGATCTCCGCTATCATCAACACATCGCCTTCTCCGTTCTCTGAGCTAATATCTAGTATGCCAATATGTCCGTCGATAGCCGTTACCGATCACTCCGGGGCCCTCTCATCTTCTCGCTCACGTATACGGAACCCAGTCGTGGCCGTAGTATGGGACCTCGTATTCGATTCCGTTGGCTTTAAGTAGGTTCTTCGGTCCCAGTGCGGTCTTCCACGGATTCTCGCTCTCGCGGAAAGCCTACGCTTCGTAATGGTATCCAAATTGGTTTGTTAACAAGTCCGACGTTGAGGCGAGTGTATTAGTTTATGCGGCCCCCACCCCTGCGTAAAAGTCCGTTAACAGCGTTTTGTATTCTTAGATGGAGTGCGGTGAATATAAGACTATCTCTGCAGCCTCGAGCCTTACCAGTGTGCTGTCGATTTTCCCTCAGAGTCATGTCCACTACTGCAGACAACTCATTACTAACGGTAGTAGACAGAATGTTTATCATTCGATGTGTTATAGATGTGGCGGTAAGCGATCAATTCATGGCCGCGTTGATGTTCTGACGAATTTTTGATATATATCTTGTAGATCCCTTGCTTTCTCTATGGTATGTACGTCCAGCGAGTCAGCCAATGGCGTCTCACGAGTAATACAGGCATATATTGCGTACTGTATGGCACATGTATCACCATCCTCAGGAAGACAAGAACTGCCCACTACCTTTGTTATGTGACGGCAACTACGGCTTTGTTCCTCTTATCTACGATGGGGTTTTTTGTCGGTTGCGCTATGGTCGGTCTCAGGGGGACAGGAAACTCCGGAGAAACCGTCGCTTTAAATCTCATGTAGGCGACATGCAGGGACCTACTCGAAGCAAACTCACTCTGAAATTCCCTTCGTCTAGGCGAGTCTACGTAGCTGGGTACTTCCTCTCGAAGTAAGTGCAGTTCATACCGCTCTATTTGGGCTCTCTGTGCAGTACTGAAACTCGGCGCCGGCTCAGCGCAATCTCGGACGCAATTATGGTGCGCAGGATGAACCTGTATCCGAATACAATCTTCTAACCTTCTCTTAGATCTCACGGTGCTACCCGATGTGGTATCGCCAGGTTCTTGTTGTAGCCGTGCCAATACTTCTATCTTTGGCTTGTGCCGGTGAGGACTGTTGAGCCCTTCTCCAGTTCCTTCAATTGAGAGGCCTACAGGCCTTGGTTACGCATACCTAACAACATACCGGGACGCCGACGCCGCGTTCCTTATCAATCCAGGCCAAGGTCATCTTCTCGGTCCACTGATGATACCATTCGTCGTGATGCACATTCTCAGTAGTCTCTCGACTACTCTGCTTCTGGGTGAGTTATTTGCATGTTATACGAGTCCTGCATACATTTCCTCATGCATACGCATTTGTGCTGGATTAGCTTTCAAAGTATTTCTCGTGATGAAGCAAGCGAAGGTGATTCTTGGAAGCAGCGTCAAGAGGATGTATTCGTCCATGCTTGCGATCATGTGCGTGAGCTTTGGCCTCTCCATGGTCCTTCCTGTTACTGATAGAGTCTGGACTCATTTATCCTCTTGGACTCACGACGATGTTTATCTTCAATTTGTCCTATGGCTACGGAGGGACGATAGGCGCGTCAGTCGCCAGCCTCTCGTTGATACACCTCGTGGTATAACTGAACGTTCTTTCTATTTCCCAAATCTGACCATCCCCCTCCTCCTCTGGCAGGGCATTGCACCGACGCTGGTTGTCGTGAGGATAGGGTTTGGATGCGCTTTCCAAGATGTTGAGAGCTGTGGGGAAACACTACGAGCGGGTGAACTTGGCTGCGCTCATTGTTTTTGCGAAAGACCACGTCTCAATTATGTGTGAACCTTCGCAAGTTCTGGATATAGGGAGAAATCGGGCCACCGACCTCGCGGGCGAGATGACCGACAGTTCTGTATGAGAACCAAATCCGAAACACTCCTCGCCACATAAAGATATTTTTGATCTTTTGTCGACGAATTCACTAGCTTTGTCTAATTCCTGAATGGCATAGGCTCGCCGCACCAACTTTTCGGTTGCGACACAGACCAGAATCTCACCAGTCCATGGAAGGAAAGAAGGATGGATTTTTTTACACGGCATGGGAAGCATGATGTATGAGAGCCCAGTGGGGCTTACTATCTGACGAAACTCAAAATACCTAAACGCCCTCGACAGCGTGTTATTTACACTATACATACGGTAGATTATCCGTAACTAATCCATATGCTAGTTATTAACTTGTTAACTTTGTATCTACGAGGGTAATGGAGTTCCTTCGTATACCGGTTATGACCTTCGGGCTCATATATAGTAGTATGGGCAAGAAATTCCCCAAAATGAGGTGTTTTTTGAAGATTGTAACAATTGCCAGTCAGTATAAGAGGAGAATGCCCGACGTAGTTTGCGAAATGTCCGGCCCTCACGACGGTCCGTAGTTCCGGCTGACGCTTTTCTTTTTAGTCAGCCAATCTGAATTGTTTCATTGTCAGTCTATCGTTTGTCTTCCTACCATCATGTTCTCCATCCCACACCTATCCACAAGCTCTGCAGCAAAAGACGAACGACATCACTCGTCGTATTGGTTAGTCTATCACATCACTGATCAAACTCCAGGCATTCTTCTCACAGTACAGAAAGCCGATTCATCCCCGGGACGTCATGAGTATCAGAGTGAGGGGTAGTTGGGTGAATCTATGGGACAAGAGACCTCATTGTGCGCTTCTTTCTCCCGCCGTCTTTTTATACGACGGCCCTTCTGCTCCTATATGCTCTTCACTTGCGGCGCAATCTAATCATATTTGCACCCCATATGTTTTAGGCCTTCTACCTTTTCACGTCCACCCAACGTTCGGTTCTTCGAACAACTCACTGCCTAGCTATTTGCCCCACGATCAGGTCCACAAATCTAGCCGGAAAGGGCCCTTGTTCCTAGCACAACAAATGTATCGAGTCACAACCTGATTGCTGTCACTACATAATAAACCCCTCCCATTCCTTCGACGTATCTCATCTCGTGATTCGCGTTCGCAAACATCCCATCCAGCTCCTGGTTGGTGTGGCCATTATCGAGCATCAGCCTGCGCGATGACTCGAGATACCGTCTCATGCAGTCCCTGTACTGTCTACCCATCGCCTTCAGCGGCAATTCCTCTCTCCAATCCCCAATGGGTAGAAACATGCTATGCGAGGTCACATCTCCAAAGCACCCCGATTCACCCACTAATTCCGCTATCTCGTGTTCAACAAGACGGATACCCTTCCTCTGCAGAAGGGCTTCGTTCCAACGCTCGAAGAACAGAGTCAAATGCGGTGCGTTTGTGCGGAGGTTCAAGTTCGGGAAACATGCTGAATCAAACGCAGGGTATCTGAGCCACTCGCCGGAAATGAACAGCCCTCCCGGACGAAGGATACGTGCAGCCTCTCGAATGATTGTTCGATAATCTTTGACCTGGAGATGTTTCCGAGATCCGACTATCAGGGTACATCTGAACGAGACTCACTGTCATCGAAACCGAGCGCGCGTGTACGAGATTGATGGAACCGGTAAGAAACCGCGTTTGTTCGTTGATATCGTGGATTTCGAAGTTGACGTTGTCTGGGAGGTCGACGCGGGGAGCAATAGGAACTGTAATCAATCGATGAGAAGACGTTGAGAGCACTTCAGGTTCGCATCAGGAATTAATCACCGATGTCCAGCCCATGGAAGATGACTTCCGGGTATATTTCAGCCATGTCCATAACCCTTCATAGGCGAGGTGAGCAAAATTAAGTTGAAAGCAGACAGAAGGACTCGCCATTGGCCTGGGCCGGTACCAAAGTCTACAACGACTCGTGGGCCGGGTGGTACGGGATTGAGGACGTGATGTATATGACCAAGGAAGGCATCTCCGAGTAACCGTGTGAGGAGTTCGTGCTCCTTCTTCACCCTCTACCGATGTTGAGCTTGACGACATTCACTTAGATAAAACTGGCTGAAATAGCATACCTTTTGCTCGGGTGTATCGACGGGAAACGGATATGGCGCCGTCTGGCTCGAATGATAAAGTCTATCACGACCTCCGACCGTGACATCCTGGAAGTGTTCGGCGAGCTCTTCTCCTGAGAGCTCACTCATGTCCTCGTCGTCTTCAGGAAGCTGGGCGAAGTCCGGGGAGTCCGCCATCGTGTGACAGGGATTAGAGAGGGTAGTATCGTTTTTCACTGTTCCCGAATCGAAGACAGACTTATATGAGGTGCGTCCGGGATTTTTCGAGTTGGTTTAACCAAAAGAAAGGTCAGGCCAAGGTGTCCTGACTCATGGTAGAAGTTCTTTCTGAAGTTCGCATCAAAAGAGTCTCCTTCACTATTGAGTACACGCGGACTCCAGGCCTCAATGTCGCGACTTCCCACGAGTTGGGCTTTGATGTACCTATATGGCGGTCTCTATCTAAATCATATAGAGGCCGATCGATAGATAGAAGGCGCAGTACGCCACCAGCATCTCAGCGTTCGCTACCTTAACGCTCACATGAGCTCTTACCACAATCGATGTGATTGAGAACCCGCATCTTCGAACAGCTTTGCCCCACTGAATGTCGGAATAACCTCAGAATAGGTCTCCATTTGGACACCCGAATATATTCTCGGAGTAAGAAAGCTTCGGCGATGTCCGAGCGGCCTCACTCGGAGCGCACTAACCCATGAGAATTCGTCATTGGAAGAAAACCCCTACAATCTAATTGGATTCACTATGGCCAGCAAGTCACCGTTTCCGAAAGACTTCGCCGGAGATCTGGCCAGCGCAAAAAGAGGCCACTTGTTAAACCTCCTGAAAGTTGTGTTGGCAACTAATCGTAGATACGACGCACCATCTGAGACAGTTTCATGGGTGAGATGGCAAATCCTTCCAGTTCCTGGTATGTAGCTTTGATACCTATTACCTACCCTCTGGCATGCCTTCACACCCACCTTTCTGACGCACGTCGCACACTGCACGTGCCCTGCCGTTGCATACGGTCGACATCAACACTGTTGAACTCCTCGTGTCACAAAGAAGGGGTGTCAATTTGAGGAAGTATGATGATCATAAACGTCTGCATGTTTTACAAGTGTTCATCAAGATGCGAAGCCTGTAACGATCCCGTAGTGTTAGGAAGTTGGAACTATGTACTCGATCGAAATCTACCTTGTAAAAGAAGTGTCGTTCGAATATTGACACAAAGGGCTGGAGCTTTGCAGAGATGAACCAGCACCCTTCAAAGTAGCCCGCCCGTTCGGGTGTACTGAACATAAAGAAATTTGAGAAAAGTTCACAAGAGCCCAGACGTATAAGCTTTTCTTCAGTTCCCATTTGTTATGATCCGAGAAGCTTCGGCAGCACTCGGCTCACCGACAGTATGCATGGCGCCCGTCTATATATGTGTTGCTAACAATCAAGCCACACGGTCCAGTAAGACGGTAACGTTGAACATTGGCCTACCACCTATATAAACTCGCGGGAATGACCACTGGTATCAACTCCTCTCTCATTCACTGCCAGGAGGTCCAATGCTCTCCAAACTCTTTCTCGTTCTCCTTTCTTCCCTGATCAGTGTTCAAGGTGTGGCCATTCACAATGCCACCTCGCTGGAAGTTCGTCAGAACGGAAACTCCAAGTTGGTGTTCGCTCACTTCATGGTCAGTTACTTGGCTTCGCATACAATCCTTGCTTCCTTAACCTTTTCTTGCTCAGATTGGAATCACCGGGAACCGAGGAAGCTCTTCGGACTACGATGATGATATGACACGCGCCAAAGCCCTCGGAATCGACGCATTCGCACTCAACATTGCAACTGGTCAAGAGAGACAAGTTCAATTCGCCTACGACTCCGCCGCCGCCAAGGGGATGAAAGTGTTCATCTCTTTCGACTGCAACTTCTACCAGCCCGGCTCAGAGGGGCTTATTGGATCCACCATCTCGCAGTTTGCGTCTCATCCTGCTCAGCTTCGCGTGGACAACAAGGCATTCGTATCGACCTTCATCGGAGACAACCTCAACGTGAACGCTATCAGGGCTGCGGCAGGAGGAGAGATCTATTTTGCCCCGAACTTCCATCCCGGAGCCGCTGATTTTGGACCGTTGGATGGTGCTTTAAACTGGGGAGGATGGCAAAGCAATGGAAATAACAAGGCTCCGAGCAATGGTGTTTTGGTGACAGTTCAATCTGGAGATCAAGCTTACCGTTCCAATCTGGGAGGGAAAGGGTACATCGCTCGTGAGTAAATCGTCTGTATGCAGCGTCTCTCGTTTATCCTCATGCTTTGATCTGTCAGCCCTATCGCCGTGGTTTTGTGAGTTCTGCTTTGGGCTTTCATTTCGATATGTGAGCTCACGTACCGAGTATGATAGTCACGCATTTCGGTGGAGAGGTCAGTTACAGCAAGAACTGGGTCTTCCCGAGCGATCTATTGCTCTACCGGAGGTGGCTTGATATTCTGACCCTCCAGCCAACCTTCGTCGAGATTGTTACCTGGAATGACTATGGCGAATCCCACTACATCGGGCCTTTATCTGCGAAGCATACCGATGACGGAGCGTCCAAATGGGTCAATGATATGTACGTATTTCGTGCCATATACGCTTTCGGTTCGACTAAGGAATTGTCTACTGTGTATAGGCCGCACACAGGCTGGTCGGATCTGTCCAAACCGTTCATTGCTGCCTATAAAGCTGGCTCGACTTCTGTTCAACCCTTCATCACTGACGAGAAAATCATCTACTGGTACCGCATCACTCCCAAATCCCTTAACTGCGACAGCACCGACACCACGATGGGACCCGGTAATAACTCGACGGGTGACTTCTTTAATGGTCGTCCAAACGGGTTTGATACAATGGCGGACAATATATTCGTCGTCTCATTGCTGAAATCAGCGGGAACCGTCACTGTTAACTCTGGCGGGACCCTCTACACCTTCAATGCCCCCGCAGGCTCCTCTGCCTTCGCAGTTCCGTTCAAGATCGGATCTCAACAATTCGCACTCGTAAGGGGCGGGAACCAAGTCATGGCGGAGACCAGTCTCAAGGTTGTGCAGAACACATGTCCATGCGGACTTTACAACTTCAACGCCTACGTTGGTACTGTCCCCGCCGGCCAGCGGGACGTTCTCTCGACCGGCGATTCATTGGCAGCTTTCCGCAATGGATTGAAGGTCGCCTGCGATCCCGCTCCATCTTTACCCGCCACTCCTCCAACTACCACTGCTATAACTACCACAATCACAGCCACTGCAGCGCCCACTAGTCCTCCTGTTTAAGCTGTAGAGTAGTCAAAATGAGTACGTTCCAGGTTTACATATTTGGTTCAGTGAAAAATTGAGTACACCGTTCGGGAATCGAACCCGAGCCGCTTGCTACCTCATCATGGAAGGCAAGCATGATAACCACTTCACCAACGGTGTGCTTCTGCTAACGTATAGAGTAGCCATAATGTCAGCAGAGCGGCAGCACCTCGGGGCCGAAGACTCGTCAGAGGCGACCGGGATGCGACACCCCTAAGTAACATTTTCGCTGTCTACCATCTCGACACGAATCGATTTCAGTGAGTGTACAATCTTCTGGTCGTCTAAAGAGCTCTTATCGTAACGCCCACCATCAAGACAACCAATATGTTCGCTCAGAATATCCACACTCTAATTGTTCTGGCAGAACGACTCGCCATTGAGGCTACACCACCTGA
This sequence comes from Marasmius tenuissimus, assembly GCA_029532415.1. Taxonomy (NCBI): domain Eukaryota; kingdom Fungi; phylum Basidiomycota; class Agaricomycetes; order Agaricales; family Marasmiaceae; genus Marasmius; species Marasmius tenuissimus. The sequence goes on along the minus strand of JAQOTA010000041.1, from coordinate 140,601 downwards.
ATCCAGGCAATTTTAAGGTCTGGTCAACACCCTCCCACTATCAATTCGGCCTCCTTGAAGCAAAAAATAAAGGAAATGGAGGAGGAAGCTCTGCAGCACAGGAGAACCGTGGAAGAGCTGACCTCACGCATTCTCCTGTTGGAAGAGACGACGAGGCGAAATCAAACTATCTTTTACCCGGTCCGAAAATTACCAGCGGAGACCTTCTCAACCATCATGGCCTATGCTGTGGAGAGGAATAGGTTCGGTGCTCCAGGATATTCGCGATCTCATGCTTCACTTTTGTGCAAGGTTTGTACATTTTGGCGTTCAGTTGCCCTCGATACTCCTTACATCTGGGGAACTGCCACCATTGATGCCTCATTCGATGCAAACCGCTATCCCCTCGTTGTTGAAAGACTCAAAACCCACATCGAACGCTCTAGAGGCAACCTCTTGACGTACGAGATCGATCTTCCCCACAAGATCATCTGCTTGGACCGGTATCACCCCATTCTTGAGGCGCTTTTCGGAATAGTTGAACGCCCAGAACGTGCCGAACAGCTCAAGTTTGTTCTCGCCCCTATCGCGCATCCTCATTCGATCATTTCTTCGCCGTTTTCACCTCAGGTGAGATTGATTATCCAGAGTTGATAAGGCACATTCTCCAGAGCCTCCCCTCGAGCGTCACCGATCTCGGAATTGGTCAGTTACCTGGTGCTTCGAAGTACTCTGCGAGAAACTGAGCTCTCCACGCTCCGTCTTGCCCCGCCAGGGATCAGACATACAACGTTGTCACTGTTCCTGGTGTTCTCGAGGGCAAAGGGGGATACGTACCTAACCTGAAGTATCTACACCTTTTCTTCCGCCTCTCGACCAACGATGACTGCCAGCAGATAAGAGATACAGTGGGATCGCGGGTGGCCCAACAAGAAAATGCGACCAATGGTTCATCCCGCTCACCTTGTACGGCGCTTCGTAGTGTACTGTGTGTTCGTTGGAGACCCACCAGGCTTGGATGCCCCATAAATATTGGAGGACGTTGAGGTCGATGTAATAATCGGAAAGATTTAGTGGTTGGCATTGGAATTCCTACATTGTCGGCGTGATCTTGCAATATCGCATCGTCACATTGGAAATAGTAGCAATAGATTACATAAGTCCGAACGCTATGAATACTATACAGTTCGTTTCTGACTCGTAATATCGTATATTTTTCGTCACCTCATCTCCTTGACCTCGATGGTTCAATAAACGTGTCGCGGCGAGCTGTATCCTGTAGTATTCTCCGGTCTACGGTATACGCAACCTTCGATGTCTGCACCTGTACTTCCAGAGGCTTTTTCTTGACCGGAATCTGCGATCGCGAGTTAAAACAGCCTTTTGTTCGGATCATTCAAGCCTAGACATACCTCCGGTCTCGTGAAGTCGTCTCGCTCAAACAGAGGTAGGCCAATTTCGTTGATGGTACCCTCACTTTTTACCAGTGTCACGTTACTATAGTCGTAACCATCGACGATGGTGGAATTCAAAGAGCTTGATTTTCGTCGAGGTATATTCTCTGGATCGCTACCGTGACCCATGCGGGGTAAGTTGAGAAGATAAGACGAGGGCCGACGGTAGCGAATGGATATATCGAGGCTGCTTTTTGTTTGGAAGTAGAAGCTGGCGTTGATCCTATCAGGTTCCAGTCAGCGACAGTGGATGGGTGGGGTTGAGAAGAATTCCACTCACATTGACAGGAAACAGTTCACATATACTAGAGACGGTATGAGATGTAAACGGAACTCAATAAACGAAGGGGACGCACGCTGGGGTAGCACCATTTCCGAGACGATGAACAACGGGCTGGCTACTCCCAAAGCGAACTGGGGTTCAATTCAGACGATGAGCAAATGACATTTTGTGCATCGAGAGACCACCCACTCCGATCAGGACTATTAGAGAGAAGAACCTAGTATATGGACGTGAGTTCTCCCCTAAAAAACATCTGCAGTAGCACCTGACACTTACCCTGTTATCGCCCCAGTATTCATTATATATGCCGAGAGCATGGTAAAACTAGACGACGTCCTGAACGGCAGCATAAGGTTTGTGTCCATAGAGAGTAATCTTCATGATGTAGCCTACCATCCCAGATTTGGTCGAGACTGAACGATTGTGTAGACGAGGGCCGTCGCGACGAGGAAGTCAGTAAGGCAGCTGAAGCTCATGGCCAAGATTACGGAAGACTGCTGGCAATTAGTGCATGCCAAAGGAGCTAGGAAAGGGGCACACACTTTGACGTAGGTGGACATTTTTCGCAAATCAAGTAATGTTGTGAAAGTCGTACTATTCAATCACTGTCAGCAGAGCCGTAGATCAGTAATGAGAAACGGCCAATCCGCACATCTCGTAAGCAAACCCTGATTCACAAGTGAGTCGGTGGATAGGCAGGAGAAAAGACCTTCACCTACACGTTCCTAGGCCTGGGAATCGACGTTTCCGTATCATTGGAAGAATCAATCGTCAGCGTATCGCACGAATAGCCGCAATGTCGACATACCGTATTCTGCGACCAGAAGGACGGTCTAGATCAGATGGAATCAGCGGTAAAGGACGGGAAGCGTGGTACCAATGCGTACCAGGAAAATGATGATCCATTTGTGCCTCTCTTTCTGCACTGGAAGTTACGAATCATCAGCAACCAAGGTAATCGAGCGGGGAGGACCTCAACCAACGTTTCCATATTCGGATAGTATAGAGGCTGATGAAGAAACCTCGGTCATCAGCTTTGCGGCGGACAATAAGGGCGATGAATTAGACTAACGCTTTTGTTGCACTCATGACAATGGTCTGGCATTGGTGAACTGAGATCAGACCGATGTTGAGCCTGTACAAGGACGTATATCAAGCTCACTAGCATGAATATCTGGAGCTGTGGGAAGAGAAAGAGACAAATGACGATCTCATGAGCGAATATGCCCAAACTAGCAAGTATTTTCACGCACCTTCAAGCTCCACACAAACTCGGACCGGTCGCGATTCTCGATTCCGGTTGTGATAGTATAGTAGTGTGTGCCGAAGAAGATAAAGATCAATTGAAGAACGTCGAGAGTCCTAGGTTGGAAAGTTTGAGGGCCGGACCGCAGGCGAAGTGCAGGATCACTAACCAAAGGAAGAGTACCTGCAAGCATTAAACTAGTTGGCGCGTGCACTATGAGTTGATAATGGGCAAATGTGCGTACAGAGGTTTTATGTGCCCAGTGGTCCTTCCTGCTAGACACGAAATACAGCAGAGTTTGGAGTGTCGCTACCCCACACAGGCTGAGTCAATATTAATACATAAGTGAGATACTCTTATACGGAAGATAGAGAGGAGAAACTCACAATGTCGCCAGCAACTGCCCAGTCATCATGGAGTTCACCACTGATCGATAGATCTGTATGTCTGCGTCAGAGGGTGATTCCATCGTCGTCTGCGCTTGAGGCGAAAAATTTGGAGGTGCAAAGTTAGAGGGAAAGCTTGTCGTCGCTATGCATCCCGAGGAAACCTTTTATGAACAATGGAACAAAGACATCAAGATCATCATCATTTATCCCATCGCTCGGCACTATTACATGAAGCTTCCCCCACGAATGGCGGTGTCCATTCTAGGAAATCTCCCGGTCAAAACGCCTTTCTATGACAACTGGCGGTCCATACAGTCGAGACAGTAACAGCCGTCGCCAGTGATCGCGGATCTACTACCAAACTCTTGTCAGTAGAGCCCGCAAGTCGAACGAACAACAGACCTACCTCAGTGCCGATTCACAGGACCAAACTCGTGCGAGCCGCTTATTTCCGCAAAAGTAAGGTTCTGTCCGTTCCTGTGTTCGATGGCGCACTAGTCGCTCCAAGAAACAGAAAGTTTTAATTAAAAGCTATGTGGACGTGAGAACTGGCGCCTGATTAATGACCACCGACATGAGTAACGAAAGAGTAAAGAAAGTAATAGCAGTTGGCAGATGACCACGTAGATAAGCCGTCAATCTCCGAGCTTGCATCATCAGTACATTACTTGGAGTTCAGCTGAGGCAGTCACTGTGGGTGAAACGTATGGACACTGGTATGCGAGCGCAATCTTTCATTGGGCGAGTATAAGTAGCACATCAAGAAACGAGTCACCAAAGACGACTCTGGACATCTATGAGTCAGAACCGCCTCAGTGACCAGAACATGCAGGTATATAGCACGCGCAGCGCTGAGGTCGCAATACTGGGGTGGTCCCCTGCGTCCCAGGACGGGTTGAACGCCGGGTAATCCACAGTCCGCCGACTAGAGACTGGTGTACACCACATGGGAGCGGGATCATGTTGATATTGAGCTTCTGAGTGCTCTCCGGTAACGTGCTGGAGAAACGCTCGGAATGAGAGGGTATGTTGATGTGGTGATGGTGTGGGCATCGCATTACTGGTGCAACGTAGGTAGACGCTCCGGAGGACGGCTTTTTTGATGGACCATAAGTCTCAGAGGGAGCACATCGATGGACCATAGCAGGGCATCAGGATCAGTTATAGGAATAACCGCACCGCCCTACAGCAGAGAGACCCTGCTGACCCAACGGCTTCCGGAAATGTGAACTCCGAGGACTCGAGACGGTGGGAAGGTGTAAGAAGAACGTTGGTTGGTCGCAATTGTCGCACAGATAGGACGAAGGATGTCGATGGAGCACAAGGAGATGGGTAGGAGAGTCATTGAGGAAGGTGTTGTGAGCCAGCAGGAAAGTGAGATGAGTATACGAGCGGGATGGTGGAACTATGGAACCATGAACGTTCCTGCATCATCCCGTCCTCCCGCCGCCATATCGTGGCATTCTTATTCCACTTGTCTGGCAACAAGGCCGCGCGCATCAGCTGCGATCCACCGAGCCCCAACATAATAGGATATGAGCCTGTTGCGGACCGCAGTCGAGCAATTACCGCGCCTCGATGAATACATCCCTCTTCCCTCGAAAGGACCATCGAAAGCGACGATAAAAGGTACCTGCGCAAGAGCGGCCTAGAGTGTCAGAGGAGGATATGTTGATACGTGGTGGCGAGGTAAGCAGGATAGATTCAGGGAAATTGGAGGGCGAGGGGCGGTAGTTGGAGGCTCTCGAGCCTTATTTAGCGGAAGGGTAGAGGCAATTACTATAACAAACCACAGTAGATGAGTGGTCGCGGCTGGCCATCGAAGGACGCCCGTGTCTGGCGAACGGCTCTATGTCAGCATTGGTGAACGAAATCGATAACAACTCACTCACGGCCGACCGAGAAACACGGTTCCTCAATAGCAAAGTACTCTTTGCCTTGATTCAGAGTGCAAGAATCACCAAGAGTGGTATAACGAGAAACTTCTCCCGTCAAATCGTGGAACAACCCAACAGCCTCGGGAGTCGTGATGGGTTGATGGATGTGGAAGCGAGCAATCAGATACATCATATCGGTGGTAGACTGGCGGATCGGAAACGGTCCCAGGGTTGATGGTCGTGGGGATCCTGTACGGTTTCTGTAACGCCGATCCAATGATGATGAGGGTGATAGGTTTCGCAAAGAACTGCTCGACGCAAGAGGCGTGGCAACCTTCCTGGCAAGCCTTGCTCCGCGGCACGAAATCAGCGAACTTCCGCCAAACTGTTTGATAACATGACAACCCCCAGGTTATAAGACGCTGGAAGCGAGAGTACGACCTGCGTGAGCATTCGCCTGAGATCCCGTCCGTCGCTGAAAAGTGATTTGGTCTGCGACTGCAGTCCTGAATCCTGGCAGCAAATGGCACGAACGATAAACTGCAGCACAAAAAGTGTATGTCCATGCGACAATCAACAAGGAAATCCTTCGTGACACGACCACCAGCGGCAGGGGTGTACGAACTCGGCCAAAGAGTCGTGACTAGTATACACGATATGCGTGACTCACATCGAGTATGTCGTGCACGAAGTGCCTATAGCAAGGCAAACCCATGTAAATTCAGAGAAGCAATCAGTAGAGTTCTGGGTAAGGAACCTATGCCTGAAAATCGGAATCTGGGTCACAGGTGTAGATTCTGACTAACCTTGCAGCAGGCGACAAAGGCGAAAAAAACCAAGGGGAGTCCTCTACGGTCTTCAGCATCGGACCACCAGCCAGCTCTGGGTCTGAAGCTCACTCCTTAGAGCCGAAGGCCGTCAAAACTTGGACGTTGGTCGACCAGCCTAAGTACTTGATGACTCGAATCTCTTCTACCCTCTACGAGGCGGTGTATAGCGATTGTATCCTAATTTAAGTTGACCCGTGAGCATTAAATGTTAATTCAAGAATGCTAGACGCACCTTTCACCTGACTAGCTTCGAGACTTCATGGAATCCGCCTTTGATAACGTGGCCGCCAATTTGACTTGACTCCGCTGAGGATTCAAGGACACTCGCTGAGGGGCAGGTGAGCGAGAAGATACAAGGCGCAGTACTTGAGGTATTATCCATAATGATACTATGGGGCGTCAGCATGAACAGAACGAAAGGACTGAGAAATCTCGAAGACAAATGTCAATGGAAGTCCGGATGATAGTTTGTGACAAAGGCCTGTGACTCAACGCAAGCGATTCTTGACCGGGATTCTCACGGCATAATCTTCCCGAGGTTTCTCCTTCACCCGGCTTCTCAGTGCTTCATCGATCCATCAGCGCCAGCCAAGGACTTGGTCCTGATATTACGGACACCCACAAGAGAGAAAGCGAGCAATAAAAAATCGTCACCTGTGCGATTCGAACACACGCGCTCAAAGAGCAACCGCTTTGCCCAACAGTAGCAGGCGATCCCGTTAACCACTCCGGCAAAGTGACCTGGCTCGATCGTTTTCTTCTACCAACATGATGGGGGCGTGCCAAACTTCCGCCTTGGCAGATTTTGAACATCCCCACTTCCAAGTTCCGAACAAATAACGCTTGACATTACGGACTGATGGTTGTCAGTTGTCAAGGCACTCATTGGAAAACATGAGCGCTATTCCAAAAGTTGTTTGCCCCGGCAGTAAGTAACAGTTGGATGCCGAGGAATCTGGCGTCCGACATCCGTGATAATTTTGTAGCTGGTGCCTGATGACGGCAGGGACAAAGCTTTCTTCCACGACTATCGCGCGGCAACGCGCTGCGCAGCTCTCGTACCAGATTGTCAAAACTACGTGCAAGAGTCTGCCAACTTCTGGTCAGACCGTCGCTACCTGCGTATACCTGCGAGAAGTGAGTCTTTCAATCAAGGTGGTCCCTTCAGGCTCCGGGGCTCTGCTATCATTGTAACGGGGGACGATACTGAACTCACTATATAGCCCCGAGGATGCAACCCAAGAACGCACCCAAGCCATGTACAGCACTCAGCGTCAGGAATAAACCTTCTCAGGGAGGACCAGCACTGAGAAATAGGTATATGGCCCACATTCTTTGGTTATTGAAAGGTATCTAGCTTCTCATGGTCTAGAATGCAAAACCCCACTAGCGAACTGTTATTTTACTGCTGTGCCTTCGACTTGGACCAGGAGAGTAAGTTGGAAAGCCCTTAGAGGCATTTCTCGTTGCTTATTGGATTCAGGGACCTGTCAACAAAAACTGATCCCCGTTATGACGAGCTGAATTCGCCGAGAGGATGGGGGCCGAGGGACGGTATGGACTCCCATTCTTCTTGAGAACTCGACAACAGGAACTTCAAATTCCTATACAAACTACAACCGGATACCTCTGGGTACCGGTGAGCGGGCTCAGCAGTGCTGACAGGGCGGATCGGACGTGTACAGAAAATATATGTAGCATGTTTAAGCGTGCTCTTGGACTTTCCAGTGCGCTTTCACATGGGAGGGAACTCGACAGGGGCTCAAGGCCGAATAGGTGTATCTCCTTCCACGCCTGTTAGATGACTTACTGTCGCGTCGGGCCTTTCACGGCGCGAAAAGAGATGTGAGTATCTCTCAAGCCATTTACGTTGTCAAGGCACTGATGCTTTGTCTACCACATTTGACAGACTGAGAAGGTGGATGCTACCAGTGCTTGCCGTTCGTCTACTGATATCCTCGAAACTACGACACTCAACCTCTTTCAGTTCAGCGCTAACAAACATCTCTATCTTGATATACGTATCTTGGGAGGGTAGTTCCGGGATACAGAGCTCTGGTACCACACCGCCGCTTCCCGTCGATTTGCCATGAAACGTTTCCCCTTCGATGATTAATGATGGTCTTGGGCAATACCGGACTCCCTGCACGCCCAATGTGTTTCTCTGCCTTTTCGGCCAATTAGACCGTACCGAGCAAACCATCAAATGAAAACAAGTAACCCCTCAACCCGAATGTCTTGTCCACAACAGCTTGTTCTCATCGACTATATTCTCACCACTACCACAAAAGCTCGGCATCGCAACTGCTGGAAGATAGACTTATGCCACCGGGGATATCTGGATGATTTGTCTGTCATTCTGACTGAGGCAGTTTTCCACCATACGCAAAATCGAGTATAAAAGCTCAAGTCTACTCCTCTTGACATATAAGACCAGCTCCCAGCAAAAGCAAAATGACTCGTCTCCTTCCTTCTTTCGTCGCTCTCGCTTGCCTTCTCGCATCGCCAGCCTTCGCAGCGATCGGACCTGTGGCTGACCTAGTCATCAGCAACAAGGACGTTTCCCCCGATGGCTTCACCCGTGGCGCCGTCGTTGCTGGTGACAGTACTATCGGCCCACTCATTGTCGGCAACAAGGTATATTTTCTATTCCACGCCTGTCCCTCGAAGGAGATTACTGAGTATGATCTCCCAGAACGACAACTTCAAGCTAAACGTCGTCAACAATCTGAACGACAACACCATGTTGCAGTCAACGAGTATCGTGAGTGGTACCATTCGAGTTCTTCCTTCACAGACACTCACACATCTGCTTTCAATAGCACTGGCACGGATTCTTCATGAAGGACACTCCCTGGGCTGATGGTCCCGCCTTCGTAACTCAGTGCCCGATCGCAAGGGGCAACAGCTTCCTATACGATTTCCATGCTGACAATCAGGCTGGAACCTTCTGGTACCACTCTCATCTCTGTGAGTTGAGGCTTTATCGTTAAATTGTGGTACTTCTGCGTGATATACTCAAATCGGTCCTCAGCGACCCAATATTGTGATGGTCTTCGTGGAGCGATGGTTGTGTACGACCCTCAAGATCCTCACGCTAGTCTTTACGACGTCGACGATGGTAGGACACTATTTTCATTGTCTTCGTGCCATCTCACAATCTTCTTTTTACAGAGTCCACCGTCATTACACTCGCGGACTGGTACCATACCAAGGCGAAAGAGATTGTATTCGGGTAGGATTCCCGTCCCTTATCTTGAGGTTTGCTCCAGACTAAGTCCTCTTTTTCGATAGTACTCCACAGTCTACTCTCATCAATGGGCTTGGACGCTGGAGTCAAGGAAGTGCGACCGCGCCGCTGACAGTGATCACCGTCGAGGCCGGAAAACGGTATGACTCTGTAAGGTTCAGCTCTTAAAACATCCCTAATTCCGTACCGTGTTCCTCCAGATACCGCTTCCGTGTCGTGAACGTCGCTTGTAGCCCAGCCTACGACTTCTTCATCGAGAACCATTCCTTGTGAGTATCCGTGAATCGCCTTACATACTGTCGAGTTGACCACGGGGTTTCCTCTAGCGATGTTATCGAAGTAGATTCGGTCAACCATCGGGTTGTACAAGCAGACTCGGCCAGAATCTTTGCCGGTCAGCGATACTCGTTGGTGGTAAGTGCCTGAAGACAACATAATATACTCTTGTACAGTCTTCTGATTTCCTTCCAGATGGAAGCCAATCAACCCGTCGGAAATTACTGTGAGTGGTGGTGGCGTAAACTCCTGAGTATCGTACCTATGATTTACCCTTCGCCTCCAGGGATCCGAGCAAACCCCGACGCGGGTCCATCTGGCTTTGTCAATGGTATTAACTCTGCCATCTTGCGATATGTCGGGGCCCCCGAGGAAGAGCCTCCTGTTTCTGAGGCCACCGTTTTCGCATCAACGGCTCCCCTAAACGAAGCCGACCTTGCCGTAAGTCCCATATCTGTTTGTACGTCTTTCAGTTTTTCTCAATGAGAACGAACAGCCACTTTCCAACCCCGGAGCACCCGGAGATGCTACTCCTGGTGGGGTCGATGTCGCGATGCACCTCAACTTTGGATTCGTGAGTGGTACCAACACTCACTGTCGAACTATCCTAACCACCCCCCTTTTCCTATAGAGCGGAGGCTTGTTCACGCTCAATGGACAGAGCTTCCATCCTCCTACCGTTCCTGTTCTGCTACAGATCTTGAGCGGCACCCATACTCCCACGGATTTGCTTCCCGAGGGAATGGTGTTCCCTCTTCCCAGGGACGCTACAGTCGAATTGTCTTTCAATGGAGGGTTGCTTGGCATTCAACATCCTATGCACCTGCACGGTGTACGTTTCCCGCCTTGGCAAGCTGAGCTTGTACTCACATTGACACCTAATTCAGCATGCATTCGATGTCGTTCGAGTAGCCGGTAGTAGCTCATACAACTATGCTAACCCCGTACGTTCTCGGTTGCTTTGACCCTACTTCTGATTTCTCACATTCACTGAATCTCTAGGTTCGCCGCGATGTGGTCAACCTCGGCTCGGCGAGCGACAACGTTACCATCCGCTTCCGTACCGACAATCCTGGTCCATGGTTCATGCACTGCCATATTGATTGGCACATGGAAACGTAAGTGTGGCTTGCTGTTGTACACTACGAGGATACAGGCTCAATGTCCCCTTTTCTCAGTGGTTTCGCAGCTGTCTTCGCTGAAAGGACAGACGAGTGGGCAGCTCTTCCCACGCCACCTAGTGAGCGACAAATGATTTCATTCATTACGTCCCAGGATCTCACCGTTCTCGTTCTCTTCCAGCGGCATGGGATGAACTTTGCCCCATCTACGACGCCCTCAGCCCCGGTGACCTTTAAGCTGATCCCCCTAAATTGACCTGAATCATCAAACACAACGTTCCTTCAACGATCACCTTCTCTCATTTTCAACTTACCTCCAATTGCTCAAGCCACGCGTATTTGTCTCCTAGTAAAAGGTCTAAATATGGTGTATTTATCTGTAATATTTAACTTATACTGCACACGGTGAATCAAGTTTTCATCCTTACCTATTTATTTAGTCGACAAGTTGAGCTTCTCGTCGTCCAGTGTCGGCTTTTGGTATTGATAGTTAGGAGGAACGGTGACTCACACGCTCCATGCCCTCATTACTTTGATTCTACTGTTTCGAGTGTCGCTGTCGGAGGCAATCGAAACTCACAGGTCTTGTCGTGTATTCGACGTCTCTTGAAGTTCGACTTCGGGTTGAATGCGTGGATTCTCGTGAATTTAAGGGCCTTGAGCCTATAAAACAGCTGGTGATCAATATCAAACTCAGGATCACTCAACGGTCAAACGAGCTCGGTGACTGTAAAGCGTCGCCCGAATGCAAAGGTATGTGCCCCTCGATTGCTTCAGACGTCGGGAATAGCATCGGATTACGTTTACCATTCACCGACCATGGTTGACTGGTTGAATCAATCAACCCCCAATCGAAGACTGGGCTTTAATGTTCCTTTCATATACTTTGAACCGTCGATGTGGGACCTCAAGAATTTCCTGCGGAGGTGGTCAAAGTTGACCCGATGCTTCGAATAGTGGACACGAGAGTCACATTTCCCGAGCCCACCTCTTCTAATGAATCATTGTACAGCGACATAATAAGCTCTGCCATTGCCAGTCCTCCCGCCGCTTCTGCTTCTCACATCATTCTCTGATGGCATGGAGACCTGTGCTCCTAACGCAGGCGGTCCAGGATGATATAAGCAATATCCGGGGTCGAGAGAAGAAAGATTTCTGAAGGTCATGGTCCCGATTCCAAACATTGCGAAGCTGCAGACAAGAGAACTAAGGAGTCAGTGAGATCCAGGTCGAACTTCACTGCTAACCGAGGGGCCGCGGCTGTGTAAGCGTCCTTGACCGAGACCCGGAAGTCGTGAGATACTGCCGAATTTGGTATGCAGTTCAAATTGATCAGTTTTAATTTCCCACACGTGCGTCTTCTTTCGACTTCCAACCTTATTCAACTCCTCCAACCTTCAGTGCTTTCATACGCGGTACTCGGATGAGGCGTCTTCCTTTTTTGGGCAATAACGATCAAGCTACTTGCTACGGCAGCGCTGACAGCTGGAACAAGTTCCGAACCTGGGTCCTGAGTCCTGTTGGAGAGTGAAGTCGTCTTACGAAGGTTCATACTTTCATTTCTCTGGGTGTTGCCACACGTTCAATAACTGCAGCGGCCATATAGGGTCAAAAAATGTGACCCATTCAACATCCATTCACATGACTTCAATATGTGCTTGCGCCGGCCTCCACAACACCCCAGACTTGACGCAACGCAGTCTCGAACACAACGCCGCGGGAAAGCACTAGTCGATGGATCAGCCGTACGAGGACTTACTGCCTTGGGATTATCATCGATGTGACTGAAGCTCTACTTCGGCAGATCGAATGGGTCCATACCTCGCGTAGTCTCGGAATTTGGAATTTTAGACGCGCTATAACACGAGCCAGGTCCCAAAGACGTCAAGAATATAAACAATTCATCGTTTCAACGGATCTTGCACGAAGACGAAAGTTGTCTGCCACCAATATTCTTTCCGCGAGACAAGGCCAAGAAACTCGGAACAAAGGGTTATACCCTCCCAGCGTCTTCGCATATCTCTTCTGGCTGTCAATGGTCGCACAGAGGCAGGAGGAAGGAAAACTCCAGCCCCAGGAAGGCCCGAGGCAAGAAACTCATTGATTGATGACGGCTCACTGTATTGCAGAATCCCGTCATAAGCCATTTTGGGAATACGCGTAGCCAGCTTTACCCTTCCCCGACAAGCTACGGTACCGGGTTCCTCAGGTTTCAATCTTCAAGGAGTCGTGAACAGCTATTCAAGCTCAATGTCCAGGACAGGATTACGAACATTAGCAACGAGGTTTGCGCGAAGACGTCGTCGCACCTGCAATACGCAGTATCAAGTATTATTGGACTGCGGGTACCAAACACGCTTTAACGAGTGGCGAGGTTCATTTCATAACAGGCTCGTCACAGCTCTTTAACGTTCGGTAAGCCGATCTGAGTCCCTGCATATAAGGCATGACCATCGAGATTTTAGGATATATATTGCTTTCCCATTTTACGTCCTCTCTTTTCTCCTGCACCTCACACGACCACTAGGTCAAACCAAGGCGCATCTTTCTGTTCGACCCCAGCGTTTACCTCGCCTCCCCCATCTACAGCGACCACCATCGAGCTGGCTGCGCAATTTATGCCATTTGACGAATAATCCTACTCAGAATCTCATTCATGGCTTTTCATCCGGTATGCATGGAAACCTACTTTCGTTCTCGGAAACTCTCCTGACAATGTCTCCCTACAGTTCGAGGTCTCCATCGCTCATATCATATATGCCTGTCTGGGCGGGTTTATTGTACTTGTGAGGCTTTTCTTTCCGTGAAAAAAGGAGGTATTGTACTGACTCGACCATTACCAGTTTGGGATGTTTTCTTTGTTCCTGAGAGAGAAGGTCAGCTTCTCGCTAAAATTATCACCCGTCCCCGGGTTTTGACTCTAATTTAACCCCTGCTTAGCTATACATCGGAGAAGCTTGTTGGGCCTTCGTGTTCGGGATTATAATCGGTTGGTGATGCTTCTATTCTGAGGAGCTCCCAGTCTAAAACCCTTTGCAGGACCCTATGGAGCCAACATCTTCGACCCACGAGGATGGGGCAACGGAGACGAGCCGACCTCGAATATGGTCACCCTTGAATTTACACGAGTGGTACTCGCTATTGGCGTTTTCGCGATTGGAGTGGAACTTCCAAAGGCTTATATGGCTAGACACTGGAGAAGTTTGCTTTTCCTCCTCGGACCTGTCATGACCTGGGTATGTTGCAACGCTTCTGCTGTCGAGAGAAAGGTCTAACACTCAATCAGGGCTGGTTTATCTCGGCGGCGTTTATCTTTGCCCTCGTACCAGGGCTGAATTTTCTTTCTGCACTTGCGGTAGCCGCATGCCTGACACCGACCGATCCTATCCTTGCACAAGCTGTCGTTGGCGGTAAATATGCCAACAAACATGTTCCAGCTCATATCCGATATCTACTCGCTGCTGAGTCAGGGTGCAATGACGGAGCAGCTTTTCCGTTCCTATACATTGCGCTCTATCTCATTCTGGATCACAGTACCAGTGCCGCAATGCGTGATTGGTTCCTTATCTTGTGGCTATGTACGTTAACCTCTCATACCGTGTTCGTGGCTGACAAGTCGTGCTTTCTAGACCAAGTCATCATGGGGGTTGTCATAGGCGCTTTCATCGGGTTTAGTTTCCGGCATCTCATGAAGTTTTGTCAGAAGCGAGACCTCATTGACCGACAATCCTACGTGGCACAGTACCTCTCCCTCGCTCTCTTCACCATCGGGGTCTGTACTCTGCTTGGTACCGATGACCTTCTCGCTGCCTTTTCCTGCGGAGCTGCCTTCGCTTGGGATGGATTCTTCAACAAACAGACGGAGGAGGCCGTATTTTCTTCCGTTATCGACCTCCTATTCAACATCGCCGCGTTTATATTCGTGGGAGCATGGATGCCCTTCAGTTCGTTCCAAGATCCGGAACTGAATCTAAGCGTGTGGAGATTGGTTGTCATTGCGATCCTGGTGCTACTTTTCAGGCGATTACCCATTATGCTTGCTCTCTACAAGTGGATCCCGGATGTGAAGACGTTCCGAGAAGCGCTGTTCAGCGGCCACTTTGGACCAATGGGGATTGGTAAGTGCAAGTGATTGAGTTTATTCCGCCAATAGTCACCTTTCATATCCAGGCGCGGTTTTTATTTCGACTTACGCGACGACAATTATCCATCATTCGGATGCTCCCCACTCTTCCCAGACTCAGACCCTTGAGAGATCTATCCAACCAATCACCGCCTTTATGGTTCTTTGCTCGATCCTGATTCACGGTCTTTCGATCCCTTCATTCTCCCTCAGCCGGCGCATCCATACGGTCACTCGCACATGGTCGCGACATACTACGATAGGCAATCAACTCCCTGACTGGACTAACCACACGACACACGTGAAGCGTCCCGAAGAAGTTGTTATAAACCGCGATCCTGTACTACGGCGTGCGAATTCGGTTCGTAGCCGGGACTTAGAGAGCGGCATAGAGATCGTCGACCAGGAGAAGCCTTCCATTATTCATAAGACAGACTCGAGGGAATCGAAAGGCAGTGCGAATACTAGGAACACAAGCGAAGAAGAACGGCTTGTTGTTCGTAGAAGGGAGAGTGTCGTCGAATGGTTGGAAGGTTCCCATAAAGTCATTGAACGTCGACTGGGGCCTGGCGAAGAGGTTCGTGAGCCGTTTGTCTCAACTCTTATCAACTAACACCCTCCGCAGGTTGAGGTCGAAGTTATTAAGAACTACGGATCTCCCCACGCCGAAGCCTCGCTGTCCCGAGGGCTTCATGCTAGTCCAGCAGAGCACTTGCAGACGGGCCTTTCCAAGCTCAAGCACTTAGTGCATCCCTGTGGAGCCGATGCAACCACAGACCCCGAAATCATAAAGCCTTCGCCTTCAGCTCCGCCCCCCTCAGATGGTAAAGTTCGCCAGGTACCAAAAAGCGACGTATCGACCTCCGCATCGCCACCGACTACGGCTGCGACAACGCGAGACGCAGCCCAGCAGGGCTCATCGCATGTGGTAGACCGGTACGAAGAAGACGATGACGATGGCTGGGGATCTGATCGAAGCGCTGATTCTGACTCAGGCTTCTACGCTTACTCCCTGTCCTCAGCTCAGGTTGTGGATGACCGGGAGCGTTCTTCACATCGTGTCAGTAGGCCTCCCCTGTCGACTTCGTCCTCGATCAAGGGTCATCGAGGAAGGAGGGTGGCAAGCAGGAGAAATACCGGCGAAACATCACGCATCGAGATCGAAAACACAGTAGAAGCTCAACCTCAAGCTCAAGGAGACGATGAGCCATCGATGAGGGGACGTCCTGTGTTCACAAACGTTCGAAACGACTCGTTAATATCACAAAATGACAACACGCGAAATCAAGGCGCTCACCTCGATGGTATTCGCGCCCTACGTACCCTCCATTCACATCCTCACGTTCACCGTGAACTCTCTCCATCGCGTTCGGTAAGGTTCCGAGAAGATCCAACTCCAGGGAGCGGGAGGGGAAGCGGAACCGCCACGCCCAAGTATTCTTCTGTTTTTCATTTCGGGTCACCTGGAGGACCAGGAGAAATGAGCGTTCCCGGCACTCCACCTCCGGAAAGGGCAGATTGAGCTCATATTGCGTCCCAGGGATACGTTGGAGCCATACGAGATCGTTGGGTTGTCTAAATTAGCTTCGTCTTGTATTTAGTAATGCATCCCTCTTGTATCTATTGTGTAGAGTTGAAGTAACTTTCATGTTTCCATTTCTACCTTCGAGCCAATGATACATTCCCGTCCTACGTCGAGCTACTTTTGAGGAGCTCCTCAGGCAGTGCGAGTCACATTGAAGAGGGAATTATGCTTTACATTTTCTGTCGAATCTCTGGTCTGCAGGCTACAGTCCCCTTGGCTCACGATCGACCATGTCCCGCAGAGTACGTTGCTTGACATCGGAGGCCGTCTGACATAGGCCTTCCGAGATGGCACGACATGCCTCGGTACGAATCGACAGTAACATGAGTTACGTCGGGGCACACTACTAACTACACACAAACACTCCAACGAACGGACTGCGATTACTAAAGCATAAATCTATCTCAAGTTCTTGTACAGCTTGGACAAGTCTTTCGAGCTACTTGGGCGAAATTAAAAGTCTTCACGTCGTAGTTAAGTTACTGCGGTGGGCACCAAGGGATAAAAATCGTTCCAGGAATGCATGTTTTGGGGACAGCATCCGGTAGATTCTTTGCTTGTTTCGTGGCACTGAGTAAGAAGCGTCAGGAACGGTACACGGAAGAGGAGGTGACCAATGTTGAAAGGGACGTACTCTGCTGCCACGCTTCGCCACTCGTCCTCCCAATCCAGCACGAATCTGCTGAATCCCCCCTGGTTAGTGTTGTGAACCAATTCGTTCATCTTGTTGTTGATGCGATTGGCGCTGTTTAAGAGATCTTGGTTCACAAGGTTGAGATATGACGCAACTCCGCTCTACATAATATTTGGGAAGGGACGGAAAGGTCAAGACATTGGCTACCGGAGGAGGGTAGGACCAACTCACCGCTGCCTTTGCATCTGTCTCTTTCATGGTGTTATGAGCAAAGAGCTTACCCTTCGCTTGATTGACCTCCTCCTGAAGATAGCGTAGACCAGTACCATCGTTGATTGTGTCAAAGAATTGACCATACTTCGTCAGGTCTGCGAGCAGAAAATCGCACAGTCCAGATGTCTTCGTGATTTGTTGTTTGATGAACTGCAATTCGACGTAATGGTCTGCTTGAGGCTTAGATCAGATTCGACTGGTTTTGAACCTGTATCGAGCTTACCACATTGATGTCCTACCCCAGCGGTTCCCTAATAACGAGGGGGATGAGATGCTTCCCAAATTTGAAGGTACAAAGTACTCACATCTTCTTTCTCGACTTCTCCATCCCGGGGATCGGTATTCTTGTAAACCACTTGGTAATCGGTAGGACACAACAGTGTCTTTCTACGGAGACCCAATTTATTATTGCAGATGCAAGGAGGCTCCTTGTAGGTCCCATCGGAGCACCTATCTGCACGGATGGACAAGGTGTGATTGCCAGCCGCGGGATAGGGAATCGGCTCTGCATTCGCCGAATAGAGGACCAGGACGACGGTCATGAAAGCGAGGAAGGACTTCAAGAAGGTCATGGTCAGGAAGGCAACCAGAACGAGTACGGTTTAGTCTGTGTGGAAAGGCTGAAGAAATAAGGACTTCGAGGGCTCACTTCTTTTATAGGTTTTCCGACGTTTTGTCCAAGTAGCTAAGACATTACACTGGATTGCTCAAAACTGATGACCAGAACGCACATACGAGCTCAGTAAAAATCCGTTCTCCTTCCTCGACGGAGGGCACCGCCAGCGGTTTGCTGTCATGGTTCGGAAAGCTCCACCTCGGATCACCGCCGAAAAGCTAACTCCCCGAGACTCCCTATTGCGAAAACTGGCTTCAGCGTCAGAACAATAGTTAGAAGTAAAACTTATCATGAACATGAAGAGGCCGTGTTGTGTCGCCTCTCGTTACTGCTCAGCCATGACTCCACGAGCGCACACACCCGTGAGACCGGACCATAGAAAACCTCCATTCCAGAACAAAGTACGCTGAATGCAGTGGCGACAGTTAGCTCAGACAGACTCAGCCGAGTCCGGTAGGTCCGTGAGCGCTAGGAAGGCTTTGCATCAGCGATTCAGGCAGAATAAGTAAACCTTGAAAAACAAAAAAAAAAAAAAAAAAAAACGAACCAAAGCACTGCTAACTCAACGAAGGGTCCTCGAAGTGGCAGACGGCGTGTTCGGAGATGAACGAAGACTGAGTGGCAAAGCCTCGACTCGAGGGACGTGATGGCGTATCTTATCTTGGTTCAGCCGATCAAATAAGCACGCCCGTGACCTCCTTTCAGCATATCCAACTGGCATTGGCAAACTACCTTCTTACATTATTACCGTGTTCCTCCGACGTCTCTGTTACCTCTTCGTTCTCCTCCAGTGTCTGCATTTGACCCTTATGCCTATCATCACCACGCTTCCATTTCTGCGTCCCTTTTCCCGAATAATTCACGATCGACCCAGACCTCTCAATATGCTCCACGGTCTCTTCATCCCTTCCTCCCAAGAATCCAACGCTGGCAGCTCTAGTCCTGAAAATGTTGGATAAAACCCTCGTGGTGGCCCGGTTCAGGTTGGCATTAGGATTTGGCCGAACTGGTGAGAGAGGTGGCGACGAGGTGGGGTCAAAAACAGCGGAGCTAGGCACAGGCGAAAACTGGAATCCAGGGAAATCGGGTGTCCCTGGGGTCCTTGGCGTGGGCAGAGAGTATAGGGAGTACGGTGAGCTTGGAGACATGGCGCTGCGTTCACCAGTCGGTGACGACGGGCATGATCTGGATATTATCGGTAGCCGTGATAAGGTATGCCTTCTGGACGTCGGGGATCCAGGAGCCTTACGCCGTGTAGATTTGCGGTTGACTTTCGGATTGGATGGGATCGCGAGCTGAGGTAGTTGTCGTGTCAAGGAAAGGTTGCGGACATGGGATACTGGTTTGGTGAACGTCTGGACTCCCGAGTCGGTATTGTTTCCAGGAAAATCCGGTATGGATCGGATACCGGTTGTGGGAACGAATGAAATGGGTTGCCCTCCATTGATGGTCTCCTCCATCTCAGCACCCTTCTCAACATCCTTCACATAAGACCCAGTCGAGGGCAGAGGCCGGCTCCACCCCCTATCACGACCCAATCCACTCTCCAAATCCTTTCTCTGTCCTCCAAGAACCTCCCGGGTCCTTCGTGTCCGTTTCTCGCGCTTGCAGCGTCGTATACCGATGACGAGCCCTACAAGAGCACTGAGAATGGCGATGACAAGAGCGACGACACCGACCACCACGGCCGGGGTGGTGGAGGTGGTGGGATTAACCATACCTGGGCTCCAAAGGCAAGGGAAAAATGGCGACGGGCTATAAATCTTCTGGTGAGGGTTACGGTAGGCACATGGCACGGCCAAGAAAGATCGGCAGGATATATAAAATTCGAAATGTTTGATCGCCCTCGTCTCCTTGCGACCCTGGGTCCTGACTACTTCTGCTGTTTTTTGTAGTAAGTGGGAGGGATATTTGCCCCAAATTTTCATCAGAAACGTACTTTGAGGTATTGCTGAGGTCGCGTCTGTGCAGTGATAAGAAAAATACGACCTTCGAGGTCTGAGGACTGTGAACTTCGACATCGCTTCCAGCCCTGCTTATTTGAAAGAGCCTAAGGGTAAGGCGGTGTCAATCATCCCGAGGAAACGGAACAACATTTCCGCGATTCACCACCATCTGGCGTCACAGAGATACTATTTCTGGCCGCAACATGGTAGCCCCGTTCCTACACATGGTTCGCGCGATAAGTGAGTAAAGATTTGACTTTCAAGCGGTACGATTTGGCCTACCTGCGCGGCTATTGCAGAAGATTTGGGTGAAGTGTCCCTCTCCATCAACTTTCTGCCCTGAATATGAATCTTCCAGGGTTATTCCGACTTCTTGTCGCACAAAGACCCGGAAGGGCTTTGTACTAGTATTCGGAGTGAGGAGACTGATGGGAGCCTGTTATTCAATGCAGTAGAGAATTGAAACCTGTAGGATGGCAACCCAAGAACGGTCATCGTGGTTACAAGTCAAAACCAATCCGAGCCCACATCGGTCTGCAGAATCGATTGTTACGGCATATTACACTCACGTCACAGCTACTCTTCAGTGACGTAGTGTCACGCCTTTCACTTCTTGTTCGAACTGCCTTCACCCTCCTTCAACTTCCCCACCGATTTCGCGTTTACTTTCACAATTTTCAAGCTGGAGAAGAAAATGGCACATAACGATACCAATTAGGCTCGTAGTCCCCATACAAAGCCAGTTCTCAATGGTAGTTACGGTAAGTTACTACTAGTCTCTTTAAAATAGACGCTGACTCACTAGTCACTATCGAAGCCACAGTAAGAGGGACCTAACCTTAGCGAAGGAGCGTCATGAACGTCTCTTCTCGTTCCATGCATTATCAGAGCTATGTTGGCTCTTGGCTATGCCGCTAGACCTTTAATAAACTTCCCCTCTCGAGTCATCGGCGTCGTCTTGAATTTCTGCTACCCCTCTTTCTCTGAACCATCGTCAGAGAGTTACCTCATGTTACCGACGGTTTCTGTCCTCCTTGGCCTCTTTCAGTCTCTGAGCCAAGACTGAGACGGATGTCGGTGTTTGTCGGCGGAGCTGGCAGCCTTCGACCCATGGACACAGGCCGTTCAACCACTCTCTGTGGCTCTTCATTTCCCCGACTGACTGGCCTATGTCCGTGTATTTTGCCAGAAGCAGCTGAAATCTGGGAGTATGTCGACCTCGGGGAGGATGCCAACGATCCATGCCCCCCTATGCCATAAGCTGGCGTAGAGGTAGGGGATCTGGCCTTCAGCAGAGTTGGGGATAATGGGAATCGTGGACGGGGCGAATATTTGGATTTGGATTTGGTCTTTGCCTTTGCCTTCGAGCTCGATGTCGGGGAAGGAATGACAAGTCGTGGAAGTTCAGAGACGACGGAACGTTTGCGTTTATGGCTTCTCGGCGAAGCACTTCCAGTCGCAGCTTCTCCCTGGAAGGAAGGGTCATAGGAACGAGGATCCGAGTGATAGTGAGATGCTGCTGGTGATAACAGGGGAGTTTCGTCCTCTTCCTGGTCCTCCGACAGACCTCCATCCTCATCCGACGAAGAGATGTCTTCCCGGAAAGTTAAGGAATCTCGAGACCGGGGCAGCGTGGGGAAGACGTCGACCTGGTTATCGTATGGGTTCGGGAAATTCAACTGGGCGGTCTTTTCGTTTCTATGGAGATTTGACTTGTTGCTTGGGGGCGATGGCGGTGTGATGTCTAGAGCAGGTTTGGGAGTATAAGGCGGTATTGTCCAAGGTTCATCCTGCTGTCGCTGGGTATAACCACCCTTCTTCTCTTTCCCCACGTTCGCATACCCAAACCCACTTCTCTCCGCTAATCCACTCAGATCCTCCTCCGACGTATACCGTAGCCCACGTTCACGTTCACGGTCGAGCTTCCAAGCACGCACAAGCAGAACAACTGTCCCAATGAAACTGGCGGCGGAAATTCCAAGGAATACGAATGCGATGATGATGTAGGCTTGGTTCGGTTGAGAGCAACAGTAGTAGCCCATAGTGGGAGCTCACGAGATGAGTAAGGGCACGAATTAATTGCTCGTGTTATATATCTGACATACATCACCAGGCCTGTGCACTGTGCGAGTTCCAAACTGTGCTTGGACACTTACTCGAACCAGGGCGCTTCGGGTGTCATTTTGGGAACGAGGTAAGTATAGATGGGCGTGATTGAAACCTACAGCAGGGTCCAAGTCTAGTCCCGAACAAGTTCTCATCCAGGGTTCCCGCCATGATGGGAATCGTTGAGGTATCCAGAAAGATTTGATATCAACCGATTGCGATGCACAGAGGCCGTGGGAACCTTGCGTTCTCTCTCACTTCTTTCAGAAGGGAGTTACTAGCAGGCAGAGTACCGAGTTGATCGAACCTCCAGGGTGTAGTCAACCGACTTGGCTCGCACACCAAGGATATTTATGCTGTCTCAACCTGGCTCGTAGGGGCGGCGGGGCTTGGGCCTTCCCTGATGCGGTGCTACGTCCAAGGTTTCTTGATGCTGATTCCTAGATCTTGAATGTCGTGAACAGGCATATTACCTTGGGCGCCCGGCGAATAGTTTAATGTGTTGTACTAGAACATGCATCAATATAAATGGTATGTATGATACATATCGTGATCATGGTCCGTTCCCAACCCAGGGATCCTAATGCTACTTGTTACGATTCACCCTCAACGGCTGTACCTCCTCTATCTGATCCGACTCGTAATAAGCCAAAACTCGCTGGTTCAGCGCCGCCTTGTCCTCCAAATCATCCCCGATTTCCATAACGCCACTATCGAACTCATCCTCCGAGTTTTCGTCTTGATCATCACCTTGGTACTCCTCCACCGAATGCATCCCCTTGAATTTCCGCTTCCCGCGTGATTCTTTGTACTTCTGTGTCCCTCCTCCACGATACGAGATGATAGACCCAGACCTCTCGATATGCTCAACCATCTCCGCCGATGTTTCACCACCTCCGAGCCCAATCGTAGGCATCCGGTTTCGATTAGCACCTCGAGACTTCAGAAGATGAGATACAACCGCCGTAGGGACTCGCTGGAGCTCCGATTCTTCCTCCGGTTCAGGTTGAGGGGAAGCAGGGACTGGTGGGAGGTCAGGTATCGGCATCGTAAATGGAAGAGAAATAGGTGCCGGGGTGATGTGTGAGGGGAGAGGCGGAACGGGTGGGGCAGGTTCGTCCCCCAATTCAAACAAGAGGTGTCCAAGTTGGGTCCCGGCTGAGGCTTGCGAGTATGCGGAAGGAGTGTAGGAATCTGGGGAGGGAACGGGTGATCCTTGAGTCGGTACCATGCCGACCTCTGGTTTGTGCGAGTGAACGGAGAAGGTGGTGCTTTTGTGATGGACCACGGGTCTTGCAGGGGTTGTTCTGGAATGAGAGGATGCGGTGGTGCGAAGGGGAGGGATTACAAGTTTCGGAAGTTGTTGGGGTGAGGGACGAAGTGAGTTCTCGGCGGTGGTTGCTATTGGCTGGGTAGAGTCGAATCTCGTTAAGCTGGAGTGTGAATGGCTTTGTGATTCGATATCCGAATGCGGGTTGAACAGGGAAGATTCCTCCGACGCGTCGTCGAATGGGTTTGTCAATCTACTCTCAGAGGACGCTTGGCTCGGAGAGAGATCGCGATGGGGGTTATGTAATGAAGGCGAATGTTCAACAGGAGAGCCGCCATGAGGATTTGACAGTGGAACGTCGTGGGTGGTAGTCTCTCTAGTAAAAAGTGCTTGCGACGGGTCGGGAGTCGGGGGTATAAGGGCGAATTGGAGGGACGTAGGCCTTTGCTCAGTGGGAGTACTCGAATCCGAGTCGTATGATTGAACATTGACCTGTGCATATTGATTCTCCGGGTCTAACTCCTTCATTTCGTCCGGCGTTGCTCCTTTATTGTTACTACTTTTCCCCATGAATTCGAGTAAGTTCGTAGATCTGTAGGGCGCTTTTCTTCTTCGAGCGTTACGACGCCGAAGAAAGATAAATACCCCTGCTACTACACCCAGAACTGCCACGACGATGCATATGATGACTATCACCACCGAAGTTTCCATCAGGTAGAAGTTGGAATCGTAAGAGGGAGAGGGTTGTAGTTCGAGGGAAGGGAAAGGGAGCCTCTTTAGCTACTAGCCCCAGTTATATGCTCGCTGGCTTCATCGGTGGACCTGAAACTTGAGTCCTGTGGGGTGAAGCATAGCCCTAGATAAGTGTACGCTCACTGGCTGGCACCGTCGGTCGTCGTCGGGCAGGCGGTCCCGGGAATCCTTCCCGAGTACAGCCTCAGGTGCATGTTGCAGGTTTGTTTCCAATTCGTTTCTGAGACGTGTTGTGGACGGGCTATCCGACTAACCGAGACTTCGAATAGTTGAAGTGCCCCTGCAAATTATGGGGCTATACTTCTCCTCAAAGACCGCCCATCCTCGAAGCGAATTTGAAGTAATTGAGGTATAACCGTGCTACCCATTACCTCCCTGAAAATCGCTCCCGCGACTCCATTTTTCCCGATACGACTGCTTAACTACCACGAGAAATGTCCAAACTGAGAAGGATAGCGCCGAAGTTGATTTACGTCGGGCGTTGTGATTATAAGCTGTGCAACGTACGGAAAAACCGAGATCACCGCGAGACAGTCTGTCGTGCGCCGGTGGCGTCATGCAATATGCCTGTGGCAGGCTCACTTCAACGCCAATTCATGAGAATTAAGGGCGGTCAAAGTTAGTATTACATGGTAAAAGGTTTCCGGCTACATACATAGGGCGCTAGTGATACAGGTATTAACTGTACAGAGGCGGTGTGGGAAGCACACCGAGGTATGTAGAACCTGGGCTTCAGGGTTGTGGCAATACGAGAGGACTAAGATAAAGAAGATTAGATACGACGTAAATTGCACTCGCCACATCGCCTATGTAGAACGCACCTCTATCAATGAAACTGCTTCTCAGGCGGAAAGAGGACATAGCGGTGCCAGTAAAGAACGTAATTCAGATATTGTACACAATCAATCAAAGGGTGTCAATGAACCCACCATCAACTCCGCGTCCGGGGTATCGTTGCAGTGAACGGGAGAGGGCAGCGCGACGACACGGACGGTCCAGTCCAGTGGCGTGTTTCACAGCCACTCTTCCTTCGTCCTTTCCAGAGGAACTAAAACTCGGGAGGGGAATTTCGCCCTTGTGGATCTCGCTGGTGCCTTCATCGTCTCCAGCGGACGTCAAGCGAAGGCCTGTGAAGACGAGATCAACTCGTCTGAGGTCTACATCCAGATAAAGTTGAGCACTTGGAGCAAATGGAATCAATAGTAGAGTAACCCACCTTCTCCCAATTCCACCAATCCTTCAGGTTCGACTGAGCGCTCGGCAAACAGACTCGCTTCAAACGTCAGTTCGTGACCGCTTTCGCCGAAGAGGTGGTCAAAGGTCCTGAGGTATCCAAATTCCGTTGCGTCGAGGGGGTCAAGTTCCATGGAAATGGGGTTCAGGTGGAGAGGTGCGCAGCGATAATAGGTAAGGGGTATTGATGGGTAGACGGATAGATGCCACGAGCCCCAGTTTGATATATACTGATGGCCTCGTGTTTGTGTGGCACGATGTGGGTCCACAGAACAACAAGAAGCGTCGCAACGTGACCATCCCTTGTTCTTTTATGTCATGGAAACGACAAAAGAACAATTGAGCGGCTTCACGTTGCCGAAGGAAGAAGAAGCGAGGATCACGGGAGGTGATGGGCTTTCCAACTCCTTCTGAGGATTTAGAAGAAACGTAGACAAAAAAAGGAGAGGACAGAAGCAAAAACCCACGGCGGGACTCGAACCCGCAACCTCCAGATCACGACCATACTCGTAGAAGTCTGACGTCATAGCCATTAGACAACGCGGGCTTGTCAAAGAAGCTGATTCTGATGGATATAGTCACTGAGGGGAGATCACAAAGCGGACTTGGGTTTGTTAGCGAACGAGGTCGTTATCACGCTCGTGACATTGTAAACCCGGAGGCCGCCGCAAACAACCATGACTGCGAGAATATAATCTTGGAAATGCTGGCCTACCCATAAAGATGTAAGTAAGAGGTGATGGAAACAGTCCCGCCAGCGAAGACGGTGGGGAGGAAAATTTTTGATATTTTCGACTGGCGGGCCAACGGGTGATGATACACAGAAATATGCCCTAGCGGCGCATGTGGTATGGAAGAAATAAAGGCAAGCTTGGTGGCTGAACGTGGCAAGCTGTCAGCTTTCGTGCGCACGCAGCCAGCATGGAAGAGAATAGAGGCCATAGAACGCCTCCTCATCTCTACGAATTGCGCGTCAACACTGGCTTCATGTGGAAAGTCCTCGCCATGAACGGCCAAACTCTCGTTAGGAGCGTTTTCTGGGCCTAGATCCTGAACCCGTATGGACGAAGGAGAAATAACAGGTTCCAGGCTGTACGATGACGCTATAGTATGCTAGCCAATGAACTGGGGAAGGACCTAAGGGAGGCAAGGTTGAGAAAGGTAGCCCCGAGATGTGGTTCGTAGGTCGAGAGCCAACTGAACGTGGAGAACCCAAAAGTAGTCAACACCACGTTCACAGAGACATCCCGACTTTAATGTCCATCGTCGGCCAATGATCATGACCACGAGCATGCCATGAAAGAGCCTGATGACGTCCTTGCCCACACGTAGAGAAGCGAAAGGCAAGGGAAAGAAAAACGGCGCTGCCAGTGAAGCCGAGAAGAGAAAGGAAGAGTGCGTTGGCATCGTCTCGAGCACCAATACGCGACAAGTTGCGGACATCACGCCTATCAATGGTGCACGAAGTATGGAGGAAGGTGAACGGAGGCACAGAAGATCAACGTAGCAAGCCGTCAGCTTTTTTAAGAACATGGTGCCGGTAAGGAACAGGATGGGCGTGCGAGATGGCCACAGAAGATATAGGCCATTGTAGGCCACCCTCTTATCTACAAATGCTGCATTGACGCCGTGTTCAATGAAAGGTCCGTAAACAGAAACATTGAGACCGCTGTCTGTATCACGTATGCGCCGGTGAAACGATTGAGGGGGTCATCACCTCCCCCGCGAAGGCTCCAAATCTGCCCAGCATCCTTTGCTTCCTTCTCGCTCCCTCTCGCTCTTCTGGTACCTTCTTCTCGACCTCCTTGTCATATTCGCAGGCCTTCATCTCCGTGTTGAGATCCTGCTGTCGTTGCCCGGACAGAGAGAACGGGGACCGGATCCCTGCCACAACTTGAGGTCGATAACGATTGAATATTGAACTTGAGCGTGAGCCAAAGTTGCACGTTATAGCGGTCCGATGTCCTGAAGAGAGGTAGGTAATCCTTGAAGTCATTTTAGTAGTAGAACCCACCATGAAAAAGGCTCTGGTATTCTTGTCTGACGGTCATGAAGCGACGTAGGTGTTTAACGGCATGACAAGGTCAAAAAGGCCTTAGTAGCATCTTGAGAAGCCATCGCGAAGAGAAGGGGACATCCAAGCAAAACTTGAGAGGAAAGAGGCAGCGGTGGTGATGGTGTTGAGACAAGAACATTTCGACCATTGGCATTTGATCTCATGCCTGTCAGTTCCCAGCACGTGATGTACGCGTCGAGCGCCGAGTGCTCACCCAGCACTATAAACGTCCGGTTTTGAGTGTTGGATCTTGCTAGATGAGGAGGTTTTAACATCAGCTGGATGCAAAACATGAACAGAAGGTTTGGGGCATCGCCATCCGGGCTTTCTATCAGGTCATATGATAGACTTGAGTTGATTACCATATCGCAACGGTTCGATGGCGTAGTTGGTTATCGCATCTGTCTAACACACAGAAGGTCCCCAGTTCGAGCCTGGGTCGAATCAACCGAAGATAGTTTTTTACATGTGAGAGAACTTTACCCATACACAGCACAATAATTTATTGAAACAGCAAGTAATTACAATGATAATTTACTGCGAGGCCACGAAGCCTTCACCGTTACGCTGTCGAGCTGGCCACGGTATCCCTCGTCTCCCGCGACTTCATAACATGGAGTTCGTCGGAACTGATATCCAACGAATGAGTCCTCTCCCTCTCGTGGTATAATGCAGGCACTGAACAGAAAAGTGAGCCTTTTCGAATGACACCCAACAAGTTCGGAATCTCTCTTACCTTCGTCCCCATTGAAGTCGTCATCCCTCGGATTGAAAGCAAACGCCCTCTTCGGGATAAACGTCGAGAGCATCACGATCGCACCCAACACCGAGAACTGCACACCTCCGATAAACTTTAACGCCTCTCTGGCGCTCGCAGCGGCTGCCTCGCCTGTAGCATCTCCGATTCGTTTGTCCACCCATTGACCAAGGACGGTGGACAATACGGCATAGGTGACAATGTACAGCACGTAGAGGAAAGCCATGACTGAGCCCAAAGCAGACACGTCGGCGTCCCTGCTCTCGATCTTTGAGAGGGTAGATTGGATGTACGCAGCTAGCGAAACGTCGCCTGCGGCCCATCCGAAGGAGATTGGGAGGAAGCTGGGTTTGCAAGCTCGTTAATTCGAATTAGTATAACCCAGGAAAGTAAGGATCTTACATTGCACCAACCATCCAAGCGTACGCAACGTCCCCGCGAACGACATGAATAAAGGGAAGCACCCAAACGATGTTAAGCGCGATAGCATCCAGGCGGAGCCAGGGAAGCGGTGTGCGAATGTGATTCGTTGTCAGTAACACGGCTGTGGCTCCGAACAGTTCCCCCAGGTTGGAGCCTCCAACAATGATTTGAGACCAGGCTGTTTGTATTAACTTGCAATGAGTGATTGGTCCGAAAACGCAACCGAAGAGGGCTGCCACACACCTGATGTACCGAGGACCTGTTTGGCGAATACGGGCGCGAGGCCGTTTTCCAAGTATCGATGGCCATAGAGAGCCAGCGCATAACCTGACACGAGCCAACTAAACCTTCGATCTATAGGCTATCAGGATCACTCGAAGGCGCAGGACGAGATTGCAGCGAAAGGTAGACGTACGCGAGAAGACCAAGAACGCCCCATAGTAGGTAGCCTTGAAGAACGAGCGGAAACCCGTTACAACGCTAGACAGATACCCGACAGTCGAGGTCCGCCTCTCGAATTCCTCTAACGATTGTGAATAGTCGGTAGGTCTGCCATCGTCTACGAATCTCCAGGTGACCGCAGCGAGAGTAAAAAGAACGGGTCTTTTGAGGGTTATGCTTGAGTAAAGACGCTTGCGATAAAATGGAGTGATGACGCACGAAAGAAAGAACGAATAGTTGTATCCAAATTTATCAATCAAGAAGACGCTTGTAAAGGCACCAATTGTTCCCGCAACTTCGTAAAGGACGTGCACGGTTGCATCCATACGTCGTAGCTATCAAGCCCGCCGCAGACTGTCAGAAACATAGTTCAAATGTTGTAGGGAAAATCATACCAGTTGGACATCTCCACCCACGATATCCCTTGGTATCACGCGCCGAATGAGCTCGACAGTACCATAACTAACACCAGAGACGATATAGATAGGGAAAAGCTGTCGAGGCATATTAGGTTTGCCGCTCTAACCAAAAGAGCGAAAACCTTACAATGTTGGGATTCCACGCTGTCATATGCGAGCGGATATTAATAAGATGGAATGATGGTCAGAGCTAGGAACCCAGGATGCGGGTGCAGGAGGAGGACTCACACCCATACTTTGCCGCCTGATCCCCCGTTTTGAACTTCATAACACCCCCAGTCGACGCATCTACGACCAGGAGAATAGCGGATATGACGCCAAAAACGAGGACGGCAGTCGAGAGAACGCTTCGAGTTGGGTACCTCTTGATCAGGGGGGCGACGATAATAGATCCAATACACTGCATAGCGTAGTTGACCCCTGAAAATTACCAGTTTACCGTCAGCTGGGGCGCACGCAGAGAGATAGTGCTGCCACGTACCCGTGAGGATGCCAATGTTTGAGTATCTGTTCTCGCCAAATCGCTCGTTCGCTAGCGTAATAAACGCGCCGTTGTACCATTCCAGAGCAAATTTGTAGACTGATATGACGATCAGTTTTTATTGAACTGTGGATCGAATTTTAAACGGAAAATGCACTGACACATGATTCCGACTAAAGTGTATGAGACTCAAGAGTCAGTTCGATTCATCGACATTGAAAAGGGATAGCTCACGCACCAACATAGATAGTTATGTTCCGCAACTGCGTCCGGCTGAAGGCCCTCCATGGTCCAATCATTCTTGCACGGTACCAGGGGGAAGAGTCCGGGGTACGTGAGACGCTGATCCCTCAGCTTTTTAGGTTTTATCATAACCGCGCGCCAGTCGTCCTTTGGGTGTCGCCATGTGTAAAAGTAAAAGTAAGCTATCTTCATCCGTCGGCGGTAAAGACTCATACGAGGGCGCCCAACGCACGTTCGTCACCTTCAAATCATACCCAAGTATAGAGCTGTGCCGATTGTATGTCCTTGCCTATTTGAAATCCCATAGGCCCGGCAGGAATGAAGAGGTAATCCAGGGCAATCCATTGCTTTGGTTTGGCTTGAAAACTTGATTCATCGCCAGGAACACAGATTGTGAAGATGGAACTTGGGGTTTTTCATGAACGGTCGTGATCTAGAGTGGGTCATTGGTGGTCAAAGCTGTAAAAATTTGTGGGTGGCAGTGGTTCAGGATCAAGCGCACGTCCCTGGGAATTTTCCGAACTGCTGGTAGTGTTGCGCACGTTCGACTCCGTCATTCCTAATAAGGCCCGCCACAGCGCCACCGTTATGATTCTCCAACAATCCAGGGCCCAGGACTTGAGATCTTGGGGGGGGGGGGGCTCTTTGAGTACCTCGAATCTCGGGCTTGAGAAGCTAATTTTGATATCGCACCCGAAGATTATTAAGATACACTAGGAACCTACAGCACTTTTACACGAAAATGTTCTACACGGTGACTACGATTGCTGTCGAGGAACTCTACCAAAGAATAGTCCAAGCCATATATGTCGTAGATTACACGGCAGATAATATGCCACCGAAGTTCGACTTGTCACCCTGTGGGGGCCTCCGTTCAAGATCCAGTCAAGATAGGGACGGAAGGTAGGTACGTACCTCACTGGAATTCGACGATCCCATTGCAGAGCTTCCGTAATGAGGTCCTGATTTTTCTGTTGAGGTCTCGCCGGGGGAAGCTGCATTAGTGTTCAAAAGGAAAGTATCCCCCAGACTGAGGTGCATTGTGGTTTCCATTCCGGTAACGTTGGATGATGAGTCCCGTATTTGGGCTCGGGAGTTGAGATTGTGTAGCTGGATGAATAATCAGAATTATTTCGAGTGCTACCATGAAGGAACATCCCCTTACCATTGTTAAGGCGTAGATACGACCAAGGGAGAACGCGATTCCAACAGAGACTAAGGAGGAAGTAAATATCGGGGCGGAGAGCGGAATAAACCCCCAATGAGCACTCACTATTGTTCTCGTTATCGTTCAGATAGACAATCAATCCAATCGTAGCAACGAAGGATCCTGGAGACCCAGTTTGAATCGCAAGAATTGTCAAGCGTTTAACGAGACTGGGGAGCGACAATCAGATATGAATTTTTTTGCCCGCCGGATGATAGTGAAGCCTACTTTTCAGTCTTTCGCAAGGCGGTTTTCAGACGTTGAAGAGTGTAGATGAGAATTGCGGCAATCAGAATATCTGATACGGCACTGGCAACCAGCCAGGTACTGGAATGAATCAACGTCATTTCCAAGGCCACACCAAAGCAAGGAGAACTTGGCCAAGACGTACGTGACGGGGATGTCCGCCTTGGCTCTATCTTCGTATTCTGGAAATTTGACGATTACGACCGCAGTAACGATGGCTCCAGTAAACTGAGAAGAGATCGGTTGCCGCCCATCTTGATGTCTTCCATTGGTGGCACTCACAGCAATCATGCTCGAAAGAATCAGGAATGGCGTGATGAACTTATTCCTCGAGCTTTTAAAGGTTAAGTTTAGTCGAAGGGCACGGGCAAACGCAGGAAATCACGAACAGAAGCCAGTAGCGGAATATCAAGAAGTGTTGAACTATCCATGCCGAAGCCCCAGTCGTGACGAGGTAGACCGGCATGGGCTGAACATTTGTGGAACGTCAACAGAGGTCCCTCGGTCGGGATTCGGGAAGACATACCCAGTACTGCCGCTTTAGAAACACTTCATTCCCTGGTCCGGTGATTAGACTCTAAGCTATCGCGGGATCATGTAAAAGACTTACCCCAGTGGGTTATCGTGTACTAGAAGCCGAAATTCAGCTTACCGCCAGGAGATAAGGAGCACGAGTACATACCATATATATCATCACATAGTGGTCGAGCGTGGAAACGGTATCCACCAGCAAAGTCACAGCGACAATTAGCTTGAGCCAGAAGGGATCTCGTCTGCACCGCGTGAAGTACTTGTAACTCTATTGAGGCTGTCAGTTGGGAGTGCACGGACGAATAAGTTGAAAGGATCGTACCATGATGAGCTCGATCATGAAAAAGTACTACTCGGACAGAGGAAAAGTGAGTAACGGTGCATGAATCAGAGCAAAAACTGTACCGAGTTAACCCATGTGCCGCACAGGAGCCCACTGATAGCCAATAATCGTCAGTGTCGATCATGATGGAGTAAAGGCTGGGAACCTTACCCCAAGCTTTTATCGAAGGAGTTCAGCATGATTACCGACCTGAGAGAGATATATGGAACCTCGGAATCTGGCTTCGAGGGACTGTCGTGTGCTTTTATGTTTCTCAGATACACAGGTCACTTGTATGTGTGGATTTAATGAGGACTGTACGCCGAGTGAAAATATGTGCGAGCCTGGTCTAACATAGGTCATTGACAGGAAGAATGAGCGCTGCAATCCAAAAGAATTCAATCGAGGGAAGCTTGCCGGCTTCTTAATTGACCGATCCACTGGAGTTCCAGTCATGAGGACAAATGGAAACCGCATGTCCAGTCAGATCGACACCGTGAACCTCGAGGTAGCGTGTACAATACAGACTGCAGGAACTTTGCGTGTACATGCTTGGTCTGGACACCGGGAGGGAAACATCATCCAAAGTTGAGACCACTGGCTGCTAACGACAAATTTATCCTATTCTCAGAACGGAAGGGTAAACTTGGGGATATCTCACTAGTGAAATGGCTCTGGTATTCTCACCTTCAAACCACACTCTGAGCGACGCAAACGATGCAGAGTTGAATTGATCCGTTTGTCCTATCGGCATTCTTCGCGACGCAGAATAGCCACTAGCTCCATCTATGTGTATACTCCGAAGCAATCTATAACCTATTCAGCGATTGGCAAGTCGGAAACAGGGCACCTCCGCTTCCGAGAACAGCTCTAGTACGTGCCTTCTCTTGTTACCGACTCCCGAAACCGAGCCTTGACATAAAGAGTGATTGTTATGACACAGGATGGGTCATATGTGATTGCGATGGGTGGAGTTGGGCAGAGCCAAGCGGAAGAGCAGAAAACGTGTGCGCGTCACCCGAGTGCAATGAACTTCGGCCTCTGAGTCTGCCGAACGAGCTCTCGGAGCGCCCATCAAGCGCTGGACATCCCCGACTCCAAGTCGAAGCATGATTGTGTTTGAATTGATACTCGATATGGCCCGAATTACAGTATATACAATCCTATAGTACTAACTCAATGAGACAAAATGAAACTTGACGGTGATTAGTACTGAGAGAAAACCTAAAATTGGCCGCCATCTGAGTCGCTGAACGACCTTCCTCAATTATTAGATGGCACGAACTTCAAAGAAAGGCTTCGCCTCACCTGTCGGGATTAATACATCAGTCCAAGGCACTCGTTGCATTCCCCCTCCCACTTTCCATGGGAACTATGCCTCCCTCCTTCCATGTCTTCGCCGCAACAAGCATCATACGCATTGTTGACCTCCCGATAATTCAAGTGGCAGAACCGGCAGTGGCGACGCAACGCGAGTTTCCCTTCCTTGACAGCCCATCCCGCCTTGGGATGGGCAACACCCGCAATGTCTAGTGCCTCGAGAATGACGTTCAGCTTTTTCTCGTCTTGGATTCTCTCGAACTCGATGGCAGTCACAAGTGCATCGATGATTTGTTGAGGGTCTCGATAGCGAAGCGTGTATTTGACCTCTTTCGCGAGATCGCTGTTTTGGCCCACTGAGAACGATTTGAGCCCCAGATTGTCGGGTACTGGGGTACCGGGACTGATGAAAGCGCAAAAAGGAAGATTGAGTGCCTCGAAGAGAGGGAAAATAAAAAGATGAATCAGAGCGACTCACGGCGTCGCTTCACCCATTATGACGGTTTGCTGAGACGATTGTTCCATGGCAAAATCGTCAGAGCTACAGAAATAGTGAGATTGTTGATGAGACGTGCATTTGGGTCATGTCCTGGACTCACTGCGTCGCAAATCCGTTCATGATATGTCTGAGTGAGGTAGATGGAAACGAAAGAAATGAGGGAGGTAAGAGTCCACGGAGTCCAGCGATGAAACTGCCACGGTTTTTAAAGTCCTGGAGGTCAGCCACTCTATAATCATGCCCTTTCATCGGATTCATTGATGTACATGGTGAGAAAAACAGAACAACGCCTTTTACAACGTGAAAGCGCTGCGGAAAAGATAAGGCTGTTAAAGATAGCCGAGTGGTCGTGTCGAGGTCGTGGAATGTTTGATGATTAATGATGCCTCAAAGTTGAAAGGGGACTCTTTCATGTCAGTATAGAACCTCCATGTCGAGTGAATGTACCGAACAAAGGAATTTAATCCCGGGTACTGTTGAAGCCCTCAAAGAACTCTGAAAGGCTAATCATAACAACAGATTGACCTTCCCCCAGCTCGGCCGAGCGAAGTCGAAAACAAAACACTGACAGGTCGAAGCGCAATCGATTCTCCTCTCCGAGTCTTCTAAAGAAAGGGAAAAATACACAGCTCTGAACTAAAATTTCCGACCAGCCTGGTTCGAACAGGCGACCCCAAGATTGATCGCAATGGCTTCCAATTACAGTCTTGTGCTCTTCCAACTGAGCTATGGTCGGCTTCCTACATTGTGAGCGAGTGGGCTCCTCGAGGCCCCTCGGAACTCCCGCGCGCCCCGGTCGCACTGGATCCCGAAAATAATCACCGGTATCAGAACCTACCTCGTACCACTTCAGGGTACCAGCCCCGACCCTGTGAGATCACTGATGGCCCAGGTCGAACTGACCGAAAAAGGTCAAGTCCTCTATCAGCGCCTCTCAAAAAAGCACGAGCTGAATCCTCTTCCCTTCGATCACGATCACCCCACAATGAACCGACCCACGTACGAACCTTTGGCTCAAGACGAAGGTCTCGTACCCGAGGAGGCCAAGCAACAGTACTCCCAGATATCCCATCGACGATTGAAGCGTTCCAGTGTCAAAAATGCGATGTTCGTCGTCTCGGGAGCTTTCAACGTGATTTTCTTTCTTTTTCTCGTCGCGCAATGGTTTGGAGGTGGAGATGAGAAGGACCATCAATCTGGACAAGGGGAGAGGTTGTTATATTGTGAGTCTACTCATTTGAACTTCGACTGCGTAAAACCAAATTTAACATTTCCAAGCACCTGTAAACCACCTCATAGAACACGAAGTAGTCACCTTTCACAGTGGGATCAACGGAGACACCACAAAATACATGGGACCTCCGTCACCCGAAGTAGATGCTGCTTGGGACGAGCTGTACGGATGTGAGTTTTACGTGTTATCATCATGCGTTTGAGAAAACTTACCCTCGTACCCGTAGTCGGCATGTCAAAGATATCGAAACACGAAGCGGACCAACTCCCACTTAGGACTGTGAGGATATCAGGAGACCGAGACCGGTATGCCGTTCAACTCGATGTTTTCCATCAATTACATTGCTTGGTGCGTCGGATTCGCGCGTGATAGCGGTCGTCGTCCCTGATCTTGCCCACTGACTCGGCCCGTCTGGGCTTTCGCAGAATATGATTCGAAAGGCTTTATATCCAGACTATTACCATGGTCTGTATCCTCCTGGCCACAACAACACGCATGAAGATGATATGAACCACGTCGCCCACTGCGTTGAACATATACGGCAAGGTATAACGTGTGCCTCAGGTGAGCTCTTCGCCTAGAGATCCGAAGATGTCGCTGACTTGAACGCATAACAGACGTGAGCCTGATAGTATGGGAATGGGTCCCAGAGAAGAACACGACGATGGGTCGCTCGGGGACTCCTCATACCTGCCGGAAATTCGACAAGATAGCGGAATGGGCTAAACAACCGGAGCATCTTCTTCGACCTGGCGAGTTCGATCCAAGGGTGCATGTAACAGACGAGGAGTGATCAGTAGACGGCCTGAAGTTCAAATACAACGTGTAATACAACTATAAAGTACAAACCATTCCCTCAGGTACCACTACCGACGAGTGTGATCTCAATTATTAGACTTGTTCCTTGTCACTCTGTGTGCCCTCCATCTTTTCGATATCCCCCGAGCTCATACCCGAATGTCCGTCGGGCAGATCCACAGCATGGTGGGTAACTTGCCCATCGGTTGTCGTCGTTGAAGTCGCTCCTCGACCGCCGGGAGCGAACCTGATCCTACTCCTTGTCGTCGCAGTGCTTCTTGTCCGGTCGTGATTGTTTGCGGAGACGACTTGGTCGACGCTGTCGGTTGTCTTGCCTTGGAGGGCACGGACGATGATGAGTGTTGGTGCAATTCCCTATAGAGAGGAAGCCCAGCGTGGTCAGCCCCAAGAGATAACACGAGATGGATCGAAAGACAACGCACAGCAGCTTGCATGAACAACGGACTTAAATCCACAGGGAGTAGACTTTGATTGTTGGGGTCAAGCCGTAGGAGAATGACAATGTAGATGATCAACGATGTGGGGTATATCAGCCCCGATTCAATTCTGTCATCGTGTTAGATAGTTTAGTCGCGTGAATAGAACAGGAAACGGGAAGTCGACGTACATAACAGCGACGACCGTTTTGTAGGTCTTGTTGATCCCATCGTCGCCGAGGAACTTCCGAGCCTCACGACTAATTGCATAGATTCGTCCAGCTAACACGGGTGGAACGTTTCGGTCAGCGCACAACTCGACAGACTCCCCAAAGATGCGTACCCGTCAATGCCGTCAAGAGACTATTGAAGATCACATTTGCGATTAAATATCCGTTATTGATATTGTTTCCCTTGAGAAGGAGGACGATGTGTTCGGGGAATCGTGTATCGCGGAAACCAATGGTGAACATTATACAGCCTGCGAGTCCGACGCCTATGCCAAGCAAAGAGCTTTCCATCAGTTCGGCGAAGAACGAGACGCGAAGGAAGGTGGACGCACTGTTCAACACAACCGAAAGTACCAAGAGAGTGATCCCAACCCATTTGTTACCAAACCAGACGACGTAACATCGATGGATCTGAGAAAAATGAGACATGAGAAGGCTTCGAATATGACTATGAGAAACACATACAAGCATCGACTCAGCGACAAGACTTCATGTGATTGAGGTAATCAGCAATATTGAGAGTCGGGCCGCCATCGAGACTCTTGGGCTGGACTTACTTGGCTACAATGGGTAAGATCATCAAGAAACCTCTAGTTAGATGGCCGTCAGATCCGAGCTTGAGAGCTATAGAGGAACCACACTAGCCTCTGCACTGTCTTAATCAAATCATGCTGAGCGTAGGCTTGCAGTGTCGGATAATCCTTCGTGTGCTCTCCAGTATAGATCTTTATTGCCTGACGAACACGGTACCACGTCTCGAAGACGTTATTCAGGGTACAAAGAAAGAATAAGAGCACAGTCCAGGCGAGGTACAGCCGCCGATTCTCTCGTCGGTATTTGTATAGATTGTTGAGGGCGACGATGAACAAGGCGATGTAGAAACCTAAACAAAAGCCTAAAGTAAGTCTAGCTACAACCGAGATATATGGCTAGGGACGTACCATAGACAAACCAAGTGACCTGACGATCACAATGTGTCAGAATTACCGCCTAGAATTAAAAAACAAAGCAGGGCGCTCACCGTTATAGATGCTAATGGCTGGACGATCATGACTTCAGTCGTAAACCATGGTTTCAATTTATCCTCCAACGACGGCGGGGCTGACATCTTGTACTGGAGACAAGCAGGTAACGAGCGAAACGACACCCGCCCCTTGTAAGGTATCGGGCGAGAGAAGAATGATGCTCAAGGGCAGAGAACGGGCTCTGGAAACCCTTATAGCGCAATAATGAGTGGTCACATTCGGAAAGTACGCTGAGTCAGGGTCGAGTGTAAGATTAAATTTGCCAATGACAGCTGTCAGAGCCTAGTAAGGGATCGTGTGGAAGGTTCAAACGTTCATGATCTTGAACGACCGGAGATAACCGTATTTTGAGGAATCTAGATCGTTAAACGGTCAGCTTGCGCAACTCCTCAAAACGGTGAAAAAGGATGTACGGTCTGGAGGCGGGAGTGCGGAAGAAGAGAATATGGGGTATCATTTGATCTTCAGGGATGACACGGGATTAGGTGGAGTGATGAATCGATAACAGGGTCTCGGAGCTGGGAAAACCGGGATGTTGAACGAGGTATAGAAGGTGCATTTTTAGTGACGCGGAACGCTATTGTTCCAGTCTGGAGTGCTGAAGTAGCTACACATACATCTCGAGGTGCGTTGAGTTTCCCCCATTTCTTCATTCTGGAAGCTGAAGTTTGACAGGTGCATTCATTGCCTTGGAGTTCACCCTCAACATTTTCGGAGTCGTGGTTGCGTACGGACGTCCTGTGTCCTTGGTGCTATGGCATTGGTAGGAAATAAACAGATTGCGCGGGCCAAGGTAAAAAACTCTTGGACTAATATGTAATGCCCCCTGGCTGGATTGAACAACCGACCTCATCATAAATCGCGTTACGAGTGATGCGCTCTACCACTGAGCTAAGAGGGCTTGTGACAACTTGAGCACTACGCCAAATATGTGAGCTCAGCGCCCAACGTCCTGTTGTCTGGTTTTGCAAAATACAATGTACGATCTTTGTTCCTTTCAACCTGGTTCCTTCAGTTCTCTTCACTCCCGACCCTCAGCAGACCAAGCGGGGTTATTCTTCCGAATAGTCCCCACACCTCCATCGAACACTCCATCAATAGCCAACTCCAGTTGCGGTGTCACAGGAGCATCTGTCATCGACCAGACAGCCACAGCAACGGTACTTGGTGTGGAGTTAGAAACGGGACAATAAAAAGATCATCAGTGGGGTAAACGTTGAACACTTACTTAGTTCCCTGATAATCCAAAATACCCTCATGCACAGGGAATTTCGTCTGGGGTCTACCATCAAAGTGTCAAGTCAAGTCCCGATCAGTCAAAACAGAAGTAAAAAGTCAAGTTCCCAAGGAAAACGCACCCCAGGTTAGCAACCCTCTTCCCCATCATCCATCCATTAACGAAAAGCAATGCTCGATAAGCCTGTTCACCTCCTTCCACAAAGTTGAAACTCATCATCACATCTTGACCTTCCGGGATGCTCAAATCAAATGTTGTCACGAAGAACCCCACTCCGGCGTTTGAGAGTGATATGTTTGAAACCGTATCCCAGGAGGACGTGTCAAAGCCAGGTAAATGCCAGCCTTTACGTTCGCCAAAGAGGCCTCCTTCGTTCAAGACTCCCCGGGTCTTGTCTGGGAAACTATGAAAAGAGGGAGGTAAGTACCGAAAGCGACAGTGACAGGTACAGCGGCAAGAGGCTTACTTAGTATATCCGCCTATTTTGCCTTGAACCTTCCAGTCCCCAAAGGTTCCCGAGTTCAACTGGAAGCCACGGACTCCACGAGGGCTCTTCATGGCATCCCGGCCTGCGGCACAGTGACATTAGGTCCGACGCGCACATAAGATCATCTAACACTTACCGTTGGCTTCGTTCAAACCCATATTATCCTTAGAAAGGTGTCATGATCCAAGCCGTCACGTACGAGAAGTCATTCACGTACCTGAACAATCGTAATAACATTGTCCTCGCCCGACTTCACGGCACCGTCAGGGAACGTGAACACCTCATCAGTCTCTTCGATGAAGTTGGCGTTATTCGTGGAGCTGGTATCGCGGTCGGTCAAAACGAACTTCAGAGGAAGAGTCCGACACTCACTTTCCAAACGAGGTGTTGAGGAAGACATCGTTGAGCCACACGCTAGCAGCGAACGCTATAACGAGGTCAGCCGAGTACGGAAACGCCATTACAAAGTCAAAAAGCGTACCTTCGCCTCCATTGATAGACAAGTTTACACTCTTTTCGTTTCCAGTTCCTTCAAAGTGACCTCTCCACAAGACAATATTCTCGCAGCTAGGTAAGCAAACGAAGTCAGCAACGACGTCTAGGGACAGCGCTGAACAAAACACTCACAAACCATAATCACATCCATACAGCACCCTCCCATCCCCATACAACGGCTTCATAGGAATATTCGTGGTCGTATGGTCCGCCACCTCCCAACTCGAATCATCAAACCCACTCTCCACCTCCGGAAGCGAATCCCTAAACTTCCACTCATCTAGCTTCGGCGCCGTAATCCCCGCAGCCCCATCCAACGAGTTCGTCGTCTCACCACCCTCACCCGAATGAATAACCCCCGACACCCAAGACGTAGGCAAAAACGAGGTCGCCTCCGTAACCATCTGCCCATTCCAACTAATCGCCTTGACCCTCTTCGGCGCAATAACCGTCAACAACACCTCCGGTGCCCCTTCCGAGATGTTCAAATCCCCTCTCAGCGCCAACGTGTCCCCATCGTCGATATCAGCCGACCGAACGAGGTACGGTCCACCGATCAACACAGTCTCGTTCGTTCCCAAACTCCAAAAGTTGGCGAAGTCTCCTTCACCTGCAATAGTCGGTGCCCAGAAGGTATCGACAGTGTCAGAGTCGGCGTATAGGATGAGTTGGGTATCCGAATCGTAGACGGTGACCAGCCCCTTGACACCTGGGAGAACTACGACGAGTCTAGCTTTCCCAGCGAGGGTTTCTTTGAATTGAATGTCTGGACTACCGGGAGAAGCGATTCCGGGTGTAGGCGTGCCTGTGAATTGGACAGCGAAGGAGTGTAGCTGCTCCGAGTTGCCGTGGAGGAAGAGGACGTCTCGACCGTCGATGACACCAGCGAAGAAGATCTGGGCTTCGGAGTAGAGAGCGGTTGAGTTAGATCCGAAGGCGTAATCGGTGACGATGGTCTTAGATTCGCGCCCTGAGAGGGTGATATCTGTGTATAGCTGCAATTTGGTTCCGTCTGCAGTGGTCACGTTGAGCCTAAACTCCGAGGTAGCACTGCGGAAACGTTAGGACGCAGTGGTATTTGAGGCAAGCAAGGGAACCTACGTTGAGGTTGAGTCGTTCTGTCGAACGATCCAAAAACCCGCTCTCGTGTTAGGGTTCCTCAGAAGAGTGACGAACGCAGGTGGCGTATTGTTGACAGAGATGACAGCACCCTCAGTTAAAGTGGAGGAATTGCCGATCCAATCCGTTTTGTAGAACTCGGGGGAACTACGAATGAACATTCCTTGTCGTTTGAGAGCCGAATATTTCGTTGTCAGCATTCGGGATTCCGAGATCTATAGTTCATATTAGATGCGTGCTTCGCCGTGCAGAGACATAGGCACTTACCGCAGCTCCATAATCGTACGACGTGTATACACCGCTGTTCGGAAGGGAAGGAATGGTAAATACAAGTGAGTTTGGATCAGAGCCCAGCTCGACGCACTGGAAAGGAATGCCACCCCAAGAGGTACCGCCATAGGTCATGTAGTAGTTTATCAACTTCGCATTGGAAGCCCATAATTGAGAGTTGAAAACGGAGATGAATTCCGGTCCAGTAAGTTGGCGACATGCCGCGTATCCTATCCCGACGGTCAAAAAAGTCGAATAAATCTATGAGCACGGTCCCATACCAGGTGACGTTGGACCCCAAGCGTCGAAAGCCCCGCCCTGGAATTCTGCAACAAGGTTGAGTCTTAGGGCTTTATCATGCCTTGAGCGAGTTATACACACCAGGAATGTAAAACGGCTGGGAAGGGTTAGCATCCTCGTGGTAGTCATGATAGTTCGTCACGACTGGTCTCCAAACGTCGGGATGCGAGCAATCGAATCCTTGAGGATAGGAGTCCAAGCTAATGACGGACGATTGATGGCGAAATCTATCACGCGAGGGTAGATTTACTTACCCGTAGAGATCTACCGCGCCAGTTCCATTAATGAAATTCTTCCCTTGTCCAGGATCGTTGTATGTCAACGGCACAACAATTCCACTGCTGGGATCGCGATATACTTCTTCGAGCTCAGCAAAATAGGTGGCGCCTTCCTGCTGAGTGTATTCGTTGTCTAGAAGAACGCCACCTTGTCAGAACACATGAACATCTGAACTTCATAAAAACTTGCCAATTTGTATCGCAATAACTGGTCCGCCCTCCGTAACCTGGCTATCTCTCGTCTCTTCAATAATGCCATCGATGTATGGCTGCCAGGCATCCCGCCAGTCACTAGCATTCGTGCGAAGGGCACCTGCAATTTCGGTTGTTGCCCAATGAGCGATCCCTCCCGCTGTAGTCTCCGCGTTGATGTACTGCGTAGAAATTTACGTTTACGTGTAAATTTCCACATGCCCAAAATTTAAAAATAATGGGCATTTCTCACCGGTCCTGCGAGATTCGAAGGAGTGATGTCAATATGAGCCCCACAATCCATATGGTTTTTGACGTACCTGGACGAAGCACTAAAGTAATACCAGCTTCCTTTGCCGCATTGTACAGGGGTTTCAAGGCCCTGTACCCTTCAAAGTCTACCACATCGCGAGAAGGGTTGATCAGACCCATATGGGTGTAGACACTGACGCTGTTGAGGCCGGCCGCTTTGAACTTTTCGAGGATATCAGGCCATAGGTCAGGTACTGGTAGACGGAAAGTATGGAATTCGCCAGAGCTGTAGACGACAGTGAGAAGAAGCGTAGCATGAGCGAGTCATTGGCATACGCACTGTACGAAGAACCTCTGGTCTTTCACGAACAGACTGTAGTTGTCAAACCGAACTTGGTCTGTGAAATCTGCAGCGCGAGCAAGCACGTCGACATCGAGTCTGCCAAAGCCAGATTCTGGCTTCGAGGGCCTCAGACGTATCCCGTTTGGACTAATCCCAGATCCTGTAACAGCTAACGCCATTCCAATAGAGACACCTATCATCCCCAACCAGAAACGCAAGCTCTTTTGCTTGGGCTTCATTTCTTGTTGTGTTTTGGAAGGATCCAACTTGCGCGAGGATGAAGGGGGATATTGAGGAGAATGAAGCACTTTCTCATGCTTTGCGTCTGAATAGAGATTATAAGTCCCCATGCTCCAAGAAGTTCCCGGAGGTTTGGGGAAAACCGCGGTCAGGGACGTCTGGTGACCGCATGAGCAAAGAAGCGAAGAATGCGCACGGACCAGGCCCCTTGTTCCATAAACCGGCAAGTCCGGGCCGCCTCACGACCACCTGACAGCAACTCCCGCATGGACCAGGACGATGACGCCCTTTCCATTCTCGCGATTCTCGAGCCTGACCCTCAAGTTATGAATTCGCGAAAAGCTACAACTAAACCTTCCCTACTTTTTCCATACTTCTCTATTCGCGAATATGAAGTCTCTGAATGATTCCTTCCCAATCCAACGCTTCAACTTTCTAGGCTCCGTATCCTCAAGTGCAAATGCGCGTTCCTCCAATCCGTTGGATATGGCAATGTCTAGTTGGGTCATCACCTGCGCATGTTCTTGTGGAACCCCTGGATAAAAATATGAATCACTGCTGGAACACTCCATTCCTGTGAGTACTCACCTATCTTTAACCAACGTTCCATTGACTCTGATTCAGATAGCCTGACGTGCGTAATTTTGCGAGAAAGCGTTTCGCTCAAGAGGTTCGCAACCTGAATAAGACCATAAGCGGGAGATGTCACGAACAATAGAGTTTGCCTCGACGAACCTCATCCAGACTCAAAAGTTCTGGTCCAGTGATGAGATACTCGCGGTATAGCTCTTCTGCCGGAACTGTGAGTGCACTAAATGCAGCCTCGGAAATATCCTCAACCGAAACCCATCCATATTTCCCATCCCCAGCAGCAGATACGACATGATCAGAGCTAATTATTCCGGGAGCATACTGGGTCGCCAAGTTGGCTGTGAGGTCCATCAGATCAATCCTTTTTTAGCCAACAAGTAACTCACTGAAGAACCAACTGGGCCTCAGAACCGCATACTCCTTCAACTTTCCAGATTGTCGCACATCTTCGAGTAGTCTATGAAACTTTCCAGGACCAGGATCGTCTATCTCAACCGCACTCGAGCCCAACATCACAAAGCGTTTCACACCATGTTCCAACGCAAGATCGATGAACGTCTTCGTTCGTTCAACTGATTGAGGCCTGTGGTGAGGAACAAGGTATACCGCGTCGATCTTATCGTCATCATCGAATGGAGAGGAAAAAGTAGAGGGATCATCCCAATTGAATTTCACAGTTTTTACGCGCTCCGAATCGAAAGAAGCCAACGCGGAGGGTACGCTACCCCCACCTTTTCGAGATGTGAGGACCAAT
The DNA here is from genome assembly GCA_029532415.1 of Marasmius tenuissimus. Taxonomy (NCBI): domain Eukaryota; kingdom Fungi; phylum Basidiomycota; class Agaricomycetes; order Agaricales; family Marasmiaceae; genus Marasmius; species Marasmius tenuissimus. Next base: position 96,130 of record JAQOTA010000041.1, on the reverse strand, counting down.
TGGGCGTCAGTGCGGGAGAGCAAGCGTTGTGCGAGGGCGGTCGCCGTTTGGCCTGTGCCGCCCGTCAAGAGGATCGTGGGGGAAGACATATTTTGAGCGGTCATGAGGTGACACGCCTCTTTTTATAGGAGTCGGGACTCGCCGTGATATGACCAAACCGAGACTGAAGCGGTTAGCTTCCGAGGTGGCTGAGGGTTGACTAATATGTACGATTGTAAGTCCTCAAACTACTGGCGGTTACAGTCACTTACAGCTATTTGCATGTTCGTAGCACATCCTGCGCGGCGAGCTCTCGATGACTCAGCTATATAATCTGCACGTTCTGCAATACAATTTGTGGGGTGGGCCTACGTATCTCAACTTGCTCGTCATACAGGAACTCCCGATAGGTCTAGGTGGCCCTCTGTTTTGTATAGCTTGGAGCGCTTAGTAATCTGAAGCTCGCGCCCAAAATGTGCTACGATCTTGCAAATAGCTGTAAAGGGCTAAAACTCTCTTGGCCTAGACGTTCCGAACCGGAAAACATCCGTTCTCGCTTGGTCCCTACACCAGCGCTCGGCAGGAGGGTGTACCTGCCGACTGAATATTTGTGCTCTCGTTCCTCGATCCAGGGAGACGCGTCTCACTATCGCTGCTCGGAAAGTCCGCTTTTTACAAGCTCAGGCTACAGGACCTACAAACACCTACTAAAATCCCCGTGATTACGAAATTACTCCTACACGCGCTCCAAGAAAGACCCTTACAAAGGAACTCATTGGCGATCATTTACATCACGTCTACCTTCATCTGCAAGTCGTTGATGGTTTTCTTCAGTCCACGGAGTACCCGCGATACGTCTTGTCTCGTATCCGAATTCACGTCGACCTTCGCATGTCGAGATCCAGACTTCATCGTACGAGGTTCCCTAGCCTTCGATACTTCCCCGAAGTTACAGATATAGTGGCCGGTGTTACACCTCCAGCATCTCTTCCCTTTGTATTCTTTCGAGGGTGATCGGGAAAGCGTTTTGGAGCATTTGATCCCCTTGACCAAGCAGCGACCGCAACTCTCTACAAAGCTCCGTTCAGCCACAATATCATAGGATAGCGTATACCGGATCTTGCCTTTGTTTTCATCTCCCTCCATGTATCCCTCTGTACTCCACGTATTGACACGTCCTGAGGGAGTGGGAGGTTGTATAGCCTTTGTCGCTGGTCTAACTGTCCTCGTTTTGAGCCGCTCAGAGATCCGCTGAATCTTAACCGCCTCGACACCAGACTCATCTGCGAGGTTGAAGGACGGTTTGTTAGATCCCCGTTGCTGTGAAACTTGAAAATATCCATGCACCTGAGTCAGCCCTGCTGCGTTTCGAGCCCGATGCGTGTCTTACTTCCTTCGTCGACTTCACGGGCATCTCCCCGTCATCCTCTTCCGAGTCTTCGTTACTATCTTGGGATTCTATCGCATGTTCGCATTGGACATATATTTTGTGCCAATGGAGGAACCTCCTCCTCTCTTCATCGTAAACATCGCACCGATCTTTCCATTTCCGCAATGTGCCTTCATATCGGTGAAGTTCCTCAAGATGACTGTCGATAGAAGCACTACGGCTACGGCTCGTATTCTCGTTGAAAAGCGGCTGTTCAGGGAGTTTCGGAGGGTCCCCCGCACCATCAAGGGGGTAGGGCGGCTTTTGGCGTCCAGCATCCTCCATGTACGAGAGAGTTTTTGGATTATAATTGTAATCGGACGGCGGAAGGACGGCGTAATCAGACATACTTGTGAAGGGTAGTGAGAAGCGAAGGACGAGTGTCGATCTGGCTGAGTTTGAACTTTGATTATCGAAAGGTTTCCGACGTTCATTTGGATGTTCTCACGATGGTGATTTGGTCAAGCTTTGGTGGGTGAAGGGAGTTGGCTCGTATACTATACCGTCGCTAATCGCATGTATCTGTCAGAAACTGCTGCCAGGTACCTCCGACATCTCATCTAATCTCGCCTGCAACTCGTCTATAGTCTTCTTCAGTCCAAGAAGGCCACGCGATGCACCTCTCTTTTTGCCATTCGTATCTTTTTCTTTTCCATTAGCCTGCAAACGCGCAGACCTCACCGTTCTCCGCTCATTCGATCCCTTTCCAGATGGAATGCAGCTGACATGATGAATGTTGCATTCCCAACAACTTTTTCCTGCGTATGGGCTCTTGACAGATACTCGCCTGAGTGTCTCTGAGCATGCAAGCCCTTTATCCACGCAGCGACGACAACCAACTTGAGAGAAATAATTCAGATCGACAGGCATAGCAATCTTCATCCGTGTTCCTGACCTTCGCGTGGCTCCCCCCTGACATATTCTTTTGCGGTACGTGTCATTTTGCTCCCAGAGGATCCGAGAGACGCCCGTCTCGGGATCTTTTCACTTATGCTTTCTTTTGTCGTGGTCCTCAGCCGACTAGAGGTTTGAATAGCGTTGAATTCGACGTCGGTATCGACTGAACCCCAAATCTTGTAAGACCATCAGGCGGTTTCGAGTAGAAGTAAAAACGACGCACTTTCGGACTTATGTTTCGAGCTGACCTTACGTCCCGTGAGTCCCTTCTTTGATTTCACAGGCATCTCCTGGTCATCTTCTTCTTCCGACTCATCGTCACCCTCTGATTCTACCGCACGTTTCCACTGAAGGTATCTCTTATGCCAGTGGAGGAATTTCCTTCTCTCTTCGCTATATTCCTCAAGTTGATCCTTCCATGTCTGTAACGCAATCCCATATTGGCGTACTTCTTCGAGATGGCTATCAATAGAAACGTTGCGACTACGCCTCGTGTCGTTCTTGAACACTGGCTGTTCAGGGAGCCTCGGGGGCTCACCCGGACCGTTGAAAGGATATGGAGGTTTTTTACGTCCAGCACATTCCATGTCCGAGACAATCTCTGGGCTGTAGTCGTAATCGGGCGGCGGAAGAACTCTGTATCCAGACGACATATTATAGAGATGCGAGAGGTGAAAATTTTACTGGTGAAGGACAAGGGTCAACCTGGCTGAGTTTGAAGTCGCTTCGAAACGCGGAATATATCCTGATGAATATATGAGCCTCAGCTGGTGTTCATTTACATAACGATTTACATTCAGACGTAGGGTCGTCGCGCCTATATGATGACCTCCTGTACCGTTGACTGAACTGAATATTCCTTCCACAAAGCCTAACTGAGTTACCGAATCCATTCACCGACGCCGGTCGATAGTTACGACGCGAGCTTCACTGCCTGATCAAAATGAGCCTGGATTCCTAGCTGTATCAGGCCGACGTCGTTCGTGATGCTTATCTGCAGGTCGGAAAGTCAGGAATGAATGCATAGAATTCACGGAAAACAGATAAAAAGAAAGATCTCAGAAGAGTTGAGAGAAGCGTACCATGTCAAATCCTTCCCTCGCCCTCTGTGCCGCTGCTTCACCTGTAGGGACGTACATAGCGCTGGTAAAGCAATCACAAGGTCAGCCGAAATTGTCTCAAAAGAACAGACGGCCAACGAACCATTTCTTCCCAGCAGCGTGGGCAGCTTCCTTAACGCGCTGAAGCATCTTGTCGACCTCTGGATGTGCATCAGGATTGGGGACGGGATATCCGTGCGCCAGAGAGATGTCTGCAGGTCCGAGCAAGAGCACGTCTAGAGTACAAGCAGTTCAATCTCATGATCAACCCCCGAGGTCCAGATGAAGGAAGCCTCTCACCGACACCATCAACCTTCGCGATTTCTTCCACGTTCTCCAGCCCTTCCTTTGTCTCAATCTGAACTATACAGAGAATGTTTTTGTTCGCCTCGGCCAGATATTCTGGGACCGATGTTTTCCAGTTCGTGTGTCCATACGCCGAGCCAAAACCTCGCCGACCGACAGGAGGGAATCGACAGTCTGCTGCTATCTCCGCTGCCTTCTGGGCAGTCGATACCATAGGCACAATAACTCCTGAGGAGACATTGAGGTCAGGTATCATCGAGACGTGATGCTGAATAGGACGTACCTTTCGCTCCTGCGTCCAAACAATACTTGATCTGCCAACCTGTTCCCGTGCTCTCCCCGGTCGCTGGTACTCTCACCAACGCCGGCACCCCTTCTGCTTGGATTGCTGCTACTTGCTCCGCAACTCCTGGGTTTAGCGGCGTCAATCCATGCTCGCAATCGATGACAACGAAAGACATATGCGGAGACGCTTGAGTGACTATTCGAGCGTGATAGAAGGATCCATGGGAGAGAAAGGTCCCGAATACGGGTTTCTTAGCGCTGAATGCGTCGAAGAGACTGTTGTGGGAGGTAACGGCCATAGTTTGAGGGTAAGCCCTGTAGAGTGACGTTTATATCGCCTTTATGAAGGGCCCCGAGAAAGTCCCGTGGACAAATATGTATTTGCAATTTGAATGATCGGCATTGGCTGAATTAAAGTCCGACATGTCGACGGTTACAAGCGCCGGCGGTTACAGCGGTCGCGCCTCTGGGATGGATGTGGATTGTTGTGGGTCCTAGATAGCGATCGGGGATCTGTAGTTCCCATGCTTCCTTTTTCCAGTGGGTCTTGGGTGGAGGTCTTCACTGGCGCTCATTGCCAGAAGAAATATAGCCTCGAATATTGTTACTGTATTCCCAGACCCGGTGACATACCCAGCCTATTCGCAGGAATTGAGGATCGGAGTAAACGGACCGTTGAGCCGTTTGTGGGGTGGGATGGTGAATCCAGGAAAGATCTGAGCTGCAGCAGAAGAATTGGGACGATGGACCAAATCACTGTGCACGGGATCATAGGAGCAGGAGAAAAGTAAGAGCGTCACGTCGGCTGATCTGGACATTTGGTCCCCTGCGCTCTTTAGGGCAGGCTTGGCCGGTTCGACTTCTCATCCCCGCAAATGACTCGCAGCATACATAGCCCCAAGCGACAGGATCACTAGCATATTGCTTCAGATACAGTATGCTTCACGGCTTCCGGAAAATGGGCTGGGCTATGGTGAAACCTGAAGGCCTGACCGTTTTGACGTGCGCTGTTCAAGGTATATAACCACAAGTTAAGGGTGTTAGATATGCGGGGGTATAGCTCAGCTGGGAGAGCAGCAGACTGAAGTCACTACGACATTCTGAAGGTCCCGCGTTCGATCCGCGGTACCCCCATTTTTTCTTTTGATATTCTGGTAGCGTGCGCAAAAGAGCCGGAGCTCAACAGCCGATCTAGGTAGTGTTATTTCACAAGACCAAAAACTCAGCGAGACGGTGGATGAGACATGGGTTCGAAGAACCTTCTTGTATAACCCAACTATAAGAGGTACAGAGTGTGAGAGAAACTAGACGAGATAAATAGAGCTTTTTTGTACAGAGAAGTCGTAATGGTGGTCGTTATATAGGGTAGAACTATGAATGAAGTATAATGCGTCGTATGCCTAAGTAAAGATTGAAACAATGATGCACAGGTTAAGTTTATAGTGTCCGCAAGCGTTGAAACCTTGACTCAGCCCTATCAGAACATGAGAAGCATCACAAGCTGAAGACGCTTCAGGCTTTTATAACCTTCGCAACGTAGGCCTTGATCTTTCCCGCGAAACCGACCTTCTCTTTCCTGGCAGTCGGTACCTTCACGTCGGAACCAGGAGGAGTGTCTACCTTCACCGTAGGTGTAGGGCTCGTGGACACCGTGGATGCTGTCGTCTGTTGATGAACGAGAGGAGGTGCTGTCAATGCAGACTGGCCATCTTCTTGCGCGTGCTCCTTGAACCACTATGGGAAAGAATACAAGATAAGCTTTTGTCGAGATGGGAAGGATTTTACTCATACCTGCACAACCCATTTGGCACTGTCCTTGGGGTACCTCTTTTGGGTCTCGTAGTCCACATAGGTCAAACCGAAGCGAGTCTGGTACCCGTCCGCCCACTCGAAGTTATCAAGGAGACCTAGATGAGGAGAGGTAAGTATCAATATATAAAACAGGCTCATCGTATCGCATCGATGGAGGATCAATTAGTCAAAAGAGCGGAAAGCAGAGTACCAGCTGACGACCGTCCCATTCTGGCATAGGTAGAAAGAGTAACGTCGTTCCTGGTCCTAACGCTAGCTGGCACATCGTGCCCCAGCCTCGTTCCCGCTGCCAATGTAAGCGACGGACATCGGCGAAATAACGCGGAAGATTTCTATCATGAACGGCATTGGAAGGCACATTACTCGAGGTTTATCCGACGTTGCGGCGACCCAAGAGTGAATGCAACAAAGCTCCCAAAGCCATCGTAACTTGGATGAAAGAGCAATGGAGAAGGGAAAGAAACGAAGTAGAGACACTCACTCCATGGGAAGTACGCCCTCACGTCGACACCGTCCTCCGTGATAGCCTTGATCAGGCTGTCTGTGGTTCCCTTGAAGTAGTTCAAGCGGTCGGTGTCCTTCAAGGCCTCCTCGAGAGTTTTGGTGTTCTCGTCCTTCACTGAGAACCCGTTCTCGGTGACGTATATCGGAAGGTGGTAGCGCTGATGAACAGTTTATCTAAGTAAACTTGAGCTGGAGAAATAGAGAGAGCAATCGTACCTTCCACAAGTAGTTGAGCAGCGACCGGAAGCCCTCCGGATAGTCTTGTAACCAGGCCGAGTGCGCCTGGGTTCCCAGTTGGGTTCCGTCTGGTCGAGTGAAGGTATAGTCTACGAGTCCCTGGAACTCGTCATCGCCTCCAGCACCTGTGGTAAGAGTATGAATCAATGGACGCGAATAGCGAGCACAGGGTTAGAGGACTCACGGGCGAGGTTGGTGGTGTAGGTGTTCATGCCGTAGAAGTCACTGCTTCCTTTGACGACCTTCCATTCCTCCTCCGTGAAGTCGGGCATACGGTCACCAAGCACTTCACGCATGTAGGGAGGGTAATGACCAAGGTGAACAGGGTCTGCGAACCACCCTATTGCAAAATCGAGGGCGTGCTGAGCCGCGGCGACGTCTGTAAAATTAGTCAGTGACTGAGGACAAAGAGAAAAAGTCGAGAGAAAGGTGAACATACTCTCAGGGGAGTCATCCCAAGGCATCTGCCAGTCGCCGTTGAGAGTGATACCTATCTCTCCTCCTTGCTTCGCCTTGAACTCCTCGCGGTATACCTTGACAGCATGGGCGTGCGAGAGGATGACACTGTGGCCTACACTGAAGTGGTAGGAAGTTTAAGTATTAGAGTTCAAAGGAGAAGCCAGACGACGTACATCCACGGTTCGGTAGCGGAATTACCTTCGGGAGATCTTTCACGGTCACTGGACCTTCCCGGTGCGAAGACACCACGCCCGTACCCAAGAATAGAGATGCACCATGGCTCATTCATAGTCAACCTGGGAAGGGAGAATCAATATGAGTAATAAGTTCGCCTCCACAGACAAGAGATAAAGTCCGAGAGAAGGAAGAAGGGAGGGTGAGAGACAAGAGACGTATAGCCGACCACGTTCTCCGCTCAACTTCCATGGCTGAAGTTGGTTGAAACAGATATGCATGCTGGAAATAGCCGCACGTTGCCAAGCAGCCGAGGAAAATATAGCTATAACAAGCTGGAGACGCAGGCAGATGATGAAACGCACGGAAGGAGCCGAATGAAAAACGAAAATAGAGGGATTCCAAAAACAAGTGGATAAGAGCTGAAACGCGTACCAGTGTTTGACGCGATTGCCGAAGGCTTCGAAGCAAACCTGTGAAGAAACCATTTATTCAAGGTCAATAAAGGGATGAATTAGACAAGAGCAAGGCGTCCGGGACCAGGAAGCGGGAGATGGGAGATGGGAGAGCGAGCGAAGTTCTGAATTACAACGCACCCTAGCATAACGGGCAAAGTCTTGCGCGATTTCGTCCTTGTTCAGCCACCCTCCGTATCGGTCGTGCAGACCTTGAGGGAGGTCCCAGTGATACAAAGTCTATGGGGAAACGTGAGCTGATGCACGGGGAATACATCGGAGAATACTTACCACGAAGGGTGTTATTCCCCTCTCTAGAAGACCGTCGATGAGGTTTGAGTACCATTCGATACCTTTTGGGTTGACAGGATCATTCCTTCCACCGAGAGGAATGATACGCGACCACGATAATGAGAAACGGTACGACTTGACTCCGTATTGTTTCAGGAGGTCCAAGTCTTCCTTCCACCGCACGTAGGAGTCGGTAGCAACGTCGCCGTTCCTGCCGTCCAGAACCTTGCCAGGCGTTCTAGAGAACTCATCCCAGATTGAAGGTCCTCGGCCGTCAACGTCTGTTGAGCCCTCGATTTGGAACGAAGCTGTCGATGAACAGAGATCAGTATCATAGCGGAATGACTGGGCTTGCCCGGAGGGTCTGCTCACCAGTTGCGAATCCCCAGAGGAACCCTTTTGGGAGCTTTTTCACCTCTGACGCGGCCATTGGTTTTCGTGTTGAAGCAGGAACAGATCGCCACTAGAACTCTAGCCTTAAATACCACAACATCCTCGATATCAAAGCATGCCCTGGATGCTTGAATATTCCGTCATTTACCGAGGATTGTCCGCATTGCGCTGGTATCAACAGGGTTGTACCTCGTGGATTCTCAGAAGTACCTGTCTCTCCTTGGAAAAAGGCCTGGAAAATAAATCAGCGGGACACATGGGGTGGAAAGAACTCAAGACCACTGTTCTGAGCGCAAAACGTAGTTTGCGACACTCGGAGCAACAACTTTAGGCAGCTTGGTCGGTGGGAGTTTGACGAAAAAGGACAAGCGAACGGTAAATTATCGGTACAACTCACGTGAAGGAAAATTCGGCCATTTCCGTTCCGATCTCGGAGTTAAAACTTTGGAGAAAGCGATGTTACGTTGGTTCTCACGGCTCTTCGCTTCGCTGTCGCAGTATCTCCCATCACTGATACCTATTTCCCATTTCCTATTCAACAAGAATGTCTGGAAGCACGGGTATTGCAATTTTGGGAGCTGGATTGTTCCCTGGCATGGGTACGTGCTCTTCAAAGCCTTTTTTTTCTTACTCTTGGTATTTTAATTTACTCCGGATCTTGGACGAGAGCTGACTAGGCCATATGTTTTCTCTAGCGTACTTGCCGGCCCTGGTAACTCTGAGCAGCTTTGGTGCGATTCCACCTCTCAAGGCAATATACTCGAGATCGGAAAAAAGCGCCAAAGAACTAGCGGGTGTGGCATCCAGGTCACTTGGGGTCACCGCCGACATTTATTTCGATCAGCCTGAGAGCGCTGAACGGGATTTAGACGCGCTCCTGACTCGAACGGATATTGCAGCCGTCATTATAGCTCTACCCATCACTGTTCAACCCGCTATCATTCTACGAGCGCTGAAGGCCGGAAAACATGTTCTCAGCGAGAAGCCAGTAGCAGCAAATGTCAAGACTGGATTAGAACTCATCAAGGAAGCTGCACCCTTCGTTGCGAAAGGCCTGGTATGGAGAGTGGCTGAGAACTTCGAGGTCGAGCCTGTCTATGTGAAAGTCAGGGAGTTGATTGCAGAGAAGAAGATCGGAGAGGTGCGGTCTTTCAAAGCTAGCGTCAAGGTATACCTTGATCAAACCAGCGAATGGTATAACACACCTTGGAGAACCAAACCTGAAGTACGTTGCACTATGTTTACCTTTGGCTGCACTAACTCGTCAACAGTATCAAGGCGGATTTTTGGTATGGTTTGATAACGTCCTAGCTATCACAGTTCCGACTAACTTGTCTCTGCGATCTGTCTCCAGCTTGACGGCGGTGTGGTACGTTTTTCTTCTCTCTCCTCGCTTGGCTTCTTACTCAATTTGCTTCTCCAGCACACGTCTGCCGCCCTACGAACCATGCTTCCGAACTTTACCTCGAGCCAGATCATCTCCTTTGCCTCGCTCAACAAAGAATACCTCGCCCCCAAGGATACTATCCACGCTATCGTGAAAAGTGATACTAAACTCCGCGCACCGAGGTCAACCACGCTTATTTTAACCTTTCTCTATAGACTCTTATAACGGCACCCTCGACTTTACCTGGGCCTGGCCTACCCGCTCGCACCCCAATTCCGATGAGACCGTGATCATGGGATCAACTGGGTTCATCGGGATTGCACGACGGAAAGTCGAAGAGGGCGGAGGCTGGAGGGTCACCGTTAACTCCCTTGCGTCGTCTGCCCCGCAGGAATACAAGGAAACGGAGGATACGTATGAATTCAAGTCGTCCGGGGTCGTCGAAGAGTTCCGATCATTCTTCGATGTTACGTTTAACGGGCAAATGGAAGACGGGCTGGTTGGAAATCCGACGAATGCCTTGTTCGACGTAGCGCTCATCCAAGGAACATTGAACAGCGAAGGACAGCTTCTCGACCTAGGCGAGTTGTGGGTTAAAGGATGAGTATTTGATGCACAATAAACGATCGTTATGTATTCATGAATTGTAGTGAAGGCACAATCCCATAATAGGTTAGTCGTGCCCTGCTTGGCATTATCGCTCGCTGATTGCGACTTCGAGTTAGGCGTTGAGGGCCGTTTAGTTGTCGGAGAAATATAGCTCGTTGAAGTCATAGTGAGGTGCTTCGTAACGTAGGCTTTATTCTTGTACTTCTACCAAAATACGTGATCTAGCTTCGAATGGCAGTGTTAGGGAAAGGGCAAGTAAGCAGGTGAAATGAACGAGGTTATTCCGTCTCCACAGAACGACAATCTCCCGAGCGTCCTCGATTCTCGCCGGATAAACCACGGGGGGACGATATCACTCCACAGCGGCCCAGCCTGGCAGAAGATCAACGATACTTCAATCCCATTGATTTGACCAGCCGTTGGCTGCCAAGGTTCAAGCCACTGGGAGTTGACGATTCCACTCCCGTATCGCCTGGAAACAGACTGGCGCTACGGCAGTACCAACCGATGTAGGTTAGTATGTCACCTTGGTACGGAGCTTGCCGGATGTTATAGATAAGAGGACATACGAGATTCAATACCGACCCAGGCCCCGCATAGTAACAAGGCAAGGACATAATATTATTTATACATACATCATACATACCTCTTGCCCTTGAGCAAAGAAAAGTCAAATGTCCCTACGAAAGTAGTCCTAGCTCAGTTCCATACATCCAAGTCTTCCACATCAATTGCCGCTGCGTCCACAGGGCCTTCGGGTCCGAAGGCTCGAAGCTTCCTCTGATTGGTAAACGAACAGCTGTCTTCTGTCTCCGAGGAGCACAATGCAACTGAATACGAAGCCGCGCTTGAGCCGGAGGCGCAAGCAGCCGGAGAGACCTGTTCCAGGACGACATCATCGGATCGGTTGCATTGAGAGCTTGTGAAATGAAACCACGGCTTACCGTAAACTTGCTACTCCTCTTGTCGAAGGGAACTGAAGCGAAAGTACTTGCAGTCTCACCGGAATCGCCACCTTGACAGTTTTGCTTGACAGCGACAATCGTGGCGTCTGAAGCAGAGATCATGTCCGAAGACAGGTAGAATGTGAAGGTCGATTTCTCTGGGGTGCCTGATGGAGCACCCAAAATTTCCTAAATTTATCGTGTCAGCGACTGCAACCGTAGAAACCGAGGGAAACTCACAGAGAACGGACCACTCATATCCCATTTCGCAGGATCGTGGGAGGTAACACTACGGTCATCTCCAGCAGAAGCTGCAAAAGAAGCACCAAGTACGTCTGAGCGGTACGGCCCGGAAGGTCCTGTTATAACCTCGCACTTCGTTGTTGATTTTGAAGGTCAACAGAGGAAGAAAAGGAGCGAGTATCCAGCACGTACCTCGTTGTAGATGGAGTACCACCAGCAACTCGTGGAGCCTTTGTTCCCCCAGACTCCTTTGTAGTTCAGCCAATCCTGATCACCACTAAAGGTATCGGGATAGTTGTATACGACCAGGCTATCTCGCGTGTCCCTTCAAGAATGAGTTAGCAACATGTAGCCGCCGGCCAAGTGAAGAGAGGTGACTTACCACTGTAGACCACCATCACCGGTGATGTCCTGCAGCTGGAAGATTACTACATCAACGTAGGTATGGGTACCGACAGTCTGCCATATTCCATGCGATCCTTTGGCAACATAAGCTGCTGGACGTTGACCGTTGTCGAATTTGAGAGCTTGATCAAAGGGAACGGTTGACCCCGCGTCCCCCGTGCCCCCATGCGCATGGTAGTCGACCTGAGTAGCCACACCATTGACGGTGCGAACGGCGAGCCGTTCCCAGTCCCCGACATCTGGACAAAAGTAGTGAAATTTAGAACGGTTGCAAATTTCAAAGGAAGTACTGAAACTCACGATCGCCGACTTGTCCGACAACAGGAACGTTCTTGCCTTCGTTGAAGGGCGTGAATAGCCAGTAGTAGATATCTACAACTCCATTCGCTTTGGGTGCCACAAACGTGTGCGTTTCTGAAGCTGTCGTGATCGGGTTCTGTCCTCTTAGCCAGCCATTCTTGTTTGAGGAGATGGGGGTTGAAAGGAAGAGACCTGAGCCTTGATTGGCGGCGTCGTCAACGTTCTGGACCGTGGGATTGTCGTTGACGAGAGCACCATTCCCGTCGACCAGCTAGATCAAAACAACCAATTTCAAATCAGAAAATCACTTGAGAGGAAGGTGCAGCAACCAACGTCAGTGTTCGATAGAAAGTATGCGATGGTCGAAGGGAAATATATCTCGTCCTTATGGAACTTGAACTGTGGGGCGTATTTCCTGGCCAATGCTACGTTCTCGGGAGCCGGTGCTGCCTTAGAGATGATCGACAAGGCGAGGGAAACGAAAACGCCGAGCTTGAACTACGAGACGATATGAGCATTTCATGACGGGAGAACGCGAATGAAGGGAGTCTTACCATGATGACCGCGCACGATGTATCGCACCTCGAGTGAAGATTTGGCCATTTCACCGTTATATAGTAATTGCGCACCGAGCGAACGTGACGAAAGCAACGTGCGGAGTGTCAAGAAAACCGCACGATGATCGAGGTAGCCAACGAAACCTATACTTGTAAGGGAAAGTCAATCTCTCGAGAACGGTTCTGACACCAAAAACCATGTGGCGGCGACGTTGCTCGTGATGCGAAGACATGTGCTATGGAAGTGAGCTGCCAGCATGAGGGAAGACCAACGTTAAGTCTCGTATGGGAAACTCCCAGATCGATATATGGAGTCATAGGAGTCTTCCATGTATGGAGAGCTGGGGCGTGCGCGCGAGTGCTTGAGCCTTGACAATGTTGATGACTTGTGCAGTGTACGGTTTTCTTGACCAGCGGCCCCGGTCACTTTCTACGCCCTTTAATGCCCAAAACTTGAAGTTGCACAACCGTCGATCATTGATTGCTTGTGAATGTGCTAGGAGGTGATGGCCTGTGATAACCGTCGGGAACGGAAGCCATTCAGCTATCTATAATTAGTGAGATCTAAAGCTGGAGCAGATGGTCCAGCTATCGGGTCAAAGCTGACGCATGTATTATTAGTAACACCCGTCGAGTTGCCTACCTTCGAAGGATTTGAGACACGACGTGTTCAGAGCAATGCTCTCCAGAGACTTTGCCACTCCTCGGAGTCTCCAATTCCAATTCCAATTCCAAACCATTTCCCACGTCAAAGCGATCTATGCAGCAAACCCTGGGGTTCGAGTTTACGCAGCGCCAGCTGCGTCATGGTCGGCTTTGGCCCAGGGCGGACGTAAAATGAAAAAAGATTTCCGATGCGGGGAATCGAACCCCGGGCTGCTGTGCCCTCCTGATATGAAAGACAGCAATGTTAGCCACTACACCACATCGGACTTGATAGATTATGCCTCGGAAGAATGTTTATAGCGAAAGACGATTTGTATTCAGTACATGTAAAACCCTTAGACTACATACTCCTTAGGATAAAAGTACGGATAGAGATCACGAAAAGTGTCAAATACAACACAAATGAGTACAGTGAAGAATAAGATAGATCTGGTAGACTGGTACATATCGAATGGTTAGAGACAAACGGAGATAGAGGAAACATGAGGGTAACAGACAGAAAGCGACCTTGGCATTGAACGCTGGAGTACGGCCGCCATGGTCCAAGTACGACCATCTGGAAAGAAGAGAATGATGACAGGATGGACTCTCCGGCGTGCCCGAGAGCAACCCGAGGGGCACCCGAGGCCAGGTTTACGTGGGAGTGGTTGGGGCATGGAACCTTCCATGAACGTTGTCACGTACTAGCCCTGAAGATGGCGGGGACCGAGTACTCAGACGGGAGCGGTGTATCTAGACCCACAACCCGACACGCTTTGATGAGCTTGCCCCGAAGTTCTTCGCAGACGTTGTGTTGATCTAGAAAATACGCATTGGTAAGAGCTCCGGATACAGGGTGATAGTAACACGTACACGAGCATGGCCACAAATAGTTGAGGATATCCACGATGATTATGATCGATTTAGCGAGCTGAAGGGCTGAAATATGAGAGCCATCATTTGTCCATAGCATCATACATCTGTGAAACTACTAAGCAACGGGATGGAGAATGGAACGGCAAACAACTGACGTTGCCAATTGGTTCGAGTACCAAGGAACTTGGTGGGGTCGACGTGTGAGCTGATGGCCGTGTGGATCCGTTGTACGCTGGATGGATAGCATTACGCGCTTGATAACCTGCTCTTGGGAGTTCACTTCGGGAGCTAGGTAAGTAAATAGAATCAATAAGAGCGGAAAAACATACCCCAGTCTTGGGCCTGTCGTTTGGAGACGAGCCGGTTCGATGGTCCGAATAAACCATGGAAACTGGTCGAAAGATAACTCGTCAGTCTGCGTATGTAGGCGGGTAGCAGTGGCTTTTACAGACCTGCGCAAACATCTTCCAATGATGACTCGGGTACTGAACCAGATTCGACGTCAGAAACACATTCCCTAAATTTTGGGAAAGCAACTCACTTAGAGATGTACTCCCTCGTCAGATAGATCAATCCCGTGTCCAAGTTACAGGTGTGGAAATCCAGAGACTCCTGAATGAATTGCGACTCGCCCATAGCTTCTTGCGCGTACTCGGCTTTCAGCTCTTCGCTTGGGCAGGTCCTCAGGCGGTAGTGACAGAAAACCCAGAGGAGCATGCTTCGACAATACAGAGCATAAACGGACTCCTTTGGAGAGGGAGAGTCGACACCTCGGTATGCTGGTGATGCACGATCAATGACTTCCGCCGGAAAGAGTATGGCATACTTGAGAGGCGCAAGTCAGAACCCACGCTTGTCTCGACGATAAAGCGAGAGACTCACATTCGAAGGATTACAGATCCAGAGCTCCTCGCCCTCTTCACTACCTTCCATGTTGTTTTGATCGTGCAGCGCGGCCGATTGAACCGTATGCTGGGCGGCCATTCCGAGGGCACACCAGACCAACCTTCGGCACTCTTCGTCCTTGATCTGGATATCTGACCACGAAGGATCCCAGGGTAGTGGATAAGACCAAGTAGAGTAGCTGTCTGGGGGCTGTTGTGCATCACTCGGTATACAGATGCAACGTTGAGAGAGTGCCTGACTCGGTAGGAGTTGCACACATGGAACGGCATTCTGCGCAAAGCGGCAGACATCAGGGTCGTTACTATCGATGGTGGTGAGGGTGAGGCTTCGAATGAGGCCAGACAGAAGATCAAGGGCTCCCATATGACGGGCGGGATCGTATAGAGGATGAGCAGAGGATTCAAAGAGGCACAGAACCTACTCGCTGATCAGTGGTGCGACTAAATTCAAGGATAGGTGTGACTTACAAGGGAGGCCCCAGCGACTGCAGCGTCGACCCAGTCAGAAGCTATCGCAGTGTGGACTGCCTGGTGTGCGGCATCACGAAAATAGAGTGCTCGCTTTCGGCCTGTGTCCCCGTCTTCGATACTGCTGCTTTTCATCAGCGTCGACAACGCGAGTACAGCAAGAATAAGAGATGGTTGTATGGTGTGTCTGCGGTCCGGGTTGTGAAGGGTTTGAACGAAGTATTCCACGTTGAGGAACTCGAGGCTGTGTAAGGTATCGGAGAAGAGGTAGCGAGTGTGAACCTCGAGGTCGTTCAGACTGAGGCGAGGGTCAGAGTACTTTCATGTAGACGTATGTGGACTACTCACGAATATCCGGAAGTGACCAGGAACTCATTCCACCAATCCTTGTGTAAGGATTCGGTCACCGGCGAGTTGAGGATAGTGTATTTCGAGTGTGACCTTTGGGAAGAAACGTGCGCGACATTGGTGTCAATTGGGCGAGGGAAAGCCGACTTCGACAACGATCCACCATTTCCATAAGGGATGTATCGATGTGTAATTGGTGACTGAGCCTCCTGCTGATCTGGGTATGAGCTGGGAATGTAGGTCGAGTGATTTCAAGGAACTTACCTTCAACGGAAGCTGTTCAGTGTCGATGCGAAGTTCTGTCGTTTGGACTCCTTCCTGTGAGCGACGTTTGACTAACCCATGTGCTGCCATGTTTTCCTTGGAGGTGGGTGGTACTTGAGTAGAACCAGGAGTATGATCAGTCTTTCTGCGTTTTGCTGGTGGCTCGTTAGGAGCCAGGTTCGCTGAATCCCCGGTCGGCCTCTTTTTACATGATCTTTGACGAGTGCCAGGACGCTTATCTGGACCTCTCCTTTTGGGAACGGTGTCATACTCGCACGTATTAGATCGGCGCACGCAGTTGTTGCAAACAGGTCGCGTTGAGTCGCAGCGGATTTTGCGGCCACGACTGTCCGTCAAGTCCATCAGATTTTACGATTCCTGATCACGAAGAGGTACTACCTACCATTGACGACAGGCTATGACAACGGGAGACACTTCCTTGCGATCGCGACGACTTGGATTGGGTTGTATTGCAGAAGACCCCATGAGAGGTTCGGAAGAAGGGACAGAGGGAGGGTTTTCCACAGGAATCGAGGTAACCATCGTTGGAGCATTCAGTCGGGTGGTATGAGTCGGGTCATGAGGTTGAGACTCCGTTGGTCCACCAGGCAACGGTAGTATCGCTTGGCGACCGTAGTTGAAAAGGTCTTCCCCTAGGTCATGAGAAGTTCGGGAAGTCGGGGAGGGCTGAGCGGGAGGTAACTGGTCTTGGTGGTTACGGGGCAAAAGCGCGTATTGATGAGGTTGAAAAGCATTCGATCGCGGTACTTGTAGGGTCGTATCAATTAACGGGGCTTCTTCAGGCGAGATTAAACTCGAGGAATAATCCGAAAATTCGGTGACGAGGACGTCCCCGCCAGTTGGGATGCGGATGTCATGTTGATCTGGATACCGGACTTTATTGACGCGGATGCAGATGAGATACTTTTATAGTCAACCAGGGATATTTACTCACATTGGTCGTGTCGCATGAACGAGCTTCCCTCGTATTCTGGTGAGGGGATTGATGAGGGCTCCTCGCTCGTCTGGTGGGTGTCGTTCACCATGAGAGTAGGAAGACGAGGAGGTAGGTAGTGGTCGGCTCCACCGCTGGCGGGCATGTTGGAATGGGGAGGGCTTGATGGGGGCCTGTTCAGGGTTTGCTACCACGCGACGGGTATGTATGGACACTTAACTCGTGCCCACGGCAACACGATATGTCCGCTGACCCAATTCGCGTCGGAGCAGTGGACGAAAGCTGAGCAAAATGCGAGAGGTTTGTCGAAACTGCTGCACTTTAGAGCACGCGACAAGATTCCTTTATTATCTCGAGAGGCTCAGAGACAAAGATTCCACGGAAACTCGTCGGTCACCAAACCAGATCTTCCTGGGAATCGGCAAAAACCTGAAGAAACTTGAGAAACAATCCTGATATACCCTGATATACCCCATCGGGCCCCGAATACAAACGCTTGTGTTGGATTCCAGCTCCTTGGATCGTGCCTTGATTTGACCATATGACACGATGCCCAAAACGTCAATGACAAAACCTTAATGGATCACGATTGGGATCTTCCACTTTTTCAGATCCCCATCGCGACTGGATATGTACACTGCGCTCGGAGTCCGAGAGCTTTTTGAGGTCAGGTGGATCCCATCAGCGCGTCAACGGGACTGATTCGTTTTGAGACCGTGCTGACATCAACCCGAGGTCAGGATAACACTCAGGACGCCATTTCAATCGGGTGGGTCTCCAGTCAGCATCACGCCCTGCCATCAATCTGACAACAACCTGAGACGATTTTGAGACGGTTCGACTGAGCTCCTGGAGGCGATTGACTGGGTGCTCCCACCACTCACGACCATTCCTTGCACCTCCGAATTACGGACAGACAGAATACATAGATTATATCAAGACTTTCATTGATCAGGTACCCTTACTACAGAAATTGTACACCACACGGAATGAATGTTGAATAAGTGTTTGGTATTCCCCACCTTCGAAATTGAAGACGACCTGTCCAAACGAGTTCTTGTTAGAAGAGGAAAATGCCAAATAAGATGAGCCTCACCGTGCTACCAGAAGCATCATGGGCTAAAGGATATACCAATCAGTGAACGCGGTGGCATACAAGGGACATTTCAACTTACCTGCTTTGGTAGCTTGAATGCCAAATTTTCTGCACACAAATACAACTGTTAGTACAATTACGTGTGAGCCACGCAGTGCGAAATGAGAGACCAAGAGAGGTGACCAAGAGAGATGACGACGGAGACAGAGACCGCGCGAGAACCAAGTACCAAGGAGTCACAAGCCAGAGCCAGAGTCAGAACCAGCAGCAGAATCGGAGCGAGGGCCAGAGTGAATGAAGCCAAGTGCCAGTCTCATGATTGCGACTCGTTGAAGGAAGGAGTTAGAAAGATCTGACTCAGAGAAAACTTGATTAAACTTGAAAAATGAGCACAGAAAGCAAGTAAAGGGTTAGCCCACGCACCGCGAACGTTTCATGTTTTGCGTCATAGCTTCCACCCTCATCTCTGGACTTTCCAGCGCTAGACGCTGTGCTCCTTGACCTTTTTGTTGACTCTGAGGGAAATTGGGGAGGCTGCCGGTTGCAGCGACGTACAGACTCGTCGCGGTCAAGAGGGAAAAAAATTCAACATCACCTGACCGCATTGATGTCTCAAACACGCGTGCAGTGATTTGGAGAATCTTTATCATTATTAAGCGTCTACAGTTACTGACAGTCTCAGTGGAAGGTATGGAAGGAGGGGTCAGCTCGATGTGATTCTGAGGAGAATTTGAGGTCGCTCTGACTGGAAACGGAGAGAAGATGAAAAATCACGGTCCGACATCAATTTGGCCTCAAAATCCAATCAATAGTCACGTCTCGCGCCGACAGTGAGTCACCTGCTCAATTTGATGTCAGTACCCAGGTTGCAGTGTAGTCTTTCCTGAGCAGGCAGAAATATTTGCATTATAGCAGACCTTCGCAGACCAGCCGACTTGCCCAGATAAATCCACTTCCGGTGATTTCTTCCCACAAAACACGCAGCTAGAAGCAGCGGATCAATCCCTACTATCATGACATCTGTCCCCATCCGATGGCAGTCAGCAGGGAGCCTCGCGAACTACAACAACCTCACCTACACGCGAGGATTGTACAATACCCACAGCCCTGTGGCCTCTTTCTCTTCTCAACCTGGGCATGTCCATAAGTCAGTACGACTTCCCCCACGTTCCCGATCCCAGCTGACCCACCCTCCAACCACTCTCCTTTCGAATCCTTGTGAGATGAACCATTGATTAGCCTGGAGCACATTTAATATGATCTAGAAAAGAACTCGCGCTTGAGTGAGATATACCAAACGGAAATATCTGTATTTACATAACAGTTTACCCGATACGCTTCCTTCCCATGTCGACTCCAGTAATTAATTTTTACAGGGTCTTTCAGGGTCTTTCCGGAGGCCAAGATCTGCAAACACGAAGGTCAAATCGAAATGAACCGATGATTTCGTGTCTCCACATAGAGAGGAGGAAAACGAGGCGAGTGGAGGGAGAAAACCGCTTTCTTTGGGTTGATCAGGTCGAGGTGACTGATTTAGACTTCTTCCAGCTTACAATTATGGGTTTCTCGTGGCGCGCGCGTGGGACGGTGGCTTCGAATACCCAGGCTCAGGGTTTCCAGTGGCTGTCCTTCAATTTCGTACTCAAAGGCTACCTCGAAGATTGAAGGACCGTTTTCACGGTTAAAAAGCGTTCACCTTCGGAGTCGAGTTCATGGAGGGAGAGTGCGCTGTAATCAGTCTGAGATTGTTGGGAATGGGCGGGTGTTTGAACCTGCCAAATGGAGAGAATAATGAATAAAGTATATGACAGAATTTCCACTCTCCAACAGGTCGGAGTTCCTGCGAATGAAAAGGATCGGACTAAAAGAGAATGGAGGCGTTTGACAGGCTGAACATATCCGTATGTTTCGAGAAGAGAAATGAAAGGAGACGAACCAGGATTACAATTGGCTGCCTTCGATGTTTGACACGGATCATTACCGGCAGGGTTGGTACCCGCCTTCCCTCCCGATTTCGACGCGTAAACTTTACAAGTTAGAGTGCAGAGCCCAGAACGACGTGTGTTCTATAACAATCCTAGCCTATGCAGCGGCCTGATCCAATGAAAACCCGAGAAAGAGCAACTCGACTTCACGACAGTGAGATATATTGATGATCACCATCACGAGGTTTTGAATTGAGTTGTTTTCCTCTCCGCCAACAGAACGGCCGCCGATTGCGGTCCCAGAAGGCTCCAAAGTTCTAGCAGGGAGACCTGTGGACACCCACCAAATTCGCGCCCGCTAACGAGCAAAGCGTAGGCCGAGAAGTCACCGCCGAGAGGCGCCTCCATCCTTGACTTCCGACGAATTTCCAGGCCACCCTTCAGTTGCTGGGGTTACATATCAAAACGTCACCTTGACGAGGGCAGCAGTTCCGCGCCACTGGTAAGGTTCTACCGTGGCTCTTGAATACAACCTACCACCCACCAGCATTCACCCCTGCGCACGCATGTAAGAGGGTCGCTAGGATCCAGGTAGTACAGCGAAGCTTATGCCAGACGAAAATTTGCTCGACTCCGCGGATAGCCAAGATCTCTGAGTAATGAAAAGGGTTGTTTGGATACGTCTAGCCTACCTGAGTAGACCTTCCCAGCTCATAACCTAGGATTAGACTAGGAGCGTTGTGAATAGAACGAACACAATGGCTCCGAGGTGGGAATGCGGTAGGTGAGCACGGGAGCTTTTGCCAGCTGCTCCGACCACTCGATTGTCCGAGTCGGCAATTCTAAATCCGCCAAAGGGAAGGGAGTAGCCACAGAGATCCGTAAGAGCTCCCAAAGACAAAGGCCAGGCGCAGGATCGAGCTGCTTCAACGTCGGATGATTGCTGCGGATTCTACATACCACCGACGCAAGAGAAGTTCGGTAATACGGGCGTTTATACGAGAATTCGGACGCTATAGGTCAATCCTAGAGGATAGAAGGTTGTTTGAAGAATTCGGGTGGTGAATTCGCCGTCAATTAGACTGATTGAGATTCCAATGATTGTCGCGTGGTCCCTCGAGCAGGAGCGGAGAAAAATCTAGCAATACCATAGAATCAATGATGGTACAAGTTCGTTCAACCGGTTATTCGGCGTCGCAGGAAACAGTTGAATCGAAGAAACGAACGTTCCAAGTCCAAATAGTTTCGCCAGTAGACCTAAGAATTCGGTATAAGGCGTAAGGCAGATTAGGTCGCATAGGAAGATGGCTTTTGGTTAAGGGCTTTGTACTCGGCATAGAAAGGGGACATCGGAACAGATGCGCAGGTTGTAGTCATCATGAGCGAATGAGGAGATGCTGTAACCTTTGGAGTTGGAATAGGACGTTCGGAAAAATTGAGGATGGATTCTGGATAGCTGAATCTGGAGGACGGTCGTTTGAGCACCTGCCAGCCTGTAGTGCCGTTACTCCAGAGGACTGAATCGGAATCCACACTCCTATCCGTTAAGAACTGAGGTCACTAATACGACTCGGGAGATTGAATCAGCGATTCCGAACAACGCTAACTCCGAGCAAGAACCAAGATTTTCCGAAGTAACGTGACGACGCAGTGGGTTAGATAACAATGCGAGGATATTCGTATTGTCCTCAGAGGACATGTGGAAGAATCGAGTATCTCGAGTTCGGGGCAGAGAGAGCCAGTACGAACAATGGGTCGTCCTCCTTCGCTGACAGAATTTCTTGGTTAGAGAATGTGATCGAAGGTACTCCGACTGAACCTGGGTTGGTAGAGCCAGACGTCAAAGTAAAGAGTCTTGAGGGATAACAAGCCAGAATCTGCAAGCCGTTGAATACGCATGGGATAGAGTGCCTTGTTGGATGATTATAGGTAGCTTGGACGAGCACCGTCGGTGGTCCCTGACACTACACCCCATGCTAGAAGTCGCTAGCACTGAGCAATGACGTATCGAGGATGTGGCATGGCGGTTGGGGAAACGCAGTGACTCAACCGTGAGATTAGTGATCGAAGCCACCCAAAGAATTATGATTTAGGAACGCGGGCCGATGAAAATTTTGGCGATTTGGGTACCTGAATTCGTGTTCGTGAAACTCGAGGAGTGACCAAGCCTGCCAACAACTCTCTAGGAAACAGTAGGATAAACCATATGTCGTATAAGAATCCGGAAACAACATCCAGTGGTCAAAGCTGGATAGGGTGAGCACATTGAGGGATGTGTAGACCAAAGACCCTATAGTACTCGGTAGGTTGATGAGTGCAACTCACTGAAAAAAAAAGTACAATCGAACCACGGTTCATATCACCCATTTGTTCGACATCCTAATACAGTGAACTCTGGAGCTGGAGGAAGGTTCCTTTTCTTGAGCATTTCACAGTCGGGAGAAACTGATCATGAAGAAGGCAAATCGCTTGGATAAAGGACTGCAAAACTTGAGCCGGGGATTTTGAGGTGGTGGAGAGGAGACAAGTATCGCCTGTCAGTGTCAAAGCACACAATGGTTAAGAGGATGGCCGGGGCCGGGAAAGTTGCTGACGTGCCGCCCGGTCCGGTAGCTGCCAACGCCGCGTGATTCGCTTTTGCAGTCGCTCGTTCTTCCTTTTGCACCACGAGCCGACTCCCAGCCAGAACTATATCTTTTCTCGGGACAACATCGCGCAAAATCAACTTAATGAGTACGCAAATCAGACTCAGCCATGCTAAGTTCTCCCGGTGCAGCGGTTTGCCTTGTCTCGAATGCTAGTGGTTGATCCTATGGCCTTGCGGATTTTTGGGACGCGATGAGCTCAAAGGGTCAAATCAGCTTTGTTGGTTGAGACAGGATGTTGTTTTTGGCGAATGGAGAACATCATCGTACTGAAATCGAGGCTAGAGAGCACCCGGGTCAGCTCCGGAAGATATCAGCACCCGCCTTGGCCCTCGGCGAAATGTTACTTTCCTTTGTCCTCCACTCTGCGCTCGCCGACATGATATTTATGCTTATCGCGTGTTTAGGACTATTCGCTGTAGAAGAGTCTCCTCTACCTTTGGTCGTTGCAACGAGAACTTTGAATGATGCCTAGATCTTCAGGTGCGCCCTCATTCGTGTATCCAATATGCTGCTCAATGATCCTGACATTTAGCTTGAATTAGAACTATCGATCAGGATGCTACTCCCGGATGCGTACGTCTTCAACTGTCGAGGTCTATCAAGAGACTGGCTCAGGTTTCACGAAGCCCTCTTCATACTCTGCTCAAATGTCACAGCAAATTTCATAGTAGGCTCGTATAACAAAAACCGCGTCTGTTAGAATAATCCCGGAGTTCCATGTCGAGTCGAGGTTTGCATGTCTCTTTCTTTTCTTCCTGACACCGCGAACGGCTCTGCATCACTCTACCCTTACTATCATACTATATCGATAATAGTAGGCATCCCAGGTCTATACTTATCCCGTATATAACGTTGGGGGAGGAGAGTCGAGGATATCAGGAGAACATGCTACTTTATCACGGACATCGACTGGTCATACATTGTGATAGACCAAGCTTCCACCCTCGGCACAACTGTACTTCTGTGAGTGCATAGGAGTGTTATTTATTTCGTTTGCTCGGAAGCTACTTACCGTTGGCCGGACTTGCGCTCAAACGGCTACCAAATAGCCATCAACTTCGAACTTAGCTTGACATTACGTGTTCACAGGATCTACTCCTCCGGAAACCACTTTCATCGTTGACATGGACAGCGATTCACAACTCTCCGATCTTGAAGAAAACATACAGCTTTCGTCACCCCACGTTCCGTCTACAGCGCGAGAAAGTCAGCGGAAGAAAACCTCAACAGCGAAAAAGCCCGGCAAGGTTGCAGAAACTTTCAAGCTCACGAACACCCTCAAGGTCCCCAGAGCAACGACGTACGCAGCCTCAGCTCTAAATGGTAACTATTCCATTCCCTAGCACACATAATAATTTAGTACTCATCGTGACATAGAGCAAGTTATCCGTGGGGATATTGAGCTGAACCCGGAATATCAGAGGGGTTTGTTCAGCTTTTTTGTTCGGCCTCGGCTGATATACTCATTTAAACTCTCCAGACGTGGTTTGGACAACGCAAAAACAGATTGGCCTCATTGACTCAATCTTCCGTAACTTCTATGTTCCCCCGGTCATCTTTTGTACGTCTATCCGTTGGTTATGGAACTCGAACTCGGACCTTAGTCTTTCGCGATTCTGCACAGCTGTAACTTGTAACGAAGATGGATCCGAAACGAAGATTTGTATCGATGGCAAGCAGCGTTTGACCTCCATCCATCTGTGCGTATTCGCTGAATGTTTTTGCAATAATATCATTGATAAGGTTCTCAGTTTCATGACAGGCGCCATTCCTCGTGAGTCAACGTCGTCCTCTGTTGGTTTCAAGCGAGTTTAACCTTCACTTTCTAGATCGCGACGCGTTAGTTCTCAATCGTAACTCTCCACATTGAACCCAAGTTCCCGCTGATGACTACTCTAGTGAAACTGGCCAACAGTACTGGTTCGTCAAGGATCCGAAAGACAAGAAGGAACTCCTACCAGAGAAATATCGAATGATCTTCTCCAACAAACAGATAGTCTGCGTCGAATACCAGGAGCTCAAGGATACGGACGAGAGGGACATCTTCACTGTGAGTAACGTCTCTCCTATCAATACCCATTTCATGAATGCTTACTCGCTCGGCTGCAAGCGTGTTCAATTAGGGGTTGCCCTAACTCCCGCAGAAAAACTTCAGGCCATATCGACCCCTCGCGTCGACCTCATCCGTCGTCTCATGGAAAGATTTGTTACCCCCGAGACCCTCGCTCACCCAGACGTTGTTTGGGATCGCACTCGGGCAAGAGACTTCCAGATCGTGGGCAGTGTTCTCTACTACCTTTTCAAATGGGACAAGCACTCGGGGGCGAAGGCATGGATATCTACGAGTAACCTGGAGACATGGTTGTCCGAATCAGTGTCTGGGAGGAAGACAAAGAAGGACTCCAAGTCACGAAGGGAGGGTGACGGGGAGCCTGATCAGAAAAAGGGAATACCTGTCGATCAGGAGTTTGAGGAGTCGGTCATCAAGACTTTCGAAATCGTCGTGAAGATAGCAACCAAGAGAAGGTATCCCCTCTGTTGACATTGACTTCAATCGCTTTACTAAGTCCCTCAACCCTGCTTCAGGTACAGTGCTCCGTTTCGAGCCTCGAAGAGCATTGGGCCGAAAGTCTCCCCAGTCGAGATGGTCGGGGTTTTCGTTCTCGTTTACGCAGTCCATATCTCTCCGCCGAAGACCTCCAAGAAGGAAGTCACTCTGGCACGGCTCGCCGCTCTGTTCGTTTTGCTTCGAAAGAGAATTCGTGAAGAACACACGGACGTGCGGTCTAATGGAAGGGTTGGTCGAACAATGTTCGACTTCTGCCTGGATGCCGCAAAGGATCCTGTCGACATGTTGACCGAGGGTGAAGATGCGGGGCTACTGGAGGGCGAGGTGGAGGAAAACGCAAAATGGATGCAAGTCAAACCGCCTGCTAGAGTCGTTGCCAAAAATCCCAAGCCTGTGGAGTCTGAGGAGGACGGGAGCAGCGACGGTGAAGGGGTGGTACGGTCCTCGAAAGGGGAAGAAGAGGAGAAAACCGTTCCCGCAAAGAGACGTCGCACAACAGGTCGGCTTTCAGCACCCCATGGAATGGCTAAGTCTTCGCTGTTGTCTAAGAGAAGGAAAAGCGAGCCTGGATCACGACGGCCGAAGTCGGAATGCGCCAGCGATGATGAACCCAGAAGCATCCCCGCCCGAAAATCGGTCATGAGCCACGTGTCGCTCCCGGTTGCTACCTCTTCACGCAATTTGAGGAGGTCGGAACGTCTTTCGCCTGTCGCTGACGCTGAAGGCTGCTCCGAGAGCCATTCGGACACCGTTAACACGCAATCAAGTACCCTCACGCCGCTTTCGCCGGAAACCTCACCGCAATTTGCCGTTCCCTCTCCCCTTCCCAGCGGCTCTCCTTCTTTGATAGACTCGTATCAAAGCAACGAGAATGAGACTCCGGACTTGCCCCAAGGTTCGGCAGGGTCCTCCGTCCCCACCGTTATCTCCCCCTCCTTGCCCGTGCCCACCGCTGAGCAACTACTCACAGTAATGGGTGTTTCAGTCGCACCCGAGATGATACCCCTTATGGTGGCCCAAATGAAGTTGCTTGCACAGGGAGGGGCGCAGATGCTGCCACAGGTACCGTTCTTACCATCATCGCAAACCACTATCTCGACCTCCTATGTAGAGGCAGGTCAGAACGCTGAGGTGAAGGATGAAGTCGGTGGTGCTAGTGATCCAGTGCAAGAGAACCTGTTTGCCGTCAATCTGGCGCGGGGTATTCAAGGAGGTACTTTTCAGACGGATGACTGATGTCTCCTTCATACAACTCTTGATAGACAGTACCTATCTTTTCTTGTTACGCTTACTACTACTCGATCACCTTGACAGCTACTCTTTTTGAACACTTTATATTCAACCCAATGCCTGTCCATATATCTGTTATAACTCTTTGCCTTGCTCTACGTTGCCCCCAAGGCCCTGCATATGTCGTAGCATTCATTATTACTGTACGTTCATAGGAACAATACATATTGTAAGGTCAAGTTTGTACTGGCCGAAGCACATACACACAGATACAACGAGTACTAATCAGATCAAGAAAGACATACAATTCAGACACGACGAGAAAGTAAAACCTCAGATTGACCGTTTCCTCTTCCTCTTAGGTAGATCTTCGCCATCCAGGGGAACATCGGGCTCGGCATGCAAATCGTCCAGTTCTCGCCGCCGTTCCTTCAGGTAGCCGAGCGGATCCTTGGACATCTCGAGGCAGACGTTCGCCATCGACCTGCCACATACTGAATCCGTCTTAAAATAAGGATGCTCGGATCGCAACCTCAACCGCAGCAAAGTGAATAGTGAGCTCAAATCTCGCAGAGAGACTTTCCCGTCTGAGGATCGAGGGGGCGACACGTAAATAGCATAGGCTAGTATCAATGCACCAGCAAGTTCGAGTAACGAGAGCCTTGATCGTATTTGGGAGGATGCACGGAATGGAAGGCTATATCTGAGTTCACATATCATCAGTGAAAGGTAAGAGAAAGGTGGGATTCGAACAAAACCGAAGCTCACTTCTGCGTCGTAGCAAGCGTGGAAACCGTTTCACACGTCTTTATGATGTCTTTTTTGAAACCTTCGGAAACTGATACGCCCATACTGCCCTTTCTTCCACCTTTCGGATACTTGCCAGGTGCCGTACTCCCCTCAGCCAGCCAAGTACGCATGGGATCATGATGAATGGACGCGGTGAGTCCAGTCTTCTTATTCCATCTTGACGTGGCATAGATAACGATGGCGAACATGTTGAAACCACGTCCTCGGGAATGATCCCAAGCTACGTCCGGATGGCCGAGTGTAGTAGATGTCAAGAACTCCTGCGTGAGATATCTGATGAAGTCGGTACGAGGAGTCGAGATAGCTTGGAGTTTCTCGGCATTCGTAAGTGCCACTCCAAGCTGCACTCGCTGCCGGATGCGACTGTCAGATCAGGGCTCTGTCAAGTAGGGAATGATGTATACGAACCTTAAAAATGTCTCTTTCCTCTACATCTGTCAGCTCCTCGTACTCGACGCACACAATTTGCTTGTTGGAGAAAATTGTCCGATATTTTTCAGGTAAAAGCGGGCCCTTTGCCGTGTCTGTACCAGATTCCTTTCCGAACCACAGCTGCTGGCCGGTATACCTACAAGCAATGAGAAGTTCAGAGAGACCGTCGTCTGGCTAAAGACAACTACTCACGGGTCCTTAACTAAATGGCCGTCAACAACTTGAGATAATCATTGGTAGGAACAGCTGAACTGACATGGAATCTGACCGCTCAAGAACCTAATTGTCAGAGACGTTAGCATAATTCTCCAAGAATGGAGGCAGAATCATACATATGAATCGATGTCAGTCTCTGCTTTCCGTCGATGCATGTCCTCATTTCAGACCCATCTTCGTCTGTCTGCACAGCTGGCAACACACAAAAATCTCAGTCAAAGGATCAAGCAAAAACCAATCACACTTACAGAAGATAACGGGCGGCACATAGCAGTTCCTGTACAACGACTCAATCAAACTCATTTGTTTTTGAATGGACCACACTATGTCTGATAATTCCATTAGTCAAACGTCGCAGTTGGGCAGCCCACAGAGGTCAGTGAAAAACATACCCCGTTGGTACTCCGGATTGAGGTCAATACTTCCTCCAGATATTTGTTCTGCCATTGCGCCATACTCTTAGGAAAAGACTGACTTGGCCGAAATGGAATACACACCGTGAAGGGAAGAAGCCGCGTAGGTCGTCGCTCGAGGAGTTTTCAATGTCTTACCCAGTCTGAACGGTTCCGCGGAAGGTTTCGCTTTTTTCTGAGGCTTGGTCGGCTCGTCGTATTCCAGATCGGAAAGTGGAGATAGTTCACTGTCGGAGTCCATGATGGTCAAGATAAGGTTGAAGCAGGGGAACTCTGGAGGTGCCTACGGCATTTGCCGAGCGGAGAACCAAACTTGCAGTTCGGGCATTGCGGTGCACAAGAACTCTGACTTGGTCGTCTGTGTTTATTCACCAATGCTCAAACGATGG
Organism: Marasmius tenuissimus; assembly: GCA_029532415.1. Taxonomy (NCBI): domain Eukaryota; kingdom Fungi; phylum Basidiomycota; class Agaricomycetes; order Agaricales; family Marasmiaceae; genus Marasmius; species Marasmius tenuissimus. Next base: position 67,175 of record JAQOTA010000041.1, on the reverse strand, counting down.
TACGGTCTGATCCCTCTATTCTATACTCTTTCTTCCGTACTGATTCTCTACTACAGAGACCGATATTTTTGAACGAAATCTGATGGAAATTGAATGGGCGGTAAGAGCTCTACGTGCCCGGTACAAGGTTCGATTTCAATCATCATCTTTCATGGTCTCCTCTCACGGTTACCAAACAATCACTAGCGTGAGTAATCAATATACTCTTTTCCCAGCCCAACATTACGCACAATCCCACCGAAACTGCTTCAGAAACCAACCACTTCCAACGTTAGCAACACATGGAAATTGAAGATATTTCACGGCTTTCTGATTCTGAAGAGGACATCCAGCTTTCATCGCCTCCTGTCTCCAAACCTCGAGAAAGTCAGCGGAAAAGATCGACGAAACCGAACAAGCCTGGCAAGGTTGCAGAAGACTTCAAACTAACAAACACCCTTAAAGTACCTAGAGCTACAACGTACGCAGCTAGTGCTTTGAATGGTAGCTATCACATTCTCTATTCTCCACCTCAATCTCACGCTTATCATATTGCAGAGCAAATCATCCGGGGCGACATCGAACTCAACCCGGAATACCAGAGAGGTCTGTTCAGCCTCTTAAAAGACCTATCACCTAATGTACTTACTTTATATGCCTAGATGTTGTATGGTCCGCTCAAAAACAGATTGGCCTCATTGACTCCATCTTTCGTAACTTCTACGTGCCCCCGGTCATATTTTGTATGTCTATTCGTTGTCTTTGAAACTCGGACTCCAACCTAAGGCTGTCGCGATGGTTCACACAGCGGTAACATGCAATGATGATGGATCCGAAACGAAGATTTGTATCGATGGCAAACAACGGTTAACCTCAATACACCTGTGCGTACCCTTTGGGCCCTTGCAAAAGCATCATTGACAAGGCTTCTCAGGTTCATGACAGGTGTCATTCCTCGTGAGTCATCGTCGCTCTCTGCTATTGCTCAAGCCGGCCTGACCTTCTTTCCCTAGATCGCGACGCGTTAGTTCTAAATTACAGCTCTCCGCCTTAAACCTTGGCCCTCGCTGATGGCTACTTTAGCGAAACCGGCCAACAGTATTGGTTTGTCAAGGACCCGAAAGACAAGAAGGAGCTTTTGCCGGAAAAATATCGATCGATTTTTTCCAACAAGCAAATAGTCTGCGTCGAATACCAGGATCTCAAGGATACCGACGAGAGGGACATCTTCACTGTGAGTGATGAAGTTTCTCCTGATGATTGCTTTCTTCTGGTACGCTAACATCATTTGCTCCCAGCGTGTTCAACTCGGGATGGCTTTAACCGTTGCAGAGAAACTTCAAGCCATCTCGACCCCTCGAGCAGATCTCATCCGTCGCCTGATGGAGAAATTTATCACCCCTGACACCCTGGCTCACCCGGACGTTGCTTGGGATCGCACGCGAGCCAGAGACTTCCAGATCATTGGCAACGTCATTTACTACCTTTTCAAATGGGAGAAACACTCGGGAGTGAAGACATGGATATCTACGAGCGTATTAGAGACTTGGCTGTCCGAGCCAGAGTCCACGAGAAGGAGGAGGGATGATCCCAAGTCACAGAAGGACGTTGACGGAAAGTCGAGTCAGAGAAAGGGGGTGCCAGTCGACGAGGAATTCGCTGCGACGGTCACGAAGACTTTCAAAATGGTTGCTGAAATGGCAACCATGAGAAGGTGATCCCCTTAGTGACATCTCTCGGTGACTATACTCATTCAACTCTCATTCCTGACCCAGATACAATGCGCCCTTTCGAGCTTCAAAGAGTATTGGGCCGAAAGTCTCCCCGATCGAGATGGTCGGAGTGTTCATTCTCGTTTACGCAGTCTATACCTCTCCGCCGAAGGCTTCCAAGAAGGAAGTCTCTCCGGCAGGCCTTGCTGCTCTCTTCGTTTTGCTTCGAAAGAAGCTCCGGGAAGAACACACGGATGTACGATCTAACCCGAAGGTTGGTCGGACAATGTTCGACTTCTGCTTAGATGCCGCCAAGGATCCTATTGGTACCCTGAGGGAGGGCGAAGACGCAGGGCTACTGGAGGGCGAGGTGGAGGAAGAGGCGAAATGGATGCAAGTAAAGAAGCCTGGTGGACCCGGTGTCAAGAAACCTAAACCTAAACCTAGGCAGCCCGAGGAGGATGATAGCAGCGATGAGGGCGAAAGGGTGCAGACGTCGAAGTGGGAAGAAGAGGAGAAAACCGTCCCGGCGAAGAGAAGGCGTTCGACAGGCCGCCATTCAGCGCTCCATCCATCACCGAAGTCTTCTCTGGCGTCAGCTAAAAGAAGGAAAAGCGAACCCGCATCACGACGGCCGGGATTGGAGTCCGCGAGTGACGACGAGCCTAGGAGTGCTCCCATTCGGAGATCGGTTATGAGTCATGTGTCTCTTCCGGCTCATACCCCTTCACGCAAAGTGAGGAGATCGCGACGTCTTTCGCCTGATGATGAAGCTGGGAGCGGCTCAGAAGATCGTGCGGTGAACGCACAGTCAAGTACGCTCACCCCCCTTTCCCCGGAAACCTCGCCCCAGTTCGCCCTTCCGTCTCCCCTTCCAAGTGGCTCTCCTTCCGAGGATGCGGACCAGGGCAACGATAATGATGCTCCTGATTTACCTCAAAATACAGCGGGATCCTCTGCCTCCACCATCATCGCCCCCTCCTTGCCCGGACCCACCGCTGAACAGTTACTTGCAGCAATGGGCGTCTCGGTTCCACCAGAGATGATACCACTCATGATGGCCCAAATGAAGTTGCTCGCACAGGGAGGCGCACAGACATTACCCCAGCTACCGTTCATGCCATCCTTGCAAACCACTCTCCCAGCCCCTTACGATGACCCTGGTCAGCATGCCGAGGTGAAGGACGAAATCACAGGTGCCAGTGATTCAGCGCAAGAGAATCTTTTTGCTGTCAATTTGGCGCAGGGAATTCAAGGGGCTGCTTATCACACTGATACCTGATGCCTTCTCTACAGCTCGAATCGCGTTTGGGACAATCTAGTACCTATACTTTCTTGAGACTCGTTACTTCTCGATCGCCTATATACTTTCTTGATTATTTTTGTTGATCACTTACATCCAATATTTACGCAAGTTCTCGTTCAGTAGACCAAGACAAAGCGCTGCAAGCAAGTTAAATTTGCGGAGATCATTACAACGTGTTGTCAAAAAAAGAAGAGTGCACAGTAGACACGAGGAATAATAGTATGCGCTGAAGTCATGCTGGCTGGTCTACAGGAACATCTGTCTCTAAATGTAGCCCGTCCAGCTCGCACCGCCGTTCCTTCAGGTAGCCGAGTGGATCCCTTGACATCTCGAGACATATCCTCACCAACGTCCTCCCAAATACCGAGTTAGCCCTGGAGTCACTGTGCTCAGCCTGTAGCCTCAACCGCAACAGGGTGAACAGCGAGCTCAACGTTCGCAATGAGACCTTCCCGTTCGAAGACTGAGGCGGCGAGATGTAGATGGCATATGCCAGTATCAATGCACCGGCATATTCGAGCAATGGGAGGCTTGGTCGAATTTGAGCCGATGCGCGAAACGGAAAGTTGTATCTAGAAGAGATTATGACAGTAAGCGAGGGGTCGCGAGCATGGCTAGAGCCAGAAATAGTCACTTTCGTGTTGTAGCGAGCACAGTAACCGTCTCACAAGTCTTGATAATGTCTCTTTTGAATCCTTCAGGAACTGGTACCCCAGTACCACCTGTCTTTCCACCCTTCAGGTATTTGACGGACGCCGGGCTTCCCTCCGACAGCCATGTTCGTAAGGTATCGTGATGTATGCTTGCGTTGAGACCAGTTTTTCTGTTCCATTTCGATATGGCGTAAATGGCAGTTGCGAACATATTGAAATCTCGTCCGCGAGAATGATCATAAGCGATATCAGGGTGTCCGAGTGTTGTGGGTGTCATGAAGTTCTGCACAAGATATCTGACAAAATCGGTCCGAGGGGTTGAGATCGCTTGGAATTTCTCAGCGGCTGTGAGCATTACTCCAAGCTGCACACGCTATAAATCCTTTCATGAGTATTTACACTAGTCGCGAAGGGCATAGTTACGAACCTTGAAGATATCCCTTTCGTCCGTTGCCTGCAGCTCCTCGTATTCAACGCAAACAATCTGTTTGTTAGAGAAGATGCTCCGGTATTTTTCAGGTAGAAGTGGGCCCTTTGCCGTGCTGCTGTCATGCTCCGGCGCGAACCACAGCTGTTGGCCGGTATAACTAGAAACGACACGAAGTCAGAAAGACAGTCGTCGATCTTGGGGGATAGCTCACGGATCTTTGACTAAAAACCTCATTAACCATGAGATCGCTATCAATAGTAGGGAAAGGATGAACTCACACGGAATCTGGCCACTCATGAACCTGGTGTCGGGAATGTTAGCATAACTTCCTGAGAGAATGAGAGTGGGATCGTACAAGTGGATTGATGTCAGACGCTGTTTACCGTCGATGCATATTCTTGTTTCGGTTCCGTCTTCATCCGTCCGCACAGCTGGCAAGAAAAACCTCGGTCAAAGGAGGACAGATCAAAAACCAGGAAAACTCACAGAAAATCACCGGCGGCACGTAGCAGTTCCTGTAGAGCGACTCAATCAAGCTGATCTGTTTTTGAGTCGACCACACAACATCTAAAGTTTGGATTAGTTGAACGTCGCAGTTAGGCAGCCCATGAGTTACAAAGGTCGCTGGAACACATACCTCTTTGATACTCAGGATTGAGGTCGATATTTCCTCCAGAGATCTGCTCTGTCATTGCAACATATCCTTAGTGAAAGACAGACTCGGTTAGAACGTGATACACACCGTGGAGTGCTGAAGCAGCATAGGTCGTCGCTCGGGGAGTTTTCAATGTTTTACCCAGCTTAAATGGTTCCACGGAGGCCTTCGCTTTTTTCTGAGGCTTAGTCGGCTCATCGTATTCCAGGTCGGAAAGTGGCGATAGTTCACTGTCGGAGTCCATAGTGGGAGAGTAGAAATAAGGTCGAAGCAGGCAAACTGTACCTGGAGATGCCTACGGCATTTGCCGATCGGAGAACCAAACTCGCAGCTCTGGCATTGCGCTCACTACTGTCCTGACTTGGTCGTCTGTGTTTATCCACCAGTGCCCAGACAATGCTACGCTCGAATTTCTTTATCTTCTACTCTTCCCTCCGCACTGATTTTCTACTGTAGAGAATGACATCTCTGGATAAAAACCAGAGTCTGAATCTTCGGTTTCTACCGCGCATAAATCCCCATTGAACAAGGTCATCAAGAACAAGTCGAAGCTGCAGTGACTCAGAGAGAGGATCTTTTGATCTCAGGTATGTGTAATATCTACGCGCAAAAATGTGGGTCACCTAACAACGACGCAGATAAACGATGTCTGACGATCATGTCTTGAAACACGCGACGCACGAGCTGCCGTTCCAGTTCAAGTCATGGAATCTGCTACTGGCGAGCTCGACAAAGCTTGATGGGCTGAACTCTTCTTTCGCCAGAGCTCGGAAGAGGCCTTTCCCATGTCAGTACCAACATCACAACTGAACCTACCTTGGCTGAAATGAAACGAGGCTGATGCTTTGTCTTGGTTCCGAAAAATACGCAGGACGAAGATCAAACAATAGGTCGGAGATCTCGCCGCTCCTCCGCTTGGATTACAGCATCGGAGTCCCATGTGAGCTACTACTTATTGAACTCTACCAAAACATTAACTCCTGATAGAGAGACAGATGAACCGATAGACACGGCCGCAGCAGCGAGCAAAGATTCCGTTGCCTTTGACATAGTGCAAAAGAGATCTACCGTACATGAACCTCTGGCATGAAAAGTTTTCTCGTACCAGAGTACGTACTTTCGGCCCGTGGCCAGTCAATGAAATATATTGACCAACGAATGAATTCAAGGGAAATGTCACTCGACTTCATCAGCTATTCTTATCCCCGTCGCCAGGCAGTTTGACAATACGCTTCTCTTTCGCTTTACCCCCACTATTACCCCCGCAGCATTTGAGAGCATGTCAGCAACGTGTTCTTCCTCCTTGCTCAACGTTTACCTCGACAAACGATTCCAGTTCCCAAGATGGTTCGTACCCTTACTCTGAGCTAACCTCTACCGCCTCGCTCATTACTTGCATATAGATGGACGAAGAAAGCTCACCGATGCCCATCACCTCCCTGGCGAATGACCTCCAGAACGTCAGCATCTCTACGGCGCAAAACGACAGCATAGATCTCACACTTCCTGACGATGTTTTCGTATGCGACACCGAGGAAGGGCTTACGAAAGCTATCAGCGAGCTGAGGACATATCACACCTTGATCCTGGACTGCGAAGGGGAGGAGCTAGGCGCACAAGGCGGCGCACTATCCATCATTTCGATTCGAGGCGTATACTCCACTTCATCGAGTCCTCCGAAGACATTCCTCTTCGACTTGGTTAACCTTGTACCACTAGGAGAGCCCTCCACGTTGCTTGGGCCGCTGTTCGATCTGCTATCATCCACCACGACCAGGAAAGTCGTCTATGACGGGCGTATGGACTTTTGCGCGATTTGGTTTGGCTATGGGGCGACGTTGAACAACGTCGTAGACCTGCAGGTTGCCGAGGTCCAGAGAAAGATGAGAACAGAGAGCGTAGAAGCCAGGATGCGTCACTTGGGACGATTCTTCTCTCCTAAGGCAACACAAGCACCCTCGAAGCGGGAGAAATACATTCACATTCACCCCCTCACCGGATTAGGAGCGTGCTTGATGGCGAACGAGTTAGCAGAGAAGCCAAAGGACACTGGTGAGCGTTGATTTTTTGCCCGTAACCTAATAGTATCTGATATTTCTGATCTTTCAATCAGTGGACCACCACTCGTGGATGATACGCCCACTATCGGAGGCCCATCTCTTCTACGCTGCGCAAGACGTGTATCTCATCAACCTTCTACTTTCACACTTTGAGAGCCAGAACCTCATCGATGAGAACCTCGTACACCAGAGCCTTCGTTATGTCACAATCTGGAAAGACGAGCAACGCGACAAGGACGATCACTTTCGATCCAACCCATTTTTCCCCCTCGAAATCCTCGAATACAATCCAGCAGTGCCAAGGCGACCTTGCGATGGTTGCGGAAGACGTTTCGGGCAGAAGTCATTCCCCTCAAACACCTGGGGCTCAAATCATGGTCGAAGGTTCTGTCATGTCTGTAGTATTGTTCCGAACTGGCAGCAGAGGAAGGAGTTTTTCGAAGATCTGAAGAAGCGGAAGAAGGAAGAAAAAGAGAGAGAGCAGGAGAAGGGAAAAGAGAAAACGGAGGAGAAGGAGACGACCGTGCCGTCAGCATCATCAGAACCTGGTGCAGCCCCACCTACAGGAGACACGAATCTATTGGCAAGACCAACAGGTACAGCTGGCAGAGGATCCCGAGCAAATGTGTTGCGTGGTGGAGGACCCATCTTTGTTAGGGGTCGTGGTCGAGTAGGTGCCGCCAGTTTAAGGAGAGGAATGACAGAGGCCATGCGAGAGGAAACAAGAAAGACGGAATCGATCCCCGTGTACCCGCGAGGTAGGTTAGCTCCAACTGCCAGCTTTACCAGGGGAGGCACAGGATCGAGAGCCAGAGGAGGAAACACTTTGTCAGTACCAGTACGAGGACGTGGGGCTACACCCAGTCGTGGTAACGCTGTTATAGGGCAGGCACCGGCCATTGCACCTCAGACAACAGAAGTTTCCCGGGCTGACGATAGGAGTAAGAGGAGCGCGTGGTCGAGAGGAAGGGCTTCCGTCAGTCGTGGCAAGCCTATCACGCGCGGAGGTGCACCACAGACGGTGCCTGCGGCCACCCAAATTACGGGTGATTCAGAGCCCCGAGTTAGTGGTGGGGCTGGGGGGAGCGCCCTTCCAAGGAGAGGCAATAGGGGACGAGGTCAAGGAGTTTGAGTCTGGCATGTATCCTAAGAGCCCTGAATAAAATCGCTGTTTCCAGTATTGCACCCAAATTGATATTCAAAGATATACACACTGGCCAATGGACAGTGACTAGGCGGTCTGGCGCGTCTACTGACAGTGGTGGGGGTGTGTTCCTCCGCCAAGGAATCAAATCGCATTCGACACACAAGGAACATCGTGAGCTATCTAAGAAACGACGACGACTGAGGTCGCTGCGCTAGTAGCTGCCGAGCCGCGCGCGGTTCTTTTACGGATCTCCTCCTTCTGCTTGACATACGTGAATGTACAGACAATCTCGTCAACGACTTCCATTACTTCGGCTGAAATGGACAGCTTTGCGGGTCGAGGTTCCTTGCTGCGCAGACCTGTGTGGCTTTGCTCGTAGGTCGCAACAGCATTCTTATCCTTATCGTTCAACTGTGCAATGATGTATCAGGGCGAGTCCAAAGATTCTGACTCCTGAGAATTAACAACATACCACAGTCTGCGTGCCCGACTTGCGATGCCATGTGTACTCTTTTCCATTCGATGAAGTGAAGGAGAACGAGCTGAATTGATACAAGTCAGATGTATGTAGTAACTTCCATAAAAAAACGTACGATAAGTTCAACATCGAAGGCTTCTTCGGTAGGAAATCCTTCCCTCGCAATTGACATACATCTTTGTGTAAAGAGTGCAGTTCAACGATGGCGATATCATGCGGATCGCCTCCTTCTTGCTCATACTTTCTTATTGTCGTGGTATGTGTACGAAAAGTCCGGAGAGGGGTGGTTATTTCGTAGACTGGGGTTCCAGAGGGGAGAGAAAGGGTGGTGTTGACGGTAGATTCTACTGTGAGCAAAAAATCCATATTGCTTTGAGAAGGCACTGATGTCTCGCGCTTCCGACCTCATTAAGTTTATATAGCTGTCCGATTTCAATTGGCTGTAGCAGTGACGAAGCTATGAATAGGATTAATGAAAGGTGGAGCTGACCAGCGGCAAGTACGCAGCGCACTGCAAATGCTCCTTTTTCAACTTTTATAGCGGTTCCCAGTGCATACTTAACAGCTTCATTCTAACGGAACGAACGGAAGTGTCAAATCGAGTCATGTACCAATTATTCAAAAGATGAACGCACCGTTTAGAGGGTAAAACACTCTCAATCTCTCGATCTTCCTTCAATCTATTTCCCATTACTTTGAGAGGAAAGTTTGTGATGATCATAGACGTATTGGCCCTAGTTCTACTGGAATGACAGGCTCAGCGAGGGAGTGGGAGTGATTCTGAATGTTCAAGGTGAGTTTATGACGTCAAGCCGATATGAACATTGAACGGCTCCAGAAGATCCTACGCCACCTCAACGCGCAAAGAACGTTTCCCTGTCAGTCAACTCGCCATTCGCTCGCCCTGTGCATTTCAGGCCGGAGGGCGACCACCGACCATATTTTGGACAACCCAACTTGATCCTAGTCCTCTTTGATACTGAGACGTTTGAGCCGTCTCGAGATTGGGGCTTCACTCCAGCCACACTGGACGACGTGGTTTGAGGTTCCCTCAAACCATGTCGTTCATTGTAAGAACATTACTAATTCATAAATCATCGTTGACTCTCGGATGATATGTTAGGATCAGTGCTCGATGGGAGGAGGTAGTCGAGCACGAGAATAAGAAATTTGACCTGTAGAATCGCGGTTTTCATTAAAATGCTACATTACTATAAATTGTACTGGTATCAGAAGTGGAATCCTGAGCCTACTAGGCGGCGGCTGCAACGGCTGCGCTGCTGGCTGCACTACTGGCCGCTGCACTATTCGCGTTTCTTCTGCGGGTCTGCTCCTTCTGTTCGATGTAGAAGAAGGTACAGACAACTTCGTCGATGATGTGCATCGCATCCGCCGAGATGGATAACATCGCCGGTCGAGGGTTCCCACTGAAAAAGCCTGTGTGACTTTCGTCGTAGATGGCAACGTTATTCTCGAATTTGTCTTCCAACTATTCAACGATTTAGATTCTGACTATGAGAAACCTGAGGGATAGAGGCGCACCACAGCTGTACTCGACTTGCGACGCCATGTGTAGGTCTGTCCGTTGGATGAAGTGAAAGACGACGCTCTGTGAACATATGTAAGTCAAATAAGTCTGTGTGCGGTGCGTGAATGAACGTACATCTTCCACATTGAAGCGCTCTTAGGTAGGAAATCCCTCCCCCATATTTGACATATGTCTGTATGGAAGCTATGGAATTCGATGACGCCAATGTCGTCAGCCTGATAACCTCCTTCCGGTCGGTATTTTCTTATGGTCGAAGTCTCGGTGTGGAAGCATCGGGAAGGGGTGTTTATCTCGTAGACCGGAGCTCCAGAGGGGAGAGAAAGGGTAGTGTTTCTGGAAGAGTCTTTCGTGAATAAGAGATCCATGGTGTGGTCGGTTGAATGTTTCATTCACGTCGCCTCGTCTGGTTTATATAGCCGCTATCAGTTTCGGTGTCGTACCATTGAGACACTCAGACTGTGGCGTTTGTCTTGTCGGCGCTATTAATACATATGCTCGTCATCATCAGTGATGCCAAGAAAAGTGGCACCAGTACGCACCAACTGCACGCCTTGCTATAAACGCTTCACTGCCTTTTTTCTTGACCTTTTCATAACTGTAGGCTTCTGTACGGTCGCTGCTCCCAGTCAAATGGATAAAAGTACTAACTGATTGGCGTCGAAGAGAGAAACTTGACGCACCAATTGTGTCCTTCCTTGGGAACGTCCATTGTCTCGGATTGGCAAGTCCGTGTTGACCATTGGAGCCCCTTCGGTTCCAGAATGACGGACACAGCGAGGCGATGTGGGAGGAGGATCGGGCAAGGAAGGGTACTGGCAGGTACTGGGTGCACACTGCAGGTTCGGGCGTTGTTATGACGCCAAGGAAAGTATGAAACTCCCACGCGGTCTCCCAAACCGAGAAATGCGATGCGTCTGGGCCTTATTCCAGACTTCCAATGAAGCCAGAGGTAGGTGGTGTCAAAAATAGTTATTAGAATGCAAGGACGCTCATGAGGACAATAATAGTCAAGCCTCGTGAGGCTCAGGGACACTCAAGCACTCACTTAGACCCCAACAACACCGTCCTGATGACATACATATGGCTGACATCCGGGCTCTCTTGGAGATTAACAGGTGCTGCCTCAGCTAACAAGGAGAGGGTGGAGAGGGTACTATTGTATCGGCAGTGAGACTCAATACGTGATGGCAATATCCAAAGTGAGCAGCTCAATTACCCTTCCCTGAGCTCCTTGATGAAAGCCTCAACTTGCCGACAGATACCTAGACTCCCTGTTTCTTGAAAGGTAAATGGTCTTCTACCGGTGGCGGTACTGTACTAGAACCCAGATGCAAGGCAAAACGTCGTGGACCAAGTACGGTTGCCGAGCAGGCTCAGGCCGACCTCAGGCTAGAGGCCGTCCCAGGCTATAGTAATCTGCTGATAGTCAATCTTGGGAAGGTTAATTGACGAAACTTCCGATCAGGGGAGATGTTCTGGGGGGAAGGAATGGTGCCAGACAGACACCCCAAACCAGCGGGAAACTTCAATATCCCTCTGGCGAGGACAAGGCAAGTTCAGACAGGTAAAATTAGCCCAAAATTCGTTGGAAAAACGTGAAGAAATCATACGAAGAATGACAAGTCCGAATCAGGAAGGTCTGGCATTTCATCGGAGTCAACGTGCTACAGGAAAGGTAAATTGATAAGGTAAAAAATTTTCGTCGGGAAGCTCTCCACGACCTTAGTGATCCTCCGGCAGTACGAGATCAAGAATCCTACACTGCTAAGATAGGTTGAAGTCCGCTGGAAAATCAAGAAAAACGGTGAGTTTCTGCTGTGCGACGGGCGCGCTATGATGCGTTTCACGTTTCAGGCCGTCGGGATACACACTTATTTTGCCGCATTCGGTTGTTGGGCAAAAGCCCAGAGGAATAGATGGTTTTGCTTCCTGACGGTTGCCGGATATTGGAAAATGTGAGCTTGAGTTAATTTGACTTAGTTCCACGTTGAGGCCGGTTGACTCCCATAGAAAGCGGATTATGGTAGCAAAACATTCCAGAGGTGGGCCAGAACACTTTGACACACCTCAAAATCAGTAAAAGTGGCTGAACAGAGGATAACATACCGCCAGAGACCCAGCGTACAGCCCAGGGGTCTCGCAATAAAAATGGTGTCGATTACGGCAGCATACTTCTGAACCCTATACTCGTGGCGAATCTCTATTTGGCTCCCTTGCCTGGCTCTTTGGTCGACCAGGTCGGCCTGAGCCTGCTCGGCAACCGTAACCAAGGACACATTTTCACGGTAAAGGAATATTCTCTACTGACTTGGACAATCGAGGCGGGCTGAGTCTTGAGATACAGTGACGCCCGCAGCTTTAGCCACGAACCGAGAGAATCTAGCTTGAGCTTGAGCTTAAGCGTCTCGTAGCACCTTCGAAGCTTCCATCGGGTTCACGTACTCCGCAGTAGCCACAATTACTTAAAAGAAGTTACTGGCGACTGAATATCCCTCGCACGAATCGTATCTTCGAACACAAGGTGTGGAGTCTGGACCCAATCTCTGGTCTCCGGAACGCTTTGACTGTGTACTCACTACCCTCCCTACAGATGGCCAACGCCCCAGTCATTGATTAAGCGGACTCCCTCCGTACCTTGAGTGTCTCCGCCAGCCTCTCACTGCCGAAGGATGTATACCTATGCGATTCCAAGGCCTCGTTCAACGAAGGGATTACCCAGCTGAAGGGTTATCGTACCATCGTCCTTGATTGCGAGGGAGAAGAGTTGGGTACGGTAGGAGGTGCCCTTTCTCTCATCGTAGTCCGCGGCATTCCCGAGCGGTTGAGCTCAGAGACCGCGAAGACCTTCCTCTTTGACATTGTTCGACTCACCTCGGCTGAATGTGTGGTCCAGCCACTGCTCGAAATTCTATCATCCCTCACTGTTCGGAAGGTCGTATATGATGGTCGCATGGACTACTGTGCCATTTGGTTTGGGTACGGGACCGTAATGCGCAACGTTATCGACTTGCAGGTAGTAGAAACCAAGAGGAGGATCAGTAGCCCTGGGTACCGGAAACGGCTGATGGCTGTCTACGGTCCGCACGTCGTCAACAACCCCCGTATGCGCGAAAGGTTCACACACATCCACATGCTGGTTGGGCTAGGACGATGCGTGGAGGAGCAACTCTTCACGGCGAAGCCCAAGGGTATCGGTAATAACTTTCCTTTCCGTATCACAGTAATTTATGTTGACTTCTCCCTTTACTAGTCGACCATCACTCCTGGATGCAGCGTCCGCTATCAAAGAAGCATCTCGACTACGCGAGCCATGACGCCTACCTCATCAGTCAGCTCCTCGCAACATTCGAAAAGCGCGGACTCACTAACAACAGTGACATCGTCCTCCAAAGTAACCGATACATCTCTATCTGGAACGACAAACAGCCCAGGAAAGGCGACTGCTATCGCTCGAACCCATTCTTCCCACTCGGAATTTTTGACTATCGCGACGACTCCGACGAGGTATCCGCTCCCTGTGATGGTTGCAAGAGAAACCTATCCGCAGCCTCTTTCCCGAGCGTAGGATTGGACGTTTCTGGAACCTATTGCCACATCTGTGACCTCATTCCAAAGTGGAAGGAGAACCAACGATATCTTGATAACGTGAGAGGGAGGAAGTAGTGGGTCTGCAGCCTGCGTTGGAGTCCTCCGTCGATTGAGGGTGGCGGGAAGTCGTGTTGAACTCTTATCTTGGTATCGGGTGTGAAATCGGGACGTAGGCGCACTATGAGTTGTACAGAGCATCATCGAAATACATGTTTTTCATTTGTTATATTTCCCCACAAGTCCTAAAGATTCGTCCCAGCGCCAACGGAGGATTGGAGTTGAGCTGCAGTGGCGCCGAAGTGGAACTGTGGGTCGGCACGGAAAATGCCGACGGTCCCACGTGCACATAAACGGCAAGAAGCAACCCTGAAACGGATCTTTCTTTACGCCCACAACAGTCAACACGCAGCATACCATGGCCAGCATCGCAACCGCCCATTCCTCTCCAGGTTTCAAGATGCCGTGTATTTCATCTGGGATATTCATGGTATCGCTGTCAGGCCAGCCTGAGCCATGGCCAAGTTGTACTTGGTTGCAACACCACGTTTATGACGAAACTCCGGACCTATAATCTTCCATCGGCCTCTCGAACGCGCCAGAACTGGCTTAGTAAATGTTTTCTGCGCTGAGTGAGCACTTTGGATGATTAATGCTTCTTGCGGAGAATCTCTGACCCGTTTTCACGCTATTTAAGCCCTGGATGCTAGCTTTGACGTCCAGGTCTCACTCTCAGTTTCTCCTACTTCTACAATGGCCATCGAAACGAACCCGAAAATTGTCGACATGCCCAACGTCCCTGCTCCTGGGATTCCTTACTTCACGCCCAAACAAGACCCTCCATCTGGCACTGCCGTCGAACCCCAACCTAATGGAAAACCTATCCCTTTGACCTTCAAGCCTTTGAAGATTCGGGATATGGAGATGCAGAACCGTATTACGGTGCGTTGGGACTATACGTCCTTTGTATAACGATGATGTTGACACGCCTTGATCCCCTAGGTCGCACCGCTCTGCCAGTACTCGGCAGAGAATGGACATATAACCGCTTGGCATATGGCCCACAGTGCGTAACCGCGTTGGTTTTACCCATGCGTTCTTTCTCTAATCTTGCGCGACCATAGTTGGAGGAATTGTGAGCCGTGGTCCCGCACTGACTTTCGTCGAGGCTGTAAGTCGTTCCGTTCCTATTTCGACGGCTCGAGCTCATTATCCCTTGACTAGACTGCTGTCGAGGCTCGTGGTCGTATTACCCCTGAAGATGCCGGTATCTGGAGCGACGAACACATCGAATCATGGAAGCAGCTTACAACCTTCGCCCACTCTCAAAATCAGAAGATCGGTATCCAATTGGCACACGCGGTATGTGCTCGAGCGTTTCGCTGTCTAATTCATTCTCTCATCTTTTCCTTTACTTAGGGCCGAAAAGCTTCTTGTGTCGCGCCATTCATCGACTTTGGTATGGCAGCAACTGCTGCTGTCAACGGCTGGCCTGACAATGTCGTCGGTCCTTCCTCCGAGCCATGGGCATCGACTTACTGCTCGCCTCGAGAGCTCACTATCCCTGAAATCAAGGGACTCGTGCAAGCATTCAAGGATGCTGCAGTGAGGGCTATCAAAGCCGGATTCGATACCATTCAAATTCACAACGCACATGGGTACCTGCTGCACTCCTTCGTGAGCCCGTATTCCAACAAGCGGACGGACGAGTATGGTGGATCTTTCGAGAACAGGACGAGGTTCACGCTCGAGATTGTGGACGCGGTGAGGAGCGTCATGCCGGAGGGTATGCCTTTGTTCTTGAGGTGTGTTCCGCAACATTTTCAGTCTACGAACGCTTTCGCTGACTTTCGTCCTACAGGATATCTGGAACCGACTGGCTCGAGGAAGTCTTCCCGGATCAACCCTCTTGGACGATTGACGACACTGTCAAGTTTGCCCACATCCTCGCTGACCATGGTGTCGACGCCATCGATATCTCCAGCGGTGGTAACTCAGAGCACCAACGCGTCGCTTTCTTTGGTACGACGAAGACGAACATGGCTCAGTCCATCCTCGCCCAGAAGGTCAAGCAGTCCTTTGACGCGAAGAACCAGCAGACCAGAGGTGGAGGAAAGACTTTGGTCTCGGCTGTCGGATCGATCAACACGGGAGAAGTCGCTGAGATGTGCTTGAAGGAAGGTCGATGTGATTTCGTGTCTGTTGGAAGGCATTTCCAGAAGAACCCGGCTGCGGTTTGGCAGTTTGCGGAGGATCTGGATATTTCGATTTATGTGGCGAAGCAGATCGGATGGGGCTTCGGTGGTAGGGGTACGAATACTACAAGGCGCTCGTGAGTCGTTCGGGGGATTGGGTCGTAAAACGCTAGAACATCCAGAGTCTTAATGTAGAATTAACCACTAGATTTATCTGTAGAGTTATATCTCGTCGCATAATGCATTGACGCCTACGAGCAAATAGTTTACCGTACCCAACGGTCAATCACTTTACGTTCTCGATGCCTCTGAAAATTGCTTATACTTGCACGACTTAGATAGTGAGACAGAAATTCGAACGAGAATCAAAACCGCGGCCCGTCATTGCCGGGAGTGATACTCTGGCCCTTGAGGCTGTCGACGTACTCTTTCGTTTGTACACCCATCGCGATTTACGCGTTCATCTGTGCCAGCCCTGTATCCATCTCACCAGTATGTTCTGGCACAATATTTTAGGCGCTCAAACTCACTTTCTGTCTTATAGTTCCATTTTGGTCGTCAAAAAAGTCGGGAGGTTAAAACGCAATCGGCCGTGATTATGAGTCTATAATACTCTAGCGACTGTGAAGCACTTGGGTCACCATCATGTCCCGAACTACAACTATCGCCATAGTCGGAGGAGGCATTGCAGGTCTTGCTACAGCTATCTCGTTACAACGGCTACCGAACGTTTCCATTCACCTCTTTGAGCAGGCGACTGAACTCCGGGAGGTGAACACATTTTTCTATCTCGACTGGTTCCTCGGCCTTATCCATTCAACGAGGTTGGTGCGTCAATAGCGTTGGGTCCCAATGGACTTCGAGGTTTAGAAGAGCTAGGTGTAGAAGAGGCTTTGGGGGATGATGTCGGATTCCGGAGTGATCATGGCATACCCCACGTATTTCAGTGAGTATTTCAGGATGCATCTGCTGTCATTCTTTTTCGTAACGACATCGAGGCTTTTAGGCATTGGAAGACCAGAGAAGTCCTCGCTACGGAAAGGCACTCCCCGGCTGTAACGGAGCGCAGGCATCATACCTCACGATTTTATCGACCTCATCTGGTGAAGGTCCTTGCAAGTCACTTTCCTGCGGATAGGATCCATCTTCGGAAGAGACTGGCTGACATCAAGTTCGAGCGCAGCGAGGAAGCCGAGAAACCCATTCTGCATTTTGAGGACGGAGAAAAGGTCGTAGCTGACCTAGTCGTAGGAGCGGACGGTATCAGATCTGTCAGTATGGGAATCCGTTATGATTCTGCTTTCTTTTCTGACGACTCGTTACCTTAGCGCGTTCGCCAGAGCTACCTTCCAGACTTCAAGGTTCGGCCAACTGGGCAGATCTGGCTGCGAGCTGTATTTCCGATATCTCGTCTCGCGGATTTACATATCCCGAAAGTTGAGAATACAGTTCATACCGTTGGCCCCGATCGAATGTTCTTTTCGTCCGCGCTGGGTGAGTTTCATTGTTGACCTGGGTTGTTCCAGTCATCAACGTTGATTCTTTTCGCAGTTGATGGTCTCTTCACGATCGTCACCAGCAAGTTTGAAGATCTTGAGCACCCCATCTGGAAGGAAAAGCTGTGGGACCAAGAGGGGGACTTGGAACGTTTTCGTGCTTATTTTCAGGTAAGCCTGCGCCTCCGCAGTCTCAAAGTTAGTGCAGTCCGTAATGACCCCTCTTTCTAGGACTGGCACTCGGATATTCAGGCAATTGTCTCCCGCACTGAGAATCTTCGTGTTTACCCTGCCCTCGGCGCCGACCAAGTCCCTCGAGCCGTATGGAATGATCGAGTTGTCCTGGTGGGCGACTCTTTCCATCCTTATGGAGGTGCTTTCGCCGCTGGCGGGGGGATGGCCGTAGGCGACGCAGTCGCTCTGTACCTAGCAATTTCACACGCAGGAGGGGATCTCCCTTCAGCCTTGAAGTTGTACGAAGCAACGCGCAAACCTCATGTCGAGAGGGTGACGGCGGCCGTGAATGCCAGTAAGGCTCATGGGGGGAAGTCGCGGGATGAGGAGCAGATTCGCGAGTGGGCTAGAGCTAGACAGGATGGATATGGGGCTTGGCTACACGAACATGATGTACACGAGGCATTCCGAGAGGCATTAAAGAGGGGATAGGAGTCCGGCCAATATGTTCACAATGTTCTCATTGATCTAGGCGTAGTTGTAACAAGCATGATGTAGGGACTGCGTGCCACGATCGGTGCGATAAGCTTTTGGGTTCAGAAGAATAGCTCGTGGCTCGCCTCAAGGCATTTATGGGAGCTGCGAGGTTCACATGACGATTCCACGAGCCCTTCAGCTCGACTAATTGCTCTCTGTTCTCTAAGCCGTCGCCTCTGGCTGCATCGCTGTGCAATGCCCACCGAAATCTCCATCCGAGTTCACCCATCTGCGGAGGAATGTCAATGCCCAGGTATGTTGCCACATCGCCGTTATAGATGGTCTCAGGTCAGCTAATCTAACGTTTGCAGTGGCAGGCTGCGATCTAGCCGTCGACCTGATTCTTCGATCTTCAGATAGGAAGAACTTAGGGACCCACGCAAAGAACATGGAAGTGTACAACAGTGCCTTCCCCGTTGTCGGCTCAGTGAAGCATCAGATTGAGGATGTCGTCGAGCTCACAGAGTCTGAAGACACTCTTAAGCTGCTGATCTTGTACTCTCATAATTGCGAGCACGAGGATCTTCGGCACCTTCAAGCCCAGAAACTGGTAGCCTTCGCAAGGGCCTCGGAGAAGTATGGGAACTTTTTCGCTCTTGATGCTTGCAAGATCGCAATGAGGTAGATGTGATCCATCGCTGCTTTCAATCCCTTGCCAGTGCTACTCGCTTACCTACGGTCGTTGGAAGAACCAGAGAGGTTGGCCCTAGTTCAGCCACAAGTGCGATACACGTTGTCATCTTCCAAGCGGCGCACTCCATGTATGACGGTATCGATCGCCTGGCGGGCCTTACGATGGAATTACAGCCCAGGAATGTTTGGGTTGTCACTAGGCGAGTTGACCCAAAGCTGTTCTACGTCTGGGTAAGTAAGGCTTCTCCCTTCGTGCCATTTGTGGAGCACAACTCAATCGATCGACCCACTTCCAGTCTCAGTACAGGGATGACTGGAGAGCGGCTCAAACCAGATATGCGGCGGCTCTCAATAAACCGTGTCGTACAACGGAACTCGAAAAGAAACAGCTATCTATTATCAGGCCCATGTCGCAAAAGGTCGCAACGCGCTCGGATATCGCTCTTGTGGATGCAGCCATCGAAGTTGCTCAGAAGGTCCACCCCAAATCTGATGGACAGAAATTTCTAGACGATCTGGATATGTTTGCGTGGTACAGCGGTTTGAAGCAGGCCATCAATGGTTTTCCTCAATGGGAGAAGATATCACAAAGTGAAGCTTCATTAGCTGATGGAGGGGAATTAATGTAGAGGTCGATGTTTCAGGAATCAGAAATAAGCCCCAGCGGCAGTAGCAATACTACAATACGACCCTGATATACTAAGATATACTAACAATTTACGGAAAGAGACTGGGTGGCAAACCTCATTTCACTTCAGTTGCTATGTCGCCGGCATATATAATGTCGGTCTTTTGTCTTCTAAGGAGGGAGGGACAGGTCAGCGACGACTTCTAAGATCCTGAACTCCCGCCAAAACTAATAAGCTTTCCAGGGGAGGGGGAGAGGGATGTCTATGCTATGCGACTTCCGGACTCCGGGCTTATGAGCCCTCGAAGATTGGGACTTTTGCGACAGCATATTCCGGAAATGCATGAATAGTTCACACCGGCTGACACACGGATACATGGACCTCCATCGTGCACCCGTGAATGATAACGTCAGGACGATCACCAAGTCGAAGGAAGCTCACACCGCCGGCACCATTGAAGTGCTTAGTGTTTGCTACGGTTCCTGAACACGTTTTGGATATTTAGAACGTTGCCTTCGCTATAGGCCATGCTCCACAAGATGCGATGCTGATGTCCTCGCATCCGAGCGTTTCGTCGACTTCCACTGAATGGCTACAGGCTTCCCCCATTGGTCTTTGATGATTTTTCGCCAAACGGACACGCCATCGGCATTCACAAGGACACCTCCGCCGGCTTTGTTGTGCCCCGCTCGGAGAGGGTGTCTCGGAAGCCGTAAGACGGTTGTTTTGCAGTCGGTAACTTATCCGGTACAATATAGAAAGGAGTGCAGTGATCGGTTCGAGTATAAACGACTCCTCCTCGCTGAGATCCGCGGCCTCAAGCTTGATGACTCGAGTGCTTTCAAGCCTTTGAGCTGTCATAATAGGGGCGACGCCCATCCAAGCTGAAACGCGTAGAGATTTGTATGAGACAGTTGAATTGGCGACGAGGACCCATACGTATCGCTGGAGCCAGGGAACATTTTAAGCTTTGACTGGATGCATTTTTGGGTACTTTTGCGAGCAATCTGTCCGAAAATGGTCGACGGGGCGGGTCTAAACGACGGCGTTGGTCTCGTTGCACGGGGACGCCACCGAGTTCGGAAAAATGTGGCCCGACATTGATGGTCAGCATGATAGTGTCTATTGATGTAAGTATGTCGAGAGGACCGAAGAAGGGTGGTTGAAGATTTGCATGTTGGGGGCGACATAAGTATGTATAACAGGGTCGTCGTTTGGGACATCGCGTCAAGGTACGGGTCACGACGGAGAAAAGGCTTGTGCCCGCGGGTAATTCGTTTGTGAACCGAGGTGGCGTCAACAAGGGCCGGTAAGTTGGATGTGCTTGAACACCACGAAGAACTGCTTCTTGAAACCGCTAAAAGGCTGCCCTTGTGGTCAGATGCTGGGTATCGGGACTCCTTGTACTCTATCAATTTGATAGAGTGAGAGCCGACTCCCGGCCCAAAGAGTGAGATTTTAATGAACAAGGAGCTGTGTCGGGTGGCAGCGGGGGGCTTTGGGAGGTGATGGCGCCTACGCCAGTAGTCGAGTAGCATTTTAGCACCAAGTCTAGCAAGGCCAAAATGTCCGACTTTTGTATTGCGTTTTTGACACTTGCGGGTAGTCAGAAGTGGTCCTCGATTTGCGGGGGCGACTGATATATCCAAAAGGTAATACGAGAGCGATGGCCGGTACCCTAGAAGGCTTGCCGAAGATATAGCTACGCTGCATACCTGTATTGCCATGACAGGCATCGCTTGCCCAGAATGATAGATTGAGGGATGCACTATAAGCCTCAGTAAGGTGGCCGAGTGAGTCCCCAAATGAGAAAGACAGAGGGGTAGAATAATGAATTTGAGTCTGTTAATTCAGGACATGTTGACCTAAAAGAACTTTGTTGAAAGGAAAAGGGAGGATTCGAAGATTGTTCAAACGTTCAAGCTCAAGCATGTTGTAATTGAAAGTCAAAGGCAACCAGTGTACGTAATTCATTTCTCGTCATTGGTCCTTGTACTCTGCTTACATCACCCTGTCCCCATTCCTCTCGCTCTCACCACCACCACAGCCGTGCTCAGCGAGTGTTTTCCCTCGCCCTCAACGACCTCGACGACGACGACGATACCTGAAGATACATAGTGCCAAATGGGCAACTGCGTGTCGCAGCCAGGCCGAGAAGACAAAGAACGCAGCGATGCCATCGACAAAATAATAGACGAAGATGCCAAAAAGTTCAAGCGCGAATGCAAGATTCTCCTGCTAGGTCAGCTTGATTCTCTTTGAGGGTATGATTCAGCTCATTTTGTGGCCTTGTAGGCTCTGGCGAGTCAGGAAAATCAACAGTCGTGAAGCAGATGAGGATCATTCACAAAGACGGTTTCCCGGACGTTGAAAGAATGACCTATGCACCTATTGTGTATCGAAACGTCCTCGACTCTGCGCAGGCCATCATCGTTATGATGAGGAAGCTCAATATTGACTGCGAGGTCTATTCGAATCGACCACTCGCCGACAAGATTGCTGACTACAAGCTCGACGAGAGCACTGCTTTCGTTCTCAGTCCCGATATTGCTGAGGCGATAAATCAGTTCTGGCAGGATCCTGAGGTCACCAAGATCATTGATGAACATGGGAGTGACTTCTACCTCATGGACAGTGCCGACTAGTGCGTCATGCCCGCCACATTTTTATGGCCTTTCACTGACTCGTATGTACAGCTTCTTCACCGAGGTACTCAGGATAGGCTCGCCAGACTACCTCCCGAACGAGATGGATGTGTTGAGGGCACGACAAAAGAGTACTGGCATAACGGAGACCAGATTTTCAATGGGTCAACTATCGTGCGTTATGTTTTTCGAAGTTCCATCATTTCTTTGTGCTCACTTGAGGTCACAGAATACATATGTTTGACGTTGGCGGCCAACGGTCCGAGCGTCGGAAATGGATACACTGCTTCGAATCCGTCACCAGCATCATCTTCTGCACTGCGCTCAGCGAATACGACCAGGTCCTCCTCGAAGAAAAGAGCCAGAACCGGATGACAGAATCCCTCATTCTCTTCGAATCCATCATCAATTCTCGCTGGTTTCTTCGAACCTCCATCATCCTGTTCCTCAACAAGATAGACGTCTTCAAGAAAAAGCTCCCAAAAGTGCCGCTCGAGAAGTATTTTTCCGAGTACACCGGAGGAAACGACATCAACAAAGCTGCCAAATACATACTCTGGAAGTTCATGCAGGCAAACCGGGCTAGGCTTAGCGTCTATCCTCAGTGAGTTATTCATCATATCTTTGCAACGACCAACTGAGGTATCTGACACGTCGCCATTGATCACAGTCTCACGCAAGCGACGGATACAACCAACATCAGATTGGTGTTTGCGGCTGTCAAGGAAACGATATTGCAGAATGCATTGAAGGCCAGCGGAATACTCTGAGATTGAAGTCACGGTTGTGCGGTGCGGTATTGGGTGCGGTTGGGGTGAGGTTGTGCTGGTTGTCCTAGGCGAAGATTTTGGACGACCTCAAGGTTCGCGTTAGGCGATTACCTTCGACGCCGTGGATGTTTGGTGTCTTTCGGTTCCTTCCCTCCATCGTCGCGAACGATGTCAGTCATTGACATGGCGTGGCGACAAACAACGAGCTCGCCGTCCTCATGTCACTATGCTCACGTCATGGGTATTTTAGTCGGCGCCCGCTGTCATACTCTCATAGTGGATACCGGCCAGGTACACTGCTGGACTACCTTCCCAGCACTGCGGTGCGGTGCGACGGAATTGGGATAGGGTGGAGATTTGAGTGGCGTCCTTGGGAGGTTTCTTCGATGCTGTTGGGATGAAATGCAGGTGTGGTATCGTGGTATCGTGGGGTCGTCAATTTTTCGAGTATCTGACCTTGTCTTGTGGTCTTTCCCCTTCCCGTTGTTCGGAAACACCATACCCTGGGCTTTTACTTTTTCATTTCTTACTCTGACATCTCTTCTCATCTATCATATTCTTTCTCGTACATACCCCTCCGTCCTCGTTATCACTCCTCATCAACAACATACAGCTCACGTTTACGTTCATTTTATTCACTTTCTCATGCATCTGATACCGCTATCACCGTTTATGTCTTTCTGTTCCCTTGACCAAGTATGGCCTCACGATTTTTTCCTCTCTTTCCTCTCCCCTCTTCTTGACTAGGACACAGTTGTATAGTAAGTACATTATTTCTTTCCGGGATCATTCAATCGTTGTATATGTTATCTCCTATTTCCACATCTCGTCGTCGATGTACTTACTGTACTTGAGCTTAATAACTTGTTTTTGGATTTCTCTGTCGTCTAGACTGCCCACAACTTCCGCGATTTTTGGGGTAAGGAGGTGTGGACCCTGAGGCCGAAACTAGAAGGTAACCAACGGCGGTGATTCTGAACTTTGAATCTGTGATGGCGGAGGGACGGGCCGGAGCGCGTGGCGGCTCCGGGATGGCGGAGGGACGGGCCGGAGCGCGTGGCGGCTCCGGGCTGGCCACATGAGAATCGAGAATCGAGAAATTTTCAATTGGCGCACGCACGTTGTTCTACTTTGGTTCTACTCTGACTTCTACTTCGACTTTGGCTGTTGTGCGAACATGCTGTGCTTGGCTGTATCTATCAGGGCTGTCCTCACCTGACGCCATTACGGCCATGTCCTTGAGACTGGAGAGACCTGACAGCCACTGGACGACTCGGACTCCCGCTAATCCCAAGCTCCAATCACAAAGTTTGCATGAAGTCAACATTATGATATCCGGGACTGACGATAATTTTAAAACAGATGTTGGTTGATAAGATACAGAACGAAGTCCATCCAAGAGGACAAAATAACTTAAACAATCATCAAAAGATCCCTCGAAAAACCCTCTCAATCACTGTATCTTCCGCTAGGCGAGGTGAAAGCCTCGCTCTCCTTTCCAGCCACGAACGAATATTTGGGCTTTGAATCCCTTCCCTTCAAGCAACCCCTGCTGGAGACGATAGCAACCGCGACGAGCGCGATGAGAATGCCCGCCAGTAGTCCGATAACGATATAGCTGTTCGTGATCAAAGTCTTCACGTCCAAGTTGACCGAGTCGCTGTCTCCGACAGCAGCGGCGACATTGGTCTTAGTGTTGCTAGTGCCCGAAGAAACTGGACGTCCTGTGAGCTTGAAGGGCGAAGACAAAAAGTTCCATCGTTGGCTGTCAGTTCCGTCGCAGTCGGCGACGAAGATGGGATCTCCCTTCTGTCCTGCCGATGGGCCTTTGCCGATCTGAACACACTTGTTATCAAAGACGGACTTGATGTTGCATCCATCGGCGGGAAGGTCACCAGGAGCGACAGAGCTGGCACTCTTGCAGAAGGCCTTGCACTCAATGGTGAACTTATGGCGACTAGACGTGGAGAGGTAAGTAAACGTTCTACTTATCGTTCTGGAAGTATCGGTGCTCACGCGTTGTTAACGTCCAAGTTGTTGACGAAGTAGAGGTTTCCATTGGGACGAACAGCGACAGCAAGGTTGGTACCGTTCAATGATCTACACATGATGTGTCAATGGGTACGAGCACAATCGAGAGATCACTAGGGGGGTACTTACTTTGCGACGTAGTAGGGTTTAGGCGATCCTGTTTGCTCAAACCGAATCTCTAGACGCATATTGAAATCCCAATCTCCAGCGAGATCTGCATTGTTCTCGAACTTCGGGGCACCCCAGTAGGTGGCACTGTTCGCAACCCGGACACCCTCACCCTCAAAATTGGGATTGCAGACACTTTGAGTTGGTGGGTTAGCCGGAGTGGTAGTAGAAGGCGTGGTCGGAGGCGTGATGGGTTTGCTGGGCTTTTCCCGGGTGAAGTAGTTGAAACGCTGACTGTCGTCCTTACGGCAAGGCGATGCAACAAAGACAGGGTCTCCTGCTGACCCTCTGCTGGGAGCGTTGTTACCGACTTGTACACACAAGTCGGGCTTGTCTGCGAGCTTCATAAAGCAGTTGTCGTTCACGGATTGCCCACAGTCACCGCATTCAATGATGAATTTGGTGTTCCTGAAGATAGGAGGCGGTTGGGATCGGCAAGGTAGAGACATAGTCTAGAACAAGAACGCACCCCTCATTCTTGTTTTCGGTCAAGAACAGCGAGTTGTTCGAACGCAGTCCGACGGCAAGGTTCTGGTCTTCGAATGATCTGGTATAAACTGGTGAGGATTTTCGTGAATATTGAAGCAACGAGCCACTTACTGAATATAGAAGGAAGGGGGTGAAGAGTTCACCTTTGTGAACTTGAACAGACCGAGGGGCTGGATCTTGAGGAGACCCGAGCCTGACTTGACACCGTCGGAGAACCCAAGGTTCTCAGAGTTATTCCAATCGAAGGGGTTGTTTGGGTTGAAGTTCGGTGAACATGTTGTCGTCTGACGCGCCGAAAGGGTGGGTTTAGCAAATGCAACCCCGGACACTACAGTGCTAAGGTAGAGTATGGTGGAGAGGGTGATCATGTCGCAAATTGAAGAAGGAATAATAAAAAGAAGAGAAAAGGAACTGGAAGGGAAAGGGAAAGGATGAGGAATACTGGGACATTTGCCTACCCTATATACTCCCCAGTCTCTCGAGGCTGTTGTGTCCCTGTCTAATTCGAATTCAGATCTCATTACCCCGTGCGTCTCAAACTTTCAGCGACATGCATGCCAAGAACTCGGCGTCGCATGTGAGGCCTAAGGGACACCGCTATACATTCGCACAGCCGCGAGGAGAACGGTCACAGCCGGTGTTTTGGTCAACTCAAAGGTCCACGCTTGCGCCTTCTCTTACACGACGAGTTGTCATGAAGCTAGCTTGATAATGAAGGCGAGCGTTGGTACAGAAAAAAACGAGTCCTGATTTACATCTCGCGAGACTTAGACACAATCCACGTTCCGGACAACCTGAGCCCCCGCCGTCGTGCATGTTCTACAAGATCATACATAGTTGAAGGTTGACCATGACCCGTACACTATAGCCTTATATGACTTGACACGATCGAAGATACTACTCGCACAGCGTGGCGTATATTGTTGAGTTGAGAAAATATAGGAGGCAATCGGGACCGCCATTGAAGGTCTGGCCGCAACAAAATAAAATCTGAGCGGTGTGTTCACGTTGGGGGACAGAATGGGGTGTAAGTGTGCGCTCGGAAGGACACTCTGAATCTACGCCGACATCGATAAAGTCGGGGAGCCCGGAAGCGCCTTGTTTGGGCGCCATTCTATATTATCAGGGCCACAACCGTTCGCCATAGTAGCAGCGACGAGCATGTATTGATTATCATGTAGAGGACAGGTTGACAAAAATTGTTGCACGGTACTAATCAGACTAGATAGCTTGCGACTCGGTTGGATTGAGGTTGAACTTTGAGCTCGAAGCTTACAGCCCTTTGCGAAAAGGATGGCACAAGCTGGGAAGATGAGATATATAGAAAAATAAATGGAGAAGGGTCGAGCGAGGGGAAGAGATACGAGCGGCAGTAAACCCGCTTCAAACACCTCCGAGTCCAGCTCAAACACCTCCGAATCCACATCAAACATCTCCGAGGCCACATCAAACATCTTCGAAGCCACATTTACCTACGACCGCCCCTCAAAACGCGCCTCAACCCCGCCCGTAAAATGTCCCAAACATCGACCGGATGCTGACCTCGGGGCGGAGCCGCCATCTACGTTCGCCAATTTATTTTTCTATATCTACAACCTGTGAAATGTGTGCCAACCTTTTCGCAAAGGGCTGTAATATCCCTTGGCAGTTGCACTCCGACCCACATTGAAACACTCTGAGTGATCATTGGCTGATCATGAAGCCCGATAGCCGTCTCGGAAATCGTTGCATAGCCATGGCTGTATGTTGCGATTTACTGGCTCTTGAATCATATATATTTCAGACCGGAAACATCTCACGTCCGAGTTGCACGCGAGGGATGAGCCATTCTATCACGACGCCCAGGGAGGTAGAGTAATTGACATACATAGAGTCGATCAGGTAAACCTCCGAGCTCGGCTCACATGCTTTGGTATTATTTAAAGATCGATGCGACCTGGTGACGATAGAGCTGTAAAAGGAGGATGAGAACTTTACTCAAACCCCTCTTTCCAGGGCCCTCGTAGTAACCTCAGTCTGTAAGCTCTTCCGTAAGAATATCTCTTACGAGACTGAGAAGTCCCTGACCCGCCTCCGGCAGGTCGACTAAACCTTGGGTATTTGAGCAGTAGGCTTCATTCCCAGAGATGGGAGATAAGCAGAACGACAGGGTATAATCGAGGTTGTATTCCAGGTTCATCGCAAGAGGTCGAGCATCTCCTTCACGAGCCGAGTATAGTCCCTTGCTCGTGAAACTCTAGAAGGACACATGCTTGGACACCGATTGCCAGGAGATTTAATGTCCCTTACCAACTTGATTCACGTTCGCACTCATTCGACCAATGTGGTAGAGAACAAATCTGATTTGGGCTGGAGTTGCAGATTTCCCAAGGCAAATCAATATGTGTGCCAGCGGAGGTCTCGATTGAATAGGGTGTCCGGGCCGGGGGCGTGGATGTTTGTGGGTCCGAGGCTTGCGGACGTCGTGGTAGTATGTACTCGCCGTGATCACCACATCGCGTAAAGACCGTTCTCCGTATGTCGTATCATTGTGAGCGTAAGAATTTTCATGGAGATGGGTTTCTCGCAAGCATCGTCATTGGCTGTACCATAACACGATGGCAATCCCCAAGGGTACATTGGCTCGTAGTTACTGCGGCCTTGTCACTGGTGAAGGTCCCTCGTCAAAAGGATAGAAAGTTGCACCACAAAGGCGGCTTCCTGAGCACATCCCGAACTGATTTACACCAGTTATCGAAAGCGTTGCATCGAGGATCGCAATTGCTATCAGGAAGGGTGCTACAAGCCTCCGCTAGCAGATCAAATCGCTCCAGTGATGGCGTACCAGTCTCCATCGCCCTCCTTAGGGGTATCAATCGTCGACTAGTCGTGATGGGACAAATGACGTTCGGCGGGAACGAAGTATGAGCGCACTCGCTGGTGTCGATCGGCTGAGCCTGTACTCTGGAAAGATATCGGTTCGTAAAATCTTTCCAGCTCTGTTGGTATTGTATCTATCGAGGAGTGAGCGTACTGTACAGAATACGAGGAAACATCGATAGAGTACCCAGACAGCGAATTCTTGCGTGTGGTTTTGTCCAAAGACCTTGAGGACGTGTATGATAGGAAAGTTGATGGTCTTCACAGCGACAACGTCGATGCCTTCGAAGTCCCGATGGATCGCTTTGAACCGCAAGACTTTGAGAGCATTATCAGGGGATTCATCCGCTAATAACCTGGACATTGCGGCCATCCAGATACGACCAATGTGAGTAGATATTCGAGAGTACTCACCGCATGGGCTGTCTACACGCAGCCAACGCGAAGTGGTTTCCATACTTATCAGCTACTTCAGCAAGGTCAAGCAGGCCGTCAATGTCGAGGCTGGACAAGTCAGGAGCAGGCTGATTATGGGTGAACTTGAGGAACAAGTGGAGGGTTTCTCCTCTATCGCCGAGTGGAACAATGCCGCTGTGAGTGGTGCTCTCGGCGAGCGGGAACCCTTCAGCAAACGACTCCAGGTTTTTTATATGGGCTCCAAATTGCCTTTCATCTGCAGACTGGAAGACGATATCCACAGGTAGGTTACATTCTTCGCTAGCTATCTCGGCTAAGTATCAGCATAGTCATACACAAAACTGCGATTCAAAGTGGAAGCTATACCTTCACAGGCGATGGGCTGCTCCTCACAGGGAGACTTTGCACCAGCCATGCGTTTCAGAGGTCTTGGAAACGAAGAATCCGAATGTCAAGAGCTCAGAAATACCAGCATCACTTTTTCCGACCCTTCCCGGACGTCTCGTGCGCGGAAGGCTTACCTGTGTCCGGGTATTCAGTCAATATCAATAGACCCTTCGAAATTTCATCATATCTGTCGGTACTGTATGGGGCGACGCTTCAGCCGTAATGTTGCCGAGCTTGATAGCTCGTTGACGTTAATCGCGATATCGAGTTGTGTCGTCGCGGGAGAATGATAACATCATTGAGATTCATCAGACGATATGTGAGAGACAGAGAAACGATGGAATGAACGTCGTCATATCGGGATTCATTCTACTAGATCATCTAGGTGAAGTGGCGTCAACTCGGTCAATGTTCTGCAAAGTGGATCGACCAACTTACCCATCAAAACGACATCGACTGAGCCCATGCTGGGGGCGATTTAACCACTTTCCGGACGTCTTCGCACCACTTTTCATAGACTCTGCAACTATTGGCGCCACAAGTGTTGCATTGCCCGGTGCTGTACGCACTCGCCAATATATTGAACCGTTCTAATGACGGAAGTTCTGTCTCCAGGACCTTCCTAAGAGGTGAGATTTTGTCCGAGCAGTTGTCACCGTGGCGTCCAAAACTGAACGTTTGGGATTGTTGAATCTTCAATTTTTTATTGTACTGTTCGGTGTGCTCCTGCCATCTCTGCCGAAAGTGGACCTTGTCGGAGGGGTAAACACTCAATACAACTGCAACTCAAATCCTGAACAATCTGGCTTACCCATCTGACACTTTCAGACCCATGCTCGCGTCCAAAAAACTCCAAAACGTGTATGATAGGAAGCTTGATTGTCCTGATTGCAATGGGCTCGACACCTTCAAAGTCCTGATGAATCAGCTTGAACCGCAATATCTTGAGGGCATCTTCGCATGATTGAGTAGCGAGCAGTCTATTCAAAGAGACCTTAGTTGAGCACACCAAACCGGAAGAAAGCGGTCCTCACTGCATCGGCTGCCTGCAGGCCGCTAGCGCAAAACTATTGCAATACTTGTCCGCCGCCTCGGCGAGAGCAAGCAGCTGATCGACGTTCATAGGTGAGAGGTCCGGTGCGGGATGATTATGGGTGAACTTCAGGAAGTAGCCTAACGTTGTGGATTTTTCTGCGAGAGGAACAATTTGGCTTGGGGTCGTGCTGCCAGCCATGGGAAACCCTTCGGTGAACCACTCGAGATTCTTGCTGTGAGCACCAAAAAAGTGACCATCGGATGACTGGAGCACGATATCTACAGGAACCGCACACCCTGGAATAGCTAAAGTAGTTTCAGTACTAGAACTTAGGCGGAAGACTGGTGAAAGTCAGACGTACCTTGACAAATTTTTGCAGAATCCTGTGGCTCAGTAGATGCAGCCGAAGACTCAGTCTGGCGTTCCATGAGTGTAGGAAGAGAAAGGCGAAATGTTTCGAGGCAGACGGTCGAAATTTGAGTTGCGCGTTGTTGAGTAACGAACAGCGTGAATTTGAAAGTCAAAAATAATCTGCCGGTACCTGGCGCTCTAACATCGGCACGTGGCACACGTGCCGCTTTCACGAAGAATCGCTAGACTTGAAGTCAACAAGTCCTCGACCAAACCCATCGAGGGTTACGACTTTACACCTCGATAATATCTTCAAAATCATTCTACGTCTCAGCCACACACATATTTTTTCTATCTCTGCAATCTTCAGTGAGTTATTTGTTCTCCATGACGAGTCGGAACGACTATTCGATGTGACCACCGTGCAAGCTAAGCCTTATTTATGCTACCTTCGACTGGACAAAAGTCGCCTTGAGCTTCTGAAAATAATATCTGTTGTGCCGCTAAAAGGATACCATGGATCAGTAACGCCAGGCGCCTTCGATGGGCTTCAATCAACTCCTGGTCGTTCTCGGCCTCATCCTCGGCTTTGCCGCGTGAGTCGCCTTTTTACCTCGATTGGGCGAGGTCAAAGCTCATCTATTCACAGGAGATGGCTGTGCTGTCAAAGAAGAGAGGTAGATCGAAGGGCTCAGAGACAAGACAGCCATGGAACGCGAACGTTCACCGGGTTGCGCGATGAACATCCGCAACTTTCTGTAATGCTTCCGATGCACGAAAAGACACCACCTCAGCTCCGGTCACCGGACAGCTCTCGTGAGAACTGCAGTTGGAGTACGATACAGAGAAAATCAAACCCAATGTCGTTGGGATTGATACTGCTCAGCGAACGCGGACATGCGAAGGTAAGTTTGGGAGATGGTACTTGTTCGGCGTCTTTGTCGGGTAAGATTGATAATAATGATTGGGTTCGTGGGACACAAAAACAGAAGAACTAAAAGCGCAAAGTCAAAGGATAGAATCAACGTCGTTCCCGCAGCAATAATTTATCAATCCTATCGGAGAAGATATCATCAGTTTCGCGAAGCGTCTCTGTAGGATGGTGTCAACGCAATGCAGGATTTGCGGTGCGGATCGAGCGACCTAACCTTGCATATCAAAACATCATCGATTGGGACCACATTGGAGGTGTTTGAAGAGTTTTCTGGACGCCCTGGCACCACTTCTCATATGGTTTGCAGCTAGTAGCGCAACAGGTGTCACAATACTCGGTATTGAGTGCTTCTGCCAATGCGGTGAACCGCTCCATCGAAGGAACTTCTACCTCCAGGACCTTTCTGAGAGGCCGGACTCTGCGCGAGCAGAACCCATAGTTTGGAGTAGCCAGTTTAGGTTCGGTTTTCAATTTTTGGTGGTACTGATCAGTAAACTCCTGCCATCTCTGTCGAAGGTGGACCTTGAAGGGGCAGGGGTTAGATGGATCACTCAGCTGAGCCGTGACTTAGAGCCTGATAGATTCAGCTTACCCATCTAACACCTTCGAGCCCAAGATCTCGCCCGAAAAACTCCAGGACATGTATGATAGGAAGTCTGATAGTTCTGGCTGAAATGGGGTCGATGCCCTCGAAATCTTGATGGGCTAGCTTGAAACGCAATATCTTGAGGGCATCTTCGCACGACTTAGCAGCGAGCAATCTATTTCCCAAAGTTCAGTTTGACACCCCAAGCCGAACGAAAGCCAATACTCACTGCATCGGTTGTCTACAAGCCGCTAGGGCAAAACTATTGCAATACTTGTCCGCCGCTTCAGCGAGAGCAAGCAGCTTATCAACGTCCAAATTCGAGAGATCTGGTGCCGGCTGATTATGAGTGAACTTCAGGAGGTAGCCCAATGTGAATGAATTTTCCGTGAGAGGAACGATTTGGCTTGGGGTCGTGCTGCCGGAAAGGGGGAACCCATCATTGAACCACTCGAGATTCCTGCTGTGAGCTCCAAGGAAGTGGCCATCGGATGATTGAAGCACGACGTCTACAGGAGGCGTATACCCTCTTATGGTTACATTGATTTGAGTAAAAGGTTGTTCGTTGGTGAAGGCCAGACGTACCTTGGCAAGCTTTCGGGAGATTCTGAGGAGACTGAGTGGATGCAGTCGGAAATGCAGTCGGAAACGCAACCTGGCGGTTCATGATTGTGTGAGAAGAAGAGACGAAGACACGAAGGGTCAGATTGAGGATATATACGGTGCCATTCAATGCGAGAGCCCATTGTTCGTAGTGGACAAAGGGAAAGAACAAAGTCGACAACTTCGAGATCTGCCTGCCGCTGAGATATGATAGCACGTGACTCGGGAACACCACGGTGAGCGCTAACA
Source organism: Marasmius tenuissimus (assembly GCA_029532415.1). Classification (NCBI taxonomy): domain Eukaryota; kingdom Fungi; phylum Basidiomycota; class Agaricomycetes; order Agaricales; family Marasmiaceae; genus Marasmius; species Marasmius tenuissimus. The sequence goes on along the minus strand of JAQOTA010000041.1, from coordinate 34,432 downwards.
GGTTGGGCTTTGACCAGAACCATGGAGACTCGACCTACGACAATCCATCTCTCATCTTCAGAGCCGTCTTATCTGTATGCGTTCTCGCTGTCTGAAATCTTCAGTGAGTTTGTACTTCAATTCGAATGCTCTTGTGAACTCCGTGTTGACAAGCCTAAGTCTTGTTTATATTGTCTTCGACTGGACTAAAATCATCTCGAACTTCTTACAGCCCTTTGCAAAAAGGTTGGCACACATTTTGCAGGTTGTAGATATAGAAAAATAGAATGGTGAACGTAGACGGCGGGTCCGCCCATTCATTCGATGTGACATTTTACGGGAAAGGTTTGATGTGGACTCGGAGGTGCTTGCAGTGAATTCGGAGATGTCTGGGGTGGACCTGGAGGTGTTTGAGGCGGGTTTACTGCTGCTCGTATCTCTTCCCCTCGCTCAGCCCTTCTAGATTCATTTTTTTCTATATATCTCATCTTCCAGCTTATGCCATCCTTTTCGCAAAGGGCTGTAAAATGAACTCTGTTATACCGCTTATGGGAGACTCAACACTGTCGGGCGCCTCCGACGGGTTCTCAACTCCTGGTCGTTCTCAACCTCATCAAAGTAGCGCGATCTCGGCTGTGTCGCGTGAGTTATCGTTTTGAATTTTATCTTGATGGGGGTGAGGTCAAAGCAGATTCACAGGAGATGTTTGCACTGGCAAGAAGAGAGGTAGACCGAAGGGCCCAAAAAAGCGAGAAGAAACCTTGGAAGGCGAACGTTTGGCCAGGTTGCGCGATGAACATCCCTCAACTTTCTGTAACCTTTCTGGCGCACGAAAAGACACCATTCCAACGGAAAACTCTCGCAAGATCATCGGAGTACGAGATAGAGACAAGTAAACCTAATGTTGTTGCGATTCATGCTGCTAAGCTACCTCAGATCAGTACTTGACAATTGCGATACACCCAACTCAACCTTGGAAATTACCACAGTTGTTCGTGGTGCACAATGCACGCTTCCTGTTGATACCATTCAAACACCCGACGGGGAATCCATCGGCACACATACACGAGATCTTTCCGTTGTCACACGAAAGTTTCCCTGGTATTGAGACAACGTCCTCCACTCGCTGAAAGTCGCCGAGGCTAGCCAGCCTTGCAGAAAGCTCAGCAATTCTACGATTTTTCGTGTTGTTTACGCACAACACAGGGGCTCGGGACTTTTCCTTCAGCAGCACCGACGAGTTACTTTCTTTGGCAGAGGCGGCTGAGAAGTATGAGAATGGGTAGGCGCTCACGCCGTGCAGGGATATGTTCTCGCAAGTAAGTTGCTTTTTTGGCCATTGCCGAGACGTGGCTATCATCATACTGACTCTTGTCGCTTCTTTAGTGTTGCAGCAAAGCGGTCTCTTTGAGACACTCTGAAAATTCTCATGTTAAAATTCAGGATCTCTGATACTGGGGACATCGACTCGTCACTCCATTGCCCGACAAAGTATGTCTGTCTCCATTATGGACGGTACGGAGTGTTTTGGTGCAGATCGTGACGGCTTTTACATACAGGTGTGGGGTTGCTTCGACCCCAACTCTGTTATTGATGACTGATGCTTCACTCAGCTCCAGTATGTACCGACAAGCATGGCACAATACCATGAAGTCCTGCAAGGTAACCCTTGGCCGGTATGAGAGGTTCTTGGTGGGCGAGAGGTCGGGAGGAGTCAAATCTGGCTGTCCCCTACGTACGATCGTAAACCTCATCGGGCTGGTTTCCGACATGATGGACGTCCAGTCTGGGGAGGATTTCGAGAAGGCACTGCAGATTATGCAAGCTAACCGGGCCTGGAGGAGTGTAAATATCCTGCAATGGCACCATGGAGGGCCGCTGTTCGTCCGAACGTTCTTCTGAATTGCCATGTTGGAGTCGGTTAACACGATGGTGAAATTATGAGACACGGGGTTTCCTAAAGTCATCTTGGAACCGCGTCTCAACATGTTGATATACCTGTAGCGAATAGTAAATACAAGCTAGAATCATCAATTACAGTAGACTGAAGATTTTCGACTCCACTGGATTCTCCGCAGTTGAGACCATCGCGGCAGAGCACACGTGTGTCAGCCAAAGCAAAAGTTGACAAGTTTGAACTCGTGAGAACAACGGCCTTCGTGTTTCTTTCCACTTTGACTCAACACTCGCCCAAATTTTGAAAAAACTCGCGTTCATCTTGCCGTTCATCCTTCGTAAGTACTATTTTCTCTGGGGCAACTTCACCTGCTGTCATGTCGAATTCGGATAACTGACTCAGAACTTCCTCAAGCAAGTCTTTCTCGATGGCCCAGTCCTCAGGAACCCCGAATGGCCCCAACAGCGAAGCATCCCATGTCACCGCGCTCGTCAATCCTTCTGGCAGCGACGAAGTAGCAGCAGGGTTTAATCCATTTGCTGCGATTTTTCGCCAGCAACCACAGTCAATCGACACTCGCTCAAGCGACGCGTTCTCAGTAGCGGCAAATACTCACGAATCGACAAAGAAAGATCTTACTTCCAAGAAGAGAGGAAGACCTAAAGGGTCGAAAAATAGGAAAACCCTACAGCGCGAATCCAGTGTCTTGCGTAGGTGATCTCAGTATTCAGAAAGGCTGAAGGTGAATAGTGATTATTCTTCACAGACGATAATCACGTTGTCAAGAAGAGAGGAAGACCTCGAGGCTCGAAGAATAAGAGAACAATAGAGAGCGATTTTATAGCCAAACTACGCACTGGCTATCCATCGACTTCTACCGATTCCGGTGGTTTTGGACTCTCGGCAACTATGGGCACCCAGATCGGCGGAGAACGGGACGAAGGCAAAGGAACTGTTTGCTCCACAACGAGAGGGAGTATGGGATGTCCTGACTCGGAGGGTAGTGAACGGATCGAAAGCGGAGCGCCGTACGAGTCCATGTTGGTCGCCGACACCTCTCAGTTTCCTCACAAGTGTACAGGTGAGTTTCGGGGAAGATATTTGCATCATATCTCATACTGAACTTGTATTTCAGTCGCTCGTAACGCTCGGTGCTCTCTCCCTGTTGACCTAATCATCAAGTCATCGGATGGGGAGTATATCGGCGCCCACACGCAGAACCTGATTTTGACCAGAGAGCTTCCCGGGGTTCAGACTGGGTTTGTTGGTCGCCGGAGGGCGAGAAAAATGGCGATCCTTCCAGAAACCGCAGCGATCATCCGAATTCTTCTCTCGTTCTCGCATGATAATGAAATCGAGACTCCGGACATTGCTGCCATGAGTATCGACGAGTTGACCTCCTTAACCGAGGCGGCCAAGAGATACGACAATCAATCCGCACTCGCAGCTTGTACAAAGATTTTAGGGTGTGTTTTTTTTTGCTTCAGCGTCCTATTTTGTGTTCTGCCTTGCTGAGTCATATCCTCGCCCGAACGTTTCTGGGCTTCAGTATTGCAGCAAAGAGGTCCCCACAAGATGCTATCAAAGTTCTTGTATCGAAAGTCAGCGCCTCTGATTCTCAAGGTATTGATGAAGTCGCCCGCCAAACTGTGTCTGTGCCTATCAAGGTCGCTATGGATTGTTTTGGACAACACTGCGATGGGTTTCGTATATGGGTGGGTGACCGAGTACTTCTTGGTATCCTGATAGCCCGAACTGACGACTTCATCCGTATCCTCAGCTTCGCTATCAGCAAACCTGGCTAGAGGCTACAGAGAAATACCAAGCTGCCGTCGCTCAGCACCGCACTTTCTTGACCCATACCGGGTGGTTCGGAGGAAACTCAGAGTGCCCGTGTCTACGTACTGTCGTAGACCTCCTCGGTCGGGTGTCGGATATCATGGGTTTATGGTCGGTTGAAGATTTTGAGAAGGCCCTCGAGATTGTTCATTGTGATCCTGGCCTCGGTAACTGTAGTTGCAATGCGCTGGAGTCTTGGAAGGCTGTGGTTTGTCAAGCTCTCGCCGGAATGCCTTGTTGGAGTCAGTTCTCATAGTAATTGAATGTTGTAATCACGCTTTGACGAGGAAATGTACTACTTGGCCGGACATTTTGTTATAGCTGCCGTCCCGTGTAACTTGAAGTCAAAGCCTACTGATGGGCCCGGCTCTTTGATCTTGTCACCAGACCAAACCGTAAACTAAATCGAAATCAATTCTCTCACGGGAAGTACGATAGAGTTGTGATGGGCGCGTTCCCACATCATCACGCCTTACACCTCTTTCACCTTGACTTTCACTAAGTAGAGCATGGCTTCAACCTACGACCCCCAACTTATGTTGAGCTCTCCCGAATGTAAAGGAAAGTTTTGGATCGATTGATCTCATTAGTGACTTCTGCTGACGAGTCCATTCTCTAGTTGAAGGATGTGTGCTTCCAGTGGATATCATTCTTCAATCGTCTGATAAACAACGGTTCGGCGCTCATACCAAGAACCTCGAATGCTTTAGTGAAGGTTTTCCACCTGCGGGTTGGGTCACGAAACAACTCGACGAAGTGATTTCTCTCACGGAGTCGAGCAAGATTCTTCGCCTTTTGTTGGGTTTCATGCACAATACCTCTCTTCCAGATCTTGAGGATGATAAGATCGCCATCGATACTCTGCTTTCCCTCTGTGAAGCTGCCGAGAAGTATGGTAACTTCATAGCGTTGCAAGCATGTAGGCGGGCTATTCTGTGAGTACTGTATACTATCCCTGATATTCATTCAGGAACTGATGTATCATTTTAAAGCCGACGGGCAGAAAAGACCAACGGGGAAGAGCTACTGAAGATTCTGCGGTTCAAAATTTGTCGCTCCCATCTGGAAGGTATCGACGCCGTTGCTCGGAGAACCGTTGATATCCCGGTCAGGGATGTTTGGAAGTTTTGCAAGGGCTATCCAGAGGTGTACTATTTCTGGGTGTGTCTACCATCTCATGCTTCCTCTCGTATGACATACTCAAAGCACGTCAGTCTCGATATCAAATCGAATGGTTCGAATGGGAGTCGGAATACGCTGATTCCATGAACGTTCACTCTTACCAGACAACACATAAGGGAGCTGGGCATTGCCTCGATCTCGAGAAGTGGTTAGATTGTCTGCACAGCTACAAGAGACGACCAGATGGAACCTATTCTACGTGGGACGACTTCGAGACCGCACGTGCCTTCATGGGTAAGATGCCCGACGTAAAGACGTTCTGTGGGTGTGGCGGGTTTAATCAGTGGAGGGTCAGAATCAAAAAGACTTTCGAAAAGCAACCTAGATGGGAGGACTTCACGGGATGATGTAGGCTGTATCCGACCAGGGACATGTCTTGTAGCAGCACGAAACGTGATCATAAATTTGACTCGTCGTGAGTTTCAGACTACATTCGCGGCACGGCAGGGAGGGAAATGATTAGAGCTGATTAGAGACACGAGTTCGACATGATTCAAGTACGGTGTACTAGGCTATAGTACTAAAAGCTGATATTTACTCAGCATCAAACTTAGCATCAGTCTCGCCCTTTCGACAGGCAACGTCCCCTGTGCTGCTCGCATTCTTACGTTAGTACTATTTCTCTCGTCAAGAATTGTGCAATGACTCGTTACCATATTGGATCTGACTTCGTGCCTGAGTCCTTTCACAAATCCTTTAGGCGCCGGCTTTGCCCGCCAGAGATTCTGGGCATTTTACTATCGGGATGAAAGGAGGGCAATCCAAGACGGCTCGGGCAACTCAATAATGAATAGTATGTATCTGGATCAAAATAGTTACGGTATCTGACCTCTTTGGGTTAAAAAGTAAACCTATGGCATTTTTCGGTTTGAGAGATGGCGTGGGATTCTCGAATTCACAGCTCAGAGCAAGCTTGACGTCATACTATCACTATCAACACCCACAAAACACTCACACCCCTCGATCTGACATCGTGGGGTTCTGCAAGGGCACTGGTTCGTCTGGGGTAACCGGAGTTTCCAATCAAGGCAGGTCCTAGGAATAGCAGTCAGACGTTGAATCAAGAGAACGGTTTACCCTCCGACTCCCGGATGGTACGTTCAATTATCACTGTCTACTCAAACCGCGACTCGGGAGTGAAGTTGACAGCCTGTTCTTGTTCGACTTGTTAGTACACAGCTATCTATTCGGTAGCCGGTTGAGGACCGCTTTCAAGTCAGGACACACGCATCGATAGCGAGGTGGGTGCTTCAACTTGGCGCTGCCAGTGCTCTTCTCCGCTCGCGCTCCACTTCAATTGATAGGCTATCCACAGAATTCGTCACTATGAATTTACAGGCGCCAGTCGAATGAACGCAGGGCCGACAGCTATATAAACTAGCGGACGTTACAGGATTAGATTATACTTGCCTTTATGAAGCCCCTAATGGATCTCTTATTCACCAAAGACTCCCCCGTGAACACGACCCTTTCTCTTCCTTCTGGCAGCCCAGTCTACGAAATATCTACTCCTCTCCGCAATTTCCATACCGAAACTACAACAATAAGGAAATATCGACCAGCAGGAGGTGACCCTGACGATATAGGCCTCATCGAGATTCACTCCTTCCACAAAGATGTGTGCCAGTTACGAGGGAAGGATTTTCTACCCAAGAGCCCTTCAATGTGGAAATCGTAAGACCATTCAGTTTAGTCCATCATCCAACTCAAGTTGCTCATTTGGCTCACATTATTTAGCACATCATTCTTCACCTCGTCGAACGGAGAAGCGTATACATGGCACTGCAAGTCAGACACAGCTGTGGTGCGTTGTTATATCTCGTCTGTTTGAACTTACTCGTGCCTAAAATATTGGACAGTTGAACGATAAGGGCGAGAATACTGTGGCGATGTACGAACGAAGCCATTCAGGCCTGATCAGTAAGAATTCTCGACCCGCAAAGCTGTCCATCTCGGTTGAGGGAATGGACATCATCGACGAGATTGTTTTGACATTTGCGTATGTTGAGCAGCAGGAGCAAATACATCAAAGGGCCGCAGGCAGTTCAAGTGCTGCTAGTGCATCCGCTGTAGTCGCCGTTTGTTAAGCCCACACGGAATATATTCTCGAATACCAAATGCGAATTGAGCTTGCATGATACAGGTTGAGTCATTTATGTTCATTGTCCTCGTCCTCCACTCCCTCTTTTCGGAGGAGCATTTCGTCCAGTACCCGCATGACTGCACATTTGTATCGGTTCAACCTTCATGTTCCTGGCCGATTCACGTCGTCAACTGCTATTCTTTAGACAAGTCCGAAATCGCTAACTGGAACAGCGGTCCATCTGGGACCGGCCGTAGTCCCACCACTCGGTACAACCCAACAAATATGTACTGAAGCTGACAAGCGCCATTTTCTCCTCGTCCGATTCTAGATCCCATGCCTCTGAAACTACCAGTGCTGGCAGCTGGCGTCGAACGTTGACCTACCTCGTCGATACTTGGAAGTCCAGTGTCCACGCCTCATCGGGTTATTGATTCTTCCAGATTGAGATATAATAAAGGCTTCAGCGAACGAGGTTCTGCTGGTCCTGGCTCTCAAATCGCGAAAGGAGAAGGGTAATCAACCTAGTCGGCATCGAATTCATGAGAAACTTGAATGAGACTAAGAGATACAACATAACAATGACGCTGAACGAATCGTAGAGGTAATCTCTGGAAGAGGGGCGTGCGCGAGTCAAAAAGAAACTCGTCCATGACCGATATCGAGAGCAACATTATCTCCGTCTTCATTCCTGGAGGGAGATCAGCGCGAGATTTTGATGCTCATAGGACAAATGAGCTGACCTTCGTGATTTCTCAGTAGGACAGACACTGAGACCACGTAGGAGGTGTTCGAAGGGTTTTTCGGACGGCTTCGCACCATTTGTCAAAGGCGTCGCATCTTGTGGGGCAAGCACTGTCTGGAATCGTGCAGACCGCACGTACTAACACATTGAACCGGACCATCGATGGCGTATCTGTCATCATCACCGCCCTAAGGGGGTTGACCCTTCGCTCGGTCACGGTAAAGCAAACATGGCTAGTCCCGTCTCTGGACCCGTGTTGTGATCTGTAAAGTTCAGAATCCCTCTGGCGATCATAAGTCGATGCTGGATGTGCCTGTAATTTCGCCTTGTAGATGTTCATAAAGTCATTCCAAGTTTGCTGGAAATTAATCTTTGGAAGCACAAAATACTCAGTGAGCGGAAGAGAAGTGAACGACTTTGACCTACCCACATCGCGAATTCATGTGCATGACTTTGCCCAAAAGACTTGAGAACGTGTTTGATCGGGAATCCGAAGGTCTTAACTGCAATGCGGTCGATACCCTCGAAGTCTTGAGATATCGCTTTGAAGCGTAATATCCTGAGGGCGTAATCGTTTGATTGATCTGCAAGAAGCCTGGATAATTATCAGATTTGGTTTCAGTGGAGGAGTGCGGAAACTATGGCCTTGACCTACTGCATAGGTAGCTTACACGCCGCCAAAGCAAAGCTATTGCAATATTTGTCTGCTGCCTCCGCAAGAAGAAGTAGCTGATCGATATTAAGAGCTGAGAGATCTGGTACTGGATGGTTGTGGGTGAACTTTAAGAAGTAGTCCAATGTAACGGAACTTTCGGGTAGAGGGACGATTTTGCTTTGTGTTGTACTGCCAGAAAGGGGAAACCCGCCTGCGAACCACTCGAGATTCTTGCTATGAGCCCCGAGCAATTTGCCGTCGGATGACTGTAGCACGACATCCACGGGGATCGAGCACTCTTGGATCGCTGGATCGAATCAGATACTAAGAGGAATTCGATCGACGATTCGAGGTGGACACACCTTGGCAAGTAGTGGGCAAATTCTGAGGAGTGGATGCGAGGGTGGATGCGGTTTGATGTTCCATATCGAGAAAACGAAAGTGTTTAAGAGGATGTCTTCAAAGGACTAGTTCGTTATAAGTAGATAAACTTGTAGGTGATCATGCGAAATGACCCTAGACCCTATTTGTAATCAGAACCCGAACCCTAAACGAGACCGCAGCAGAATTGTAACTTCTTTGGCTGCGGCACGAGCTGACGAGAAGCTACTTGCCACCGAAGTCGACCAGCCTACCTCCGATCGACGTGCCGGTAGTAAACGCTCGAAGCACACAGATGGATATCAGGCTTCAGAGCTTCCTTCCTGATTAGCCCTAGTGAGTTTCTGAGGTAATCAAGCCCATCTCTCGGATATCAAGCCTAGTAGTGACTTATTAAGGTGTTCCGAGTGGTCCTCGCAACATACGAGTAAGACTTACCTTACCCCACCTTACCCCCACTTTTCGCCAGGCACAAATTCTCCTTCTACTATGAGGGAGACGACAGCGCGGCATAAGATCTGGGCGGTAGACTTCAGAAGGAAAGGCTGCTCTCCCCTAGGTGAAGAAAAACGCGACGCGAACAGATTTGACTCGTCGTTGGTTAAGACGGAGAACTTAGAGATTAGTCGGTCAATTCAGCACGCTATCCCGGTCCCGGCGGTCCGGATGCATGCTTTTCTTTTCTCTAGCGACGAGCCGCACGTGGTCCGAGTCACTGACGCGTACCTTTCGCGTCTTCTCTCATGACCTCGCCCATCGAAAGCAAGGCCTCAGACACAAGTGACTCAAAATGCCCAGGTCTGCCTTAACATGTTATGTCGCTTGGTCGTCGATTGACTCTGATGCTCCTTATAATCAGTTGAAGGTTGCTCACTTCCTCTAGACATCACCCTTCGAGCATCCGATGGGATCCTCTTTGGTGCTCATCAGAAGAATCTCGAATGCTTCAGCGAGGCCTTTCCGCGGAAAGGATGGACTACTGAAAAGAAGGACGAAGTTGTTGATTTGTCGGAACCGGGAGCTATCCTTTCTCTTCTCCTACGGTTCATGCACAACCATCCCCTCCCGAACCTCAAACAAGAATGCAAGGAATGGAGTGTCGATGATTTGCTGGCTCTCATCAAAGCATCAGAGAAGTATGGGATTCTTGTTGCGTTGCAAGTGACTACAAAGGCTCTTAAGTGAGTTGGAACGTTGCAACAATGAATGTATCTCCCTTCATGTTCTCTTATGGCAGATCCAAAGCCAAGGTCATGAACGATGACGACCTGCTCAAAGTCCTATTACACAAGGCCATTCGGTCTGACGCGACGGATATCGAAGAATTTGCCCGTCGAACCTTGCGCATATCTGAGAAGGAAGTCCTCATGAAGTTCAAGAGCCACACGGACGTTTTTTGGGCATGGGTAAGCAGTAGAACGTTACCTTGCACCAACTATGCATTGATTCTATTTTTTTCCATTTACTCCCGAAGAATTGCTATCGCCTCGAATGGCAGGCTTGGAAGAATAAATATTGGGAGGCGTTCCAACGCAAACAATATTCCAACACACACGGGACGGCACGCTATGGCTGGTCCGATTGCGCCGACTTCTTTGCGTATTTCAACAACATCGAACCTTTGACTCGGAAATTTGGGGACGATTTTCCTACGTTGGAACACTTTAACCAGGCAGAAAACATCTTGAACGCACTACCTGGCGCCAAACAGTGCAATAGTTGCGACAATTTCGGACGTTGGAGGACGAATGCTAAGACGGCGTTCAGCAGCCAGCCTCGTTGGGTAGAGTGTATGAACCAGCTGACTCAATAAGTACGAGCGTTTGCTTGCTTGTAGTATGATATCATTAGGCGAAAATACAAACATGCTACGATACAACCAAGTCCATCGATTAACAGCCAGACTTGCCACTACGAGCTGAGAAGTGCCAATAGAATCTTCTTGAAGTCTCCACTAGTCTCCCCCGCTACCCTGGACTCGAGCGATTTCTTGTACTTCTTATGGTACGCATTCTTGACAGCCTGGAATCGCGGCTTGTCCCAGCGCAATCGAACGATTCTACGAGAGACAAAACTCAGGGGCCGTCGGGAATGAAACTATCCAGGCGGAAGACTGACCTTCGAAGCAAGTCCGAGTCTCGAGTGCCAAAGCCTTTCATCGTCGCCTCTAGCAGCTTTGCGTCGCGCCACACCCCATATCCTTCATTGATGTGCTTGTGGCTAGCACCGTTCACATAATACAGTAAGACGTCGCGCATGTGTCCGGAACTGTGTGTATATTGCGTGAACAGCCGAGGGCGGGTTGGGCTAATGATCACTCACAATTCGGATTTGATTACTTTCCGGAGAGATTTGTATTTCTGGCTATAGACCGAGCATCTGGAATGGCACGTTCAGTGAATTTCATAGCCACTGAGCCTGAGAACTTACATTGCGGTGAGATGCGGACGCGAACGGTTGACGATGATGTCGCAGAAAGCAATCTAGTTCGAAGTTGATGTCAATTACCACGGCATGTGGTTCGAGAGCAAACCTGACTGACCTCGTCGGTCCCAAATTTCCCTTCAGCTGATTTGTACAACGTCGATACGTCTTGATCGACTTGTCTATGGTCGACCGGCGCGTTGTCTGGTGGCCTATTGTTCGCCAAGATCATATCAAACACTACAATCAAGATGTAAGTACGAGATTCGTACGGAAGGCGAGTAGAAGCACTTACATCGCTCCGTCTTCCCACTCAAATCGCCCTTCACGTCTGATAAGAGACTGTCTCCGAACTGTTGTTGGTACGCGGTGCTGAGCAACTTGAGATCATCATGGGTTCGATCCGCGACGATCTCGTTCAGAAGGTCCTCGTTGGTGCTATAGAGATGGTCAGTCTTTCATCGTGGACAAATTCGGGGGTTGAAAGCCTACTACCCTAAGCCCTTGGTCGACTTCTTGGCCAATTCGACATCGTACCAAAGAGGTCCAAGAGCAATGCCGTGAAGGGTGTTCCTGAAAATCATCGCGTCAGCGAAGACCGCCAAAGGTTAGAGCTCTGACTCACTTGAAGTTCCCACTTGTCTCGCTATCCAAAACTGATACAAGATCCTTTCCACTCTTCGTCTTGAAGGTCGATGACAGATTGGCGAGCTGCATTGGGTCTAGGGGCACGATTGTGGCGATAACTGTTTCCGTTGCGAGGTGGGAAGATTTCTCAGACAAGATCGAGAAAGAAGAAAACGGCAATACGCACCAATCGCTTCATTCGTTCCGAAACCTTTCGTCGCCTTCCTCAGATTCTCGTAGTCTCCAGTTGGATCGTATCCTGGAACTTGTGGCGGCGGCTGATGTGGTCCCATCGGGGTTGGGACCGCAGTATTCATGTAATATGAGATGGGGCCCGAGGCGAACGGAGGACCTGCGGGTGGACGGTGACCAGGAATAGGTGGTGGTAGGCTGGATACTGGTGGCGGAGGACCTGGCGGTGGCGCGTATGTTGGTGCATATTGATTAGGAACGGGGGCAATATAGATCGGGCTCTGCTTTTATGTACCATCAGATTAGATTCATCTCTGTGTTGTTGCTTGACCTACGTATCCCGGGCGAAAAGATCCAGGAGGAGGCCCAGGAGGAGGCCCAGGAGGAGGAGCATAGTACTGTTGTGACTGCTGAGATCCCCCGCCGGGATGTGAGTGCGCTGGAATAGGGGGAGGTCCTGGAGGTGCCTATAATAGGAATATTTCAGCCTGGGGATATCAGGAATCGAGGTCAGAGCCCCACGTTGAATCCAGGAGGAGGGCCAGGAGGAGGAGAGTAGTAAGATCCTGGCTGAGGATAACCTGGGTAGTTTGACTGGGGATAGTAGGACATGGTGTCTCGAATACCCGGAAGATCGCTTACGCAGTCCTTAAATAACCTGGAAAAGCGGGCAGTGTTATATGGGCGGTTTACACAGCCTTACTTCACGTGCGCAGTCCGGCAAACTCCGAGGGGCCGGAAAGCCAATTTTTGCCAATTTTTTATACGATATGCTTTCTGCTCTACCTTCTACACTGCTATTCTCCCATCCAACCTGTGCTTACATGGTGTAGAAAACGATCGAATTTTCCTTTTGGTTATTGCATCTTGGCTACGGGTGGTCTGATCATCGTCAACAAACATTCTAGACCACTGTACTATACGGTTCAAGCCCACTGACAAGTCTCTCCCACCTGCCGCCGTGCCAGCTCTTGACACTTCTCCACTCTTCACTGTCCTCCCCAAAGACATCTTTTATCCAACATAAAACACCAGCAAGCACGAAATCTGCGAATATGATTCTATCACCCATCAAGAAAGGACCTTTCTGTTCCTTCATCCACCCAGCAATGACGCCAAATCCTTTCTCCAATCTCTTCCACTCTGCGACTCGTTGCTCTCCCTTGGGATTGATGTCCTCCAAAGAACGGCCACCAAACATGGCCTTACGTGCCTGTCGGTAGTGCTCTACACTGGCTTCGTTCAGAATCTCTGCTGACCGTGGGGCGGTGAACTGGAACAACGGGAAGAGGGTCGAAGGGGTGAAGAGGCTGTCGATAAACACCAATTGAAGTGACCAGGTCCCGGGTGGAATGAGAGAGCGCTCGGGAGGCCCAGGGTAGGTTGCCTCGAGATACTGAACGATGTTCAGCGAGTCTGAAATAGCCTTCTCTGTGTTCGGATCATATATCGTTGGGACTGAGTAATAGGGACTTCCGTCCGGACTCGTAGCTGTGGGAGCTGCACCGATTTTAATGCAAGCGGGGGCTATCTCTGGGTACTCCACCCAAATTGTCCGGTATGGAAGTTTCTTGTAGTTGAGGACGTATCTGGTAAGAGGTGAATCAAAATGTAGGGGATAGTCGATTATTCTATGAGCTAACGAACCTAATCTTCCCGGGATTAGGAGACCAAGCATTTCTGCTCAATGTTGATGGGATGTCGTAGAAGTGGATCTCTTTGGGTGCGCTCATGATTGTGCTTCGACCGACTTTCTCCTCCGTCGTTTTATAGAAGTCAACCTAATCAGCCGGTGCGCGCACATGTGTTCTCGTCCGGTGATACTCATCGTGATCCTTTCTCAGATCTCAGGTCCGACTTCCTGCTTACTAACGGGGTGGGTCAGGCATTCCCAGCTATTGTCTCGATCGCACTATACCGAGTCCCATATACTATCCCCGCAAAAAACTCAGCTAATGAAAATGATGGTGAGTTTATCCGATTCAGGACATTGGTCACTGTAGCGAATCAGAAGGGCGCGCCATGAACTGTAAGCTAACCGTACGCGGTCACGATGAATGGGACCCAAGTAAGGACTGTTCATATCTATCTACCTTCGTTACTTACTTTGAGCCAGCTTGGACCTTCGATGAGAAAAAGTTAGAAGCAATTCAATGACCTATGGAAGACATATGACTTATGTGATTATCTTTAGGTCCTCTGACAGTGCCTGGTACTCGCGTTCAGCAGATTAAGGGAGAAAGAGCTCAAGATTTCTCTACAATGACCAACATACGCCTCTATCTATCCAAGAGACCTATGTATGTCGCTCCCCACCTCGTATGGCAATCGGAATCGGTCGACTCAATTCTCGAGCATCTCAGTCGTTCATCGCACAACTGCATACACGTCGAGCTCGTCTACCAATCTTTTCCACCTTCCCTCATGCCGTTCGGACATACCCCTCCACTCGTCACTCTCTCCCCCAAAGAGTTCTCTGACGCGACGAACTAAAGAACCGATAGCCAAGTCAGCAAAGATGACACGCTCACCCACCAGAAATTTGTCCTCCTTTCCCATCCAACAATCGATAACTCCAAGCCCCTTCTCGGCCTTCTTCCATTCTATCGCTCGATCTTCTCCCTTAGGTTCGATGTCCTCAAGCCAGCGTCCGCCGAGTAACGTTTTCCGGGACTTTAGGCAATATTCCACGCTGACGTCGTTAAGGTACTTCACGGAACGGGGGAGAGTGAATTGGAAGAGAGGGCCAAGGACCGAAGGCTTGAAGAGTACATCTAGTAGCGCTAATTGCATGCCCCACGTCCCCTTTGGAATCAGGGCTCTCTCAGGCGAGCTTGGGTACGTTTCCTCCAGATACTGTGCTATTTTGGGCGAGTCCGATATGGATTTACCAGTATTTGGATCGTGTATGACGGGGACGGTATAACTTGGACTGCCGTCTGCGCTTGTGGATGTCGGGGAGCACCGATTGTTTGACAAGTAGAAGCGATTTCTGAGTATTCGATCCAGATTGTCTTGTATGGGAGATTCTTGTAGTTCAGGACGTATCTTGTGGTGGGTGAGGGTTTTAAACAATGATTAACTCGTGCGTGAAGGCGGTTGACGTTGACTCACCTTATTTTCCAGGTATTCGATGACCACGCACTCCCCCTGAGCTTGGAAGGGATATCGCAAAAGCGTATCTCGGCTGCAGCGCTCATAGGATGCAAACGTTAGGTTACAGTCCACAATACGTATCACTTTCGTGTTATATAGCTCGCCGGGATCTTTCAACCAATGACTCAGAGCTAGGAACCTCTACTTCTGTTAGGAGCCGCACATCCGAACTTGACTCGAAAAATCGAAAAAGGCGCTTGAGGTCACCTAGGTTCGCTCTCAATCAGAGATGCTGGACGCTTGCAGACTGAGAGACAGCAGTGTCACCTCATCTTTGGTAACCATGAACTTGAGAAGATATCAAGAATATCATGCTGACTCTATTTTACAGACTATGGTCGTAGTCGGCTGTATGTCTACAGGTATGGAAAATGCTACTGGATACAACGCTTAGACGGACTTCTCGTACTTCTCGAGCTCCTTCACGAGTCTTCCCCATCGGCCATTCTGCCAGGACGAAGCGGCCTTCCACTCTCCGCTGTCGACACCGTAGATCTGGCGCACCCAGATGAAGACACCACCGACGGCAACATCAACCCAGATGGGCTTCTCTGAGCCGGTTGCGAACTTGTCGTCCTTGCTCGCGAACCACGAGTCGACAGCACCAAAGTCAGCCTCGACGGCTTTCCACACCTTGGGGATGTCGTCTCCCTTTGGCTTGACGTCCTCCAGAGGAACACCTCCGGTGTAGTCAACTCTGGCCTTGATGAAGTAGTCGCGGCTGCCGTCGTTCAAGACTTCAGCAGTGCGGTTGAGGACGAATCGGACAGCGTTGCCGAGGCGGCCCATGAAGGCAGCGCCGAAGGCTTGCTGCAAAGTGACGGAGCCAGGGGGGAAGAGGGTTTTCGAGGGGTCTTTGAGGTAGGTGGTCTCGAGGTAGATGGCGATTTTCAGGGAGTCCGAAACGGCCTTGCCGGTGTTCGGGTCGTGGATGAAGGGGCAGGTGTATTGGTCGGTGCCATCGGCCCACTTGCCGGTTGGCTCAGCGCCGATTTCCTTGCACTTGGCGGCGATCGCTGGCATCTCGAGAGCGACGAGCTCGTAGGGAATGCCGTAGTAGCTGAGCGCGTACCTATAAAAATCGACGCGTCGATCATCAGTAAAGTCTCAAAACCATCCTTCGTCTGCAACTTACCTGGTTTTCCAGACGTTGGGCGACCAGGTGCCGACTTGGGAGGCAATGTCGTATACAATGATGGGTTTCTGGGCCATGGTTGAGAGTGAGAGGTGTGCAAGTGAGAGATGTAGGTTGTTGTTGATATCTTCTGGAAACTCAACCTACTGTTTTATAGCTAGCATTCTAGCCAGGGTTTTTCGAATGTTGCCCCTCGAGAACGCCTTTCAACTCGGAGTTCGGAATTCGGGCACTTTGCGGCGACATCTAGATGGATGGATAGCAGATAGGGAACCCCGACAAAGATGCATTCCTCACCTAGGTAAATGATATTGAGTGGGCCCAACGATCAGAGGTACGTATTTCGAGCTAGCCCGAGTGCATTCTCTAACCCGAGTGTTGTGTTCAGAACAAACCAATCAATCACTGGCTTCCCGACTTCTCCATAATAGAACAGATAGAGTTTCACTTTGTCGGGCATTCCTTTATCAACAATAGGAAACACTGTACCTACGGCGAGAGGTTTCCTGGACCATGCTCATGGGATCCCACCCCTCTCCCTCCCGCTCTTTACAGCCATCAGCAAAACAGCGGACATGACGTTGCTATATCCTATCTAATCTAGGCCGAGATCAGCAAACCTCTCCACGAAGCGAGTCGGACGTTGAGCGAGGCATTAACGCGTGTGTGGGAGCTGTGGCGCATGGGGAGCATGAGGCCAAGCAACGCTGACTGCGGGTAGAATGGATATGATCGTATTGGTGACCATCAGACGGACGAGAGCAAGAGCGTACGACTCACCAGAGCCTGGAAGTAGAATCATTCACATATTTGGGATCCGGGACAGGAGACACGATTCTCATGCCAGCCTTGCCTCATTGATCTCAAGTGAGCAGCTGGAAAGACCGTCAGTATATAATTGTACGTGCCGATGAGGGCCCGACCTGTCACAGGAGAATGTATCCGTACATACCATATGAAGACGGCCGACACTGAATTGAACAACGACTGATGGCGTCGATTTATCGCCTTTGGGGTAGGCAGTTGAGGGTAGGTGCAGAGCTACGAGTAAAGAACCACAGAAGCAATCAAGTGATAGAAACATTAGGGTGGTTCAGAATCTTCCTTGTACCGAGTTCTATGGCGCGACTTCTCTTTGAAATTGTCCAATGGGAGCAGGTTTACTTGTCATACTATATCTTAGTTGACTAATGTTCGGTAGATTCATAACAGCTGTGTACTCGCCTTGTAACTTTGACTCAAACGCCGCGGATCGAGAGCGAAACCTGTGGCATATGATGCGCCTCGAAGACGGACCGTCGTACGAGACAAAACTTTCGATTCGGATCTTTCTTCCCACAGGTACATGATCAATGATCATAATCCGTGGTGGGAGGACGACATTGAGGTGTTCTTGTTCAACTCGAACAAATGATAATCAAGTCGATGTTCCGTAGATAAATGCTGAAATTTGATAATGAGGTGCGGTTGTAGGAGAAGTTGCGGATGACGATCTGCAGCTGTACATGTGGCATGGTGGATGACTTGAGTCAACGCATTGACGGTATCTTTTGAGAGTTCCAACGGCAGGTTTGAACGGCCCTTTTTGCCGCCCGAAGGCTGAAACGGCAGTTTGTCCTTCTAAGTTCTTTGTGTCCTCGTTTGTGACTGCTGCAACTTCAAGTCGTGCTATATGTTCCTCCATGATCATCCGATTACCTGAGTGTAAAAGCGGTATCACAACGCCGTGGATCACACTGCGCCGTGGGGCGACAAGTCTCGGTATCGTGGAGGATATGATGAGATGTCAAATATGACTTTTCCATTGGCATGACGAGCGCGATGAGTATTCCAGTAGGCATATGAAGAGGAAAGGGGTATATACGGCGGAGTATAGTTGTATAAGATATGCGGTGATGAGCGAAAAGAAAATAAACAGGAACCAGAATGAAAGGGCGGAAGCTGTGAAGACTTCGAATTTACTGTTACGATGGAAGTATGAGTGACTAAAACGAGAGTACGATGTACGATGCAGTGAGAAAGCAGTACAGATGGGGAAAAAACAAGGAACAATGAATGTATGAATGCGACTGAGAGGAACTGGGCATATGATGGATGTGAATACCATGGAGAGGAGAAGAAGAAAGAAAGGGTCAGCGGAATGAGTGGACTATGGATATGTAAGAAAAAGAAAAGCAGACAGCGAGCGAATGTTCACGGGAGGCGTTTAGAAAACGTCTTCCGAGTTGGGACAGTTCTCGGCAGTGTGGCCATGACCTTCACAGTCCTCGCACCACACGTCGAGTTCCTCTTCCTCCTCTCTGTCACCATTGATAGCTTTGTGAGCTGCGCTAGTGATTGACGTGGCCGAGAGCGGTCCGTCTTCTTTGAGCAGATCGCAGGTGAAGATATCGTGTCCCGGCTTCTCGCATATCTCACAAACGTCGATAGAAGTTACCGACGAGACAGATGGGGTGGAGATATGGGAGGGCGCCGTCGAAGTCAAAGACGCGCTGCGTACATGTTCTTCCGCCTGAGCCACGACCGTTTCAGGTCCGGTGCTCGTCTTGGATACCTTCCTTTCGAGCTTCGCGACTTTCTCCTTTAGGCGTTCAACCTCCTGATCCAGCTCATCCTGCGTTGAATGTCAGCATGAACTCAAGAGTATTATAAGTTAGTGAAACGTACTTCACGATAGATCTGTGGCGAGAATAACTAGTCAGAATCTTCATCTCAAGACAATGAGGGTCAAACGTACCTTGGCCTCAACCAATGACTCGAGCTCGCTGATCTCCTTATTCAGCTATACGAAAAGACGCTCGTCAGAACACATAGAGCAAAAACGACAACGAGCACCCATACATCATGCGTCGTTCTAGCATTCTTCATCTCAGCATCAGCAAGCTTCTTCCTGAGCTGCTCAATCTCGACCTGGGGAAGTGACGGACTTTAGCATCCACCGCACCAGATACCCAAGTCCTAGGCAACTCACATCTGTTCGCAATCTCTGCTCCTTCAAAGTCTTCTTGAGGGCTTCGACATCCGACGGATCGGTACCACTGCCATCAATGTGTAGGTTCTCTTCCTCTCGTAGAATGCTTTGGTCGAGATTATCCTCGAGAATCTTCACCTCCTGTTCACGGTCATCGCAAGGTCCGAAACAGGAGTAGAAAGACGCGGAAGAGGACGATGGAGAGGGAGAACAAGTTCGTGAGCGCACAGAGGATACGGATATGGGACCATCATGAGATCCATCATAGGTAGCGGGGGTGAGTGGAGGAGAAGAGGAACCGTGGATGAGGTGGTTCCAATAGCGAAATACGCAAGCGAAGATGGGAGAGTGAAGGGAGAGAAAGAGGGAGGACATGTCGATGGGAATGAGTGAAATAGTCCCCGGAACGATGCGATCCAGGTAGCGATAATATTTGCGAACCGTGAATCAAGAGAACGTATCGCCGGGATCAGAGTCGTATGGAGAACGACGTTCAGTCGAGGGACGACGACAGACAAATCCGGAATGTCGGCGGGCAGGCGAGGAATACGAGGGAGACCGGAAGATCGTACACCGCCAAGATAAGTGCGAAGGGAAGCAAAACGGAGACGGAGATGGTCAGCGAGCCGTTTCAACATATAATGAGAACCGGTATGAAAAGAGGGAGGGAAGAGAGGATACGCTTGAAGAACAGCGAAACGGCCCATTATAAAGCCACAGGAAGAGGGGGCGGGAGGAAGTGGAAAGACAAAGCAAGAGGAAACACAACCCACCTGGCGCAGCTTCTCCATCTCGGACATCAAGAGTTGGTTCTCCGACTCCAACACCTTATTCCTTTGGCTTCCGGCCACGGACTCCTTCTGCAATTCCTGAACGATATGCCTGGGGCTCGAGTTAGACATCACAGTTCGCCACAGTGATGGGAGACGGTAACATATAAGACGAAAAGAGGTACGAGGGAGAAATGAGAAGGAGATACGGATGCAAGTCCACCCCTTCACTGAAAAAGACTTGAAGGGGAGGATAGGAGACAAAAGAGAAAGCTGTCGACAAACGTACTTCAGGCCCGTGATCTCCTCCTTGGCCGTGTTCAGTTCATGCTTATCGTACTTCTCCTGCTTGCTCGGCGTCGACGGGGACTGTAAGACAGAACCATTGATTGAGACATCACGGTTAGTCTTCTTCTTGAGACCCTCGATTTCGGTAGTTTGTTCCTCCGTAAGTTGCTTGAGCTAGCAGGGAGTTAACATTAGTTACGAGTTGTACGGGAGTAGTAGGAGACAAGTGGAAGAGGCGAATGTCGGAAAGGAGTGTCACAGAAGAACGTGCACTGGACATGAAGAAACAAGTCCGAGGCGCGTTGTGTGGTGCGCCTCGGTCAGAAGCTCCCATTTCAAAGATTGAAAGTATAGTGGGAGCCCAGACGTCGAGTAGCAATCTCATGCTCATGGTAAAGGAGGATATAGGGGTGAACGATTGGCTGGGCAGAAGGCAAAGACCGCAATCTCGGGGACAACAACCAAAAAATAGGCGAGAAATGACGGCGGAGCAACCTACCTTCTCGCATCTTGCCTCCCAATCCGCCATCTTCTCTGTGAGCCTCTGAATCTCGTCCAAGAAACCTTCCTTCTCCTGCTCAGCCCGAATCTGAGCCTCCGTCAACTTGCTCTGCAATTCTCCCGTGGCAGACGAAGTCGAGGCTGCGAGACCGTTGACGTTCTACGCACCGCAAGGGGTAAGCAACGACATTCTAGATGTAGTTTCAAACGAAAAGAACTTACAGCCAACTCTCCCCTCAACCCCTCAACCTCGGCCCTCATCTCCTCCAACGTCACCGTACTCTCCCTCAACGCCTCCTCAATCTCCATCACCCTCCTCTCACCCTCCCTCACAACCCTCTCCTTCTCCCTCTTCGCCTCACCCAACTCCCTCTTCAAATCAGCAACCTCCTTCCGAAACCCTTCCTCCCTCTCCTTCGCCTTCTCAACCCGCGCAGTAAACGCCGTAATCTCCACCTCATGATCAGACCTCGTATCGTCCAACATATCCTCCAACGAAGTGATCTTGTGCTGCAAATGCGAAAGCTGGAGTTGCAGCGTCTCCGTCTCAATCTGTGCAACGGGAGCGGGGGAATCTGCGTCATCGGAGGAAGTTGGCTTGGTCGAAACAGCGGTATTGCTCGAAGCGGCACTGGGAGATCTACGGTGGCCGTTCATGTCTTTGTCTTTGATACCGTTGAGCTTGGCGTTGGTGGATCGGGAGAGGTTGGAGGAAGCTTGGGCTTCGAGTTCTGCGATGCGGTCTTCCAAGTCGTATTTCTGGAGATCGGCTTGTCGGAGTTTCTCTTCGTAAAGGGCGATGGTTTCCTGTAAGAGGGACGCGAGTGAATTATTAGTTTACCGTTCGAGGGTGAAAATGGAAGAGAAATGACCTGTCCGGCGTGTCTGAGCTCATCAATCATCTCTCGGAGATCTCTCCTCTCCTCTTCGAAATCAACGATGACCTTCTTCAATTTGGCTTCGACCTCTCCTTTGGATGTCTCGACGGTCTTCTTCTCTTCTTCAACGCGATCTTTCTCTTCCTCCAACCGGTTCACGGTACCCTGCAGATGCGACTTTTGGGATTGAAGAGTCTCGTTGAGCTCCTCGGCCTCCTTCTTGGACGCCTCGAGCTTGGATTGTGTCTCCTGGAACTGCACCTTCTCAGCCTCCAGTCGATCATACGCAGTCTCCAACTCCGCCTTCCGTTCCTCCAAACGCTTCATATCACCCGCCAACTTGGTCTTGTCCCCCTCCAAGGTCTCTACCTTTTCATTTAACTCGAGGACCTTCTTTTTCTCCTCCTCCATCTCCTCCAAAGAAGACGAAGAGGCAGAGGCAGTACTCTTCCCGACCAAAACCTCACCCTCCAACTCATCCACTTTACTCCGCAACCTCGTATTCTCATACTCGAGCGCCTGAATCCGACTCTGCATCTGATCGACTTGAGCACCCGGATCGACAGACATACGTCCACTCTTCCCCAACGCAGCAGCAGCCACACTCCCCGGTCGATTAGACGCGACACTCGACGGTCTCGAATATGCAGTCCTCGAAGAAGGTCGTCTAGGTGACGCAGTCGTCGTCGTTCGCGCTCTCGACCTCGATCGCGCCCTTGAACCAACGATCGTCCCCCTCCGAACAGGAGATCCAGGTGCCTGTCCCGGTCCCGGTGGCGATCCCCCTGAAGAAGACGTAGAAGGCACAGGTGAAGGCGAGGGCGTCACTTTCCCCCCAGTCAACCCAGCAATCCTATCCTGCAACACTTTCCCCCTCGCCTCCAACTCATCGCTGCTTAAGATACTCAAATCCGTGACTCTCCCCCTCCTCGTCGGACTCGCACAGGGAGAACCCATATCGACGGATGCGGTCGAAGAAGAGGAAGTCGCCGAAACGCTTCTCCTAGGCGATCCGGAACCTAATCGGGGTAAGGGGATGGGTGGGGGAGGCATCGCGACTCCGGATGGGATACGTGCTTTGGGTGTGTTGCCGGCCACGGGGGAGCTTATTCCTGAGCTGGGAGCGGCGAAGCCTGTGCCTATTCGTGGTTTGGGTGTACCGAAGGGTGAACCTATGCCGGAGGTTGAGTTGACTCCTGAGATTGTACGGATGCGTGATGGGGATACCCCTGTGGTGGGGATGTTGGTGACGGGTGATAGTGTGGTTTTGGGGGAAGGGATGGAAGTTCCTGTCGGTGATTTCATGGAGGTGACGGGTGAAGAGGTGGATTTGTTCAAGGATAACTGTTTAGCGGTCACTCCGGTGTACTTGCTTGCACGACTTCCAGGTGTAGGAACGCCTGGTACTGGAACCGCGGTTTGGCCGTTGGTGGATTTGGATTTGGCCATGGGCGTCGCGCCAGCATTGGTGGACTTGGCCAAACTGGCTTTGGATGTCGAGGTTGAATTGTTGCCAGCCTTGGCCATTGCTTTCAACCTGGCAGCTCGTACTGCTGGTGTTTCTGGAGATGTCATATTGGTGGAGGTCGAGGGTGTTATCCTGCCATTCGTGGATGGTGTAGTGCGACCAGAACCAAAGCTCATTCTAGTCGAGGGTCCTCGGGACAGGGAGAATGAAGAAGGCGTAATCCGGCCAGAGGTTGAAGTAGAGAATGAAGGAGTGGTCCGACCGCCCCGTGAAGAAGCCACAGACGACGGCCGGGCTCCGGGATGAGATACGGTGGGCGGAGACAATTTCGTCGTAGCAACGAAAACACCACATTTCGGAGGACATTTGAAATATTGTTTCCTTCAGAAATAAAACAAGTTTCAGACCCAAAAAACTCGAGACGGTTGGCCCAAAACCAACTCACCCTGCGACACTACCGTCGTTCTTTCCTTTCCCTGCAAATCCTCCAGATAACTCAACTCCAGCCCAAAGTCCTTGTTTTCCCTCGATATCACCGACAAATTGTAGAATTCCCTCAAATCCCAAGCTCTCTATCCGAACAGCGTCTCCGACTTCCGGAACCCATCCTGCTCTGCTGACGCTCCTCACGCCTGCCAACCCTACGTCAGATTGTCGGCTAGGCGGTCGCATGGATGTCGGTGTCTTTGCCCTAGCCATGCTCTGGTTTAACCCTGAACCCTGGCTCTGACTGAACGAGCTCGACGACGCCAGACCACGATGTTGGAAAGGGTCATTCGCCTTCACTGCGTTCTTGAAGGCGAGATTCATATATTCCTCGTCGAGTGCTGTCGACGATGAACTCGGGAGGTAACTCCCTGCTTGTGATGAGCTTCTCGATCTCGTCCCTGGTGTCGGAATGCCGCTACTACCTCCAGATGGTCGACCTGGGGTAGGTATTCCTGTCTGACGTGGCTTTACTGAGGCCATTATGAACGGTTTTCGAGGTCAATGTCGTCCTATAAATCTTCGTTACTTGTTGTTCCGAGAAAAGTGAATGTCGAATTTCGTTTCTTGTTGCTGGGTGAAGATATCAGAGGACCATATGAAGGTAAACAGGTCCTTCCCCTCTAACTCGAAGCGTGAAATAGAACCCGAAAAGATGAAGGGGGAAAAGACTGGAGCTTGAGCCTGTTTTCGACGTGAGCACAAGACACAAGAAAGGGAATTGCCAACCAAAACCCTTCGCGTCAGTCACGTGGCAGTGGCTTCTTAGTCACTGATTCTTATCATATCTTATCGTCACATGGCTCTTCTCCTGCAACGTCCATGTTCGTTCGTCTCTGGATTCGAAAGTTCAGCGTGCTCAACTGAAAAGTCTCGATTGAGCTAGACCTCAATTTCTACCCTGATAGCATGAGAAAACTTTTTCCCGAGGTCCCACCAATCAATCAAGGCCAACTCCTAATTGAATGAATGGTCATTTGACGGCTTCAGAAGGCAAAGAGCTTGTTCGTTGTAAGTAATGACTGGCTAGTTCGAGGGGGATGGGGAGGATTGGCGGCCTTCTAAGCTCATTCCATAGCAATTTCCCCACTCCTTTCACCCAAAAACCCCACGACAATCGCACTCTTTTGGACGCAGATCATTTGGAGACTCTGTATTGGCCCTGTGTTCCGATTCGTGGACGTAAATCCATCAAAAACTTGTTGGAAATTCAAAGTCTTCGTTGTACGTAGCACGATTCTACTGTGTCTATTTGATTTGACGCCACTGAGGCGATTGAACCCTGACATGAAGTTTATCTTCCTCCAGCTAATTCCCGCTGTCGGCCTTTCCTTGCTCTTCACGTCCACGAGCTTTATCTTTTATCCGCCTCCCAAGATAGAGAGAAAACCATCCCTACCTCAGTTCCAGTACATAATCAATGCGAACTCCGGAACGTACGCGTTGATCGCAGGGTCGCAAAAAAAAATTCAAAATCAAAACATCCCCACTTCCAACCCTTTTTTTAATGGTCTCAATGTCAACCTTCCGGATTGTGGACTCTTGTGGGCGCCAACTCCCCAAGGTGGCAAGTACGTCATGTGTTGGGCGGGCTGACTCTGAAACACCCCATTCCACCACCTCCGATCTCTGGTGGAGCCCATCGAAGGCTCTAGACTCTCGAAGTGCGCACCCTGTTTGCGACCCGGAAGACGGGAGACGGGAGGACGGAACCAAAAAAAAAGTCGACGGGAGTGGTTATACCATTATCCTATGCTATGGGGGTGAAAGAAACGGCCCTTCGTGTTGTGTTTTCGTGTTTTCTTCTTCTCTTTCATCCCCGTCCCAGGCTCACGGGCCCTGTCTTCTTCCTCACTCAAGCCTCCACCTCAAAGAAAAATGGGAGGACCGGTCGCTGACATACACGGAACGTATGTCAAGTTCTCCTATTTCACTCATCGGGACAAGCTGACGTCCACTCACGGCGTAGCATCGGCGCAGAATTCTGGGGTGTGATGTTAGCCACGGCGTTGTGGGGTGTTACATGCATGCAGACGTGGTGGTACTACGATAATTACCCCAACGATCATCGGACTTTGAAGGTACTGGTGAGTAGTAAGTACGAGCCTGTTCGACTTGAAGGTGTTGATTTGGCTTCCGACGAAATAGGTCGCGGCGACTTGGATTAGTGACACTGTCCATGAAGCTCTCATTTTGCATATTGGTAGGACTGGTCGGCTTTTGACTTATGACGAGGAGAGTTGGTTGATGATGGAATGTTGTGCGCAGTCTACGAAGCAGGGATCAGTAATTTTGGAGATGTGGAATCTCTGGATAGGATCCCTCCGTGCGTCTCGCTCTCATACTCCCGTCTCGTTATCCTTACTGATGATTTGACACGCCCTATCATCCAGGTTTCTCTACCTTGAAGTCCTTTTCAACGCGCTGACAGGACTCTTCGTCCAATTGTTCCTCACGTTCCGGATATGGACATGTACGAACGTTACTCCTCCTCAGTCGACTGGGGTCATACTAAACGCCTCATTAGTGAGAAAGAACTTTTGGCTCGTGTGTGTTCTGGTGGGTGCTCCCATTTGAATTTTGGGTCGAGCTACTCGTGGGCTAATGTCCCGATATCTCACCCGAATCTAGGTCGTTTCGATCGTCGCCGGATTTGTAGTATCTCTACGTAAGTACCCACCAAAACATCCGCGTTCAATCCTCAAATGTATACTACACCCGAGCGCAGTCTATATGATTTTCGGCCTCGTAAGACTCTCCCCCTCCTTTCCGAAAGGTACCTCCCAAACACTGTCATCTTCCAAAGCACCGACGTCTCTTTGACACCACGTCCATAAACGAGGTCAAGGTCAGTCGAGTCTCTGGTAAGTAAGTATCTCTAACTAAAAGTTGGACCCGGAGCAATAGGGCTTGTCCATGTCCATCAACATCCTAGCCGCCGTCTCGGACCTCCTAATCACAGCGTCTATGTGTATGATCCTCAATATGGCGAGGACAGGCTTCTCGTGGAGTGATCATATTATCAATCGGTTGGTGCGTTTAGTTCTCCCTGCCGCTTTCGATTGTGGATGGATGGATGGATGGCACCTGTAGGACTAATTTCGGAGCTTTTTGCAGATATTGTTCTCGATGAATACTGGTCTTCTCACTTCTATCGTTGCTTGTATGTCACTCGTTACTGTGAGTACATACTCTGCCATCTCCTGAAACTCTTGGCCGCAGTCTTGATATTAATCAATTGGTTTCAACTTTTACCAGATTTTGGCACTCCCAAACACACTCGTCTACGCCGCGTTCTATTATGTCAGTGAGTACGGTGGTATTTCCGATGACCGAAAAATCCCATACCAATTTGGAGCTACGACTGATGTTTTTCTCATTTTCTTTCTTAAATCCGTCCACCCGCTGTCAGTCGGGAGATGTAAGTGTCAGGTCTTTCCACGATCCCGCTTCTGGAATTTTCCTCGTAGCAACGGGTCACATAACTCCTATTCTTATTCAGTGTATGCCAACTCCCTGTTGGCCACTCTCAACGCGCGAAAGTCTATAAGAGCTACGGAGGTAGAAAGCCGGTATAACACGACCGTGAGTGTCCCGGGCCCCGTCGGCTCGCTCTTTTTACACCCCTCGTCCTGTCTAAATGGATTGTAAAGCGACAGGAAACGTTCGAGTTACAGCTTAGATCAACATCTCGCGCTCAAGCGGAGTCAGGTGTGGTGGTTGTGGAGCCCGGGAGGGGTATCGAAGGCGTCAGTGATAGAAGAGTTATAGATGATAATCAGGAGAAGATAGGGATAGCGTACTGATTCTTGTACTCGACTTGCATTATTCGCGCTCGCTACGGCGATTTTTCTGGGATATTTTGCTGGCAATACACAGCCAAGCCTCACATAGATTCTACTTTCAGGGGCTTAACGCTCGCGACGACGCGTCGCGACGCGCTTCGGGACGGCCGGACCGACGGTTGCGGCCCTTGATTCACATGATATCCGAACCTGGGTGCTGTAAGTATTCCATCTACAACCTCCGTGATCCCTTAGTTCTGGTATCCTTATTAAGGGTTTCTCTTATGTCAATGCCTAGCCGCTCGTCTCTAGGCTCTCCATAACTGTTCCTTCATCAGACACAGACTAAAAGGTGCTTGAAGAACTAGCGCCCCCGGTGAATCGGCGACATATTACCGGTCGGGTGCAAATTGTCCCTTTAGTGCCTGCCGACCGCGTAAAAATTAAGAGTCAAACAGCAATTGGAAACTCTCATTGTTTCGTTCCTCCCCATTGCCCCGAGCCTCCACCACACCCTTTTTTTTGCGCTCTGGGGACCGACGAGGACTTCCTTCCTTCCTTTCCGACACAGACCTCGCCGTCATCGAGGATACCGCCTGCAGTAAGGTTTTTTTTAGTCACCGATTTCGATGTGCACATGGGTTTACTGAATAGTAATTTCGGATTCAGATCTCGCGACCCTCGTGCGGCCTCTAAACTTCCGTTACCCCCTCTACCTCGTCGTCGTCGTCGTCGTCGAACAGCCCACAATCCTCACTTTGTCGACTCTTTGTGTCTGTCAACATGGGCTTGAATCCTAGAGCCTCTCCGGTGGATGAGGAGTCGTCACCGACATCGTCGGCATCTCCTATCACTCCGATCTCTCCGTCGCAGGAGCCCATCACCCTCCCCGCCCTCCCTAATGCCACTGCTTTGCTACCGGATACTGTTTTGTCTACCGGCAAGAAAAGGAAGCCTAGTACAGCGGAGCGACGAGCCAACCACAATGCCGTGGAACGAGCACGTAGGGAGACGTTGAACGACAGGTTTCTGGTGAGTACTGTCGAGCCCTTGTCTTTAGCCGCTTGATTGACGCCTTTTTCGATGCGCAGGACCTTGCAAAAATCATCCCAGCGATCTCACAGCATCGAAAACCTTCAAAGTCGCTCATTGTGAATTCATCTATCGCCTATGTTCACGCTTCTCGTCGCCACCGCACACTGGCATCTCGCGAACTGAAGTCCTTACAGACTGAGGCTGATCAACTGCGTCAAGAGCTTAACGAGTGGAGAGACCGGGCAGGTGTGAAACGAGTCGAGGACCCCAGACGAAGTGAAGGATTCGGGATGGTCGTGCGCGCCGAGTTGCCATTGGAGTCGGACGCCCCGAATAGCTCTGAAGAGAATGGAGACGGGGAATTTTATGATGAGGGAGAGGGGATTTCTCCGGTGGTGAATGAAGCGGTCCGGGCGGTTCCCTCAATTGATTTATCACCTTCACCATCATATGAAGGACATCCGGCCCCACATATTCATCATCCACGAAGTCCATTTGAAGCGGGACTCTATGAAACTGCAAATGCCCACCTTCATCATCCACATCATCCCCCTCCCTCACATCCCCAGTATGCCTACCATCCCCCCTCGGCGTCACGTACACCTCACGAGAGTCACCACCCCAGTCATTTCTATCATCCGGAGCCACCTGAATGGCACAGCTCAAATAGGGGACTAGAGAAGGAGTGGGCAGGATGGCAACCATTGGACCGTCCCTGACTCATGAGCCCTTTGTTTTCGTCAAATGTTTCTAATGTTAATCAGACTTTGTGACTTTGTACCCACTTACCACTCCCCTTCCTTCCCATACCCACTGACGCGCCATCTACGCGGAAGGTTTTGTGATTCTCATTCTTCTTATTGGCGCAGTACTAAGATACCTTGACCTGATGACTGACGCGATTAATTATTGAACCGCCGCGCTCTTGACGACTAGGATTTACCACGTGCTGGGAACATGTCCGATCATCATCATTTTTGTTTGGCTGTCCACTTGAAGACCAACCACCATGTTCACCATCGACGCTCGATTACCGGAGGCTCGGACGTTCATCATTGACCAATAGATATAGCGGCATATCCAGCCTTTTCTCTTGTCGACGTAGGTTGAAATCGGGGCCAAGCTACCTACAAGTCTCATGGGTAGTTGACAGCTCTCTCCGTGTTGCTCCGTTATATTTATACCTTCTTCACATATAAGACAAGGCCAGCTAGTCGGAGCGCCAAATACCCCTTCAATGCCGTCGCTCACACTTTGGGAACGCATCTTGTTCTTCCCTCGGCTCCTTCCTCTACGTTCGTCTTTGGCCTTGCCCAACTTCATGTACCCAGGCTAACGTCCTTCCAATAGCTGCAGTTTTAGTCTACACAGCCTTCAAATTTTTCTTTCACAAAGGATACCGGAATAGGAAGCTCTATCGCGTTATTTTCGACGCTGCTTCGCGCTATGTTACCGGGATCGCTTCTGTTCGCCAGCTGCAATGGGTGAACGGCCCTACATCGACGACGTACGAGGTATGGGCGAAGGCCCATAAGGTTACGCCGGTCGTGGAAGTACTGAGAGCCGGGGAAGGAAAGACTTTCAACTTATACTGGATTGGGGAAAAGAGCGCAGAGCATGTGCTGATTTGCATTCATGGTACGTTCCTCCCTCTAAGTTTACACAAGGTTTCAAGAGGTCACTCAATGCAAATGCATCGTCCTTAAGGAGGAGGTTTCATGCTACCTATCTCAGATTTCATGTTCACATTCTGGTTACTCGTTCAACAAGGTGTCAAGACTAAATCCGGTGGAAAGACGTTGGCGATTGCTGTCGTCGATTACTGTGAGTCGTATACGAAGTTTGATCAATCGTACAATCTCTCAACAACTCACCCCGGAAGCTTTACATCCCGTCACGTTCCCAAACCAACTCACAGAATTGATTAATGCTATCAACCACTGTTTATCGGACGGCCCGAGTAGGAAACCCGCCAACATCCACCTAGCGGGAGATTCTTGTGGCGCCAATGTCATCCTCCAACTTGTTTCTCATTCGTTTCATCCAGTTCCCGGTGTTCCTGTTTCACCGATCCCTTTCGAAACGCAGAAAACGCCTCTCCGAAGTGCCCTTCTGATTTCCCCTTGGACATCTCTCGATGAACAGACACCCTCACAAATGACCAACAATGCTGATGCTCTGGATGCCAAGACTTTGAGGCGATGGGGTTCGATGTATGTCTCTGGAATCCCTCATAACTTTTTGACACCAGAGTTCGACTACACTCCGTACATTAAGGTTCATCACGCTCCCAAAGATTGGCTCATTGGGATGGAACGTATAGTCGAGCGGGTCTACATAACCACGGGAACGGCCGAATGTCTGTTGGACGACGCTCTCCTCCTACACGAGCGTCTCGCTGGCCCTGGAATGCAGGGCGTGGAAGTAAAGATGGACATTCAGGATTATGGCGTGCATGATGATCCCATCTTTGATATTGGCGCGGGAAGTAAGCAGCTGAATGCCGTTGGAGAAAGAATAATTGATTGGCTAGCTGAGGGCTTGTGAAGAGCGGCGCCCTACATCTAAGTACGTGATAAGAAGGCTTGTTCCCAATACTACCTTAGTTTAGCTCGGCAATACACCAGAATCCTCACTCAGAGAGCCGGGGATGGCAAAACGGATTGAGTTTGAATTCTAGGGGCGATGAACATCAAAACTCCGTGATTCCAATGTTCGGCATTCATTGAACAGAACTCAGTCATGCGCTCATAGCGACAGGACCAAAACCGAGTCAAGACGTTCACGTTCAGACTTAAAAAGTTCGAGGCCGGAGCTGATGTAGCTCTATCGGGCGATGATACCGAAGAGTAGCAGATTGTAACTGGGTATGTCTGCTCGATCCGGCCAAGCGTGGACGCGGCGGCCTTGCCACGGCGTGCCGTGACCGTACTTGACAATTATCCGTGCGCGCATCAAATGTGCCTATCCCCACGCTCTAGGAGCCTCCAGGCTTTCATTCTCAATCCATACGTTTTCCGAATCTCAATCATCCACAGTTTCAGGGTTTATAATCTTGCCTTGGCTCGGGACAACGCATGGACCTGAAACTGTCTCATGTTGTTATGGACTGTCGGACAGAAACGCACGATCGAGGAGAGGGAAACGAACAGTTTTCTTCGACGTGTTTGCGACTTGGGCGGGATCATGGGAGTCGGTCACTCCTCCGAATCACCGATGTGTCCCTTTTTCTCTTCTCCAACAGCAAGTCACCTCCTATCATCCTCCATTGAGAATATTGCTGAGTAGCGTTGCTCGGATACCTCGGCCACTCTAGACTACCTGTAACTCCCGGTAACCAGTTGCTCGACGGCATTCCCTACAAACCCAGCTCGCCATCAATACCTTGGTATAATTGGCGGTGCATTGAAAGTACATCACGAAAGTGAGCTGATGGCATACGGAGGAAGAGACGCACCTTATGGTCTCCGTCTTGTGCTTCAAATTTCTGCTATATAAAGCCTCCAGCTTTCCTCCTGAAAGTCCTCATCTGCTTGAACAACATGCGGGCGACCATCTTGTTCCTTCTATCCATAGCCACTGCTCTTAATGCTCGCTCGCCCGGTTATCAGCCAGTGGCAAGAGTAGCACGACCCCAGTCAATTCAGGCCCGGGCAACCTTCGTCTTGGAAGATGACTACCAGGGGGAAGCCTTCTTCAAGTACGTTCGGGAGCAACTACAACAATACCGAGAGCTTCAGGCTAATGACGTGCTGCTAGTGATTTTGACTTCTTCACTGAATCAGATCCCACGAGTGGGTTGGTAAACTATCAGAACAAGGAGAATGCGATTTCTAAAGGGCTCGCTTTCGTCGAGAATGGGGTTACCGTACTCGCAGTCGATAACACAAACACCGTCCCCACAGGTTCCAACCGTGATTCGTGAGTATGGCCTCTTTTGTCCTTGTGATCCGCCACTGATGTGTTTCTTAGTGTCCGTATTGAGTCCAAGAAGATGTACGGCAAGGGTCTATTCATTGCAGACTTCGAAGCTATGCCGTTCGGATGCAGCATCTGGCCTGCGTGGTGGTAAGTCTCGTTCTATTCATGTACCATTCATCCTACCTCATGAAGATACTCCACCTTCATAATGCAGGTCTTATTCGTTCACAGATTATCCCGAAGGAGGTGAACACGCTTGACTCCAGTATCCTGAGGGTGTTACTCAATCTTATTTTACCGTAGGTGAAATCGACGTGATCGAAGGCGTAAACAATCAACCTTACAACGATATGACCTTCTGGCGCGAAGGTGGACAATGCAACTTCCCAGCCTCTGCCCTCGCTGGAACCGCAGACATTGTCAACCAGACCGCATGTGCCAGCACAACCACTGAACAAGAGTCGTGCGGCTTCCAAGACGAGCGTAGTGGCGTGTTCGGCTCGGAGTTCAGTCGTAACGGTGGAGGTGTCTACGCTCACCTCGTGAGCGATGAGGGAATCTCGATCTGGTACTTCCCGAGAAACGCTATTCCTGGCGACATCACAAGCAAGAACCCTGATCCCAGCGCATGGGGCACTCCCGCTGCTCAGTGGAAGTCGGATAGCTGCAACATTTCCCAGCATGTGCGCAATCACAAACTGGTCATCAACACAACCCTTTGTGGGTCGTGGGCTGGTAGTCCTAATGTCTGGGAAAGCTCTGGATGCCCTGGAACTTGCGAAGCGACAGTCGCAAACCCCAAGAACTTCGACAGTGAGTACTCACATTTCAAGTCATTGTTGTCCTAAACTCACTCTCGCAATCAGACGCACGATGGAAGATTCGCTCAGTCTCCGTATATCAACAACAGTAACAGCATGCACCCCACGCAATGCGCCTCCAATGCATCTCGTCCCCGAGATCATCTTGATTCTGTGTACCTTTTTAGCGTAGTAATACCAGAAATCTCTTAGCACCATCGACTGTCCAAGCGGTCCTAAACTGTTTGAACCGAATTATTATGACGTCACGCGTCAAGACGCGTCGCGTGTATCGTGAAAGCCTCAATTTTGAAAAACCCGAAGTCCGGAGATCGTACGGGTACTCCATCATAGATTCCATCCCTCTACCTGAGGATCTACACAGCAAGGTGCATAATCTTAATCAAGAGAAATGGTCCTCACCTGAATCCGTGTCTTCCTCAGTTATTCTGGGGTTTGTAGGAAAACTCAAACCAGGGCTCGTTTGAATGTAGCTCGTGAAGTCGCTAACTGGAGATAGACCCAACCCAGCCCAAAATGATTAGAGTTGGTGCAATACCCTGATATCAGACCATCGGGTATTGCCCTCAGTCTCAGGAAGGAAACTGACAAGGAATGCTTACCGGAGTTTGGGCAAGGTAGTCATATATGTACTTTGGTCAATGACACGAGGAGTTAGAGACAAAGAGATAGATTGAAATTGGCCTGAAGATAGCTTGTGTAAGGTGAATAAAGTCTGAAGGGCACAAAGTGTACTTGTCAATGCCCACCAGATTCGCTGGCATGACCACCGTGAAGGGAAGGAGAGAACGTGCCGGTTCGTCGTCAATGACCGTGCGGGGGTCATCCATGTCCTAATCCTCGGGATTATTCAGTCACAGCCTCTGAGCCCTTTCGAAGGTATCGCATATCGTGGCAGGCCAAAATATGAGATTGACAGAATGAAAACCACGAGAGACACGAGAACAGAGTGAGTCCGCCGGAAGAAGACAGGTTATGTGGTTCCCAAGGTGGTTCCTAATGTTGATTACCGAGCGTTCCAGCAATTGGCACTGGCATGCGCCCGTAATTAAATGAATCATCTAGCCAAGCCAGGCCCATGTATGCCATTCGCTGTGTGTTTGCAGTCGAGGTTTAGAACGTTCAAAGGAAGAAGTTCGAAGGAAAGATCTGAGAGCTGACTAAGCTAACCGCCCCTTGTCTTCGACATCCATGATCGTCACGGTAGAATCTT
>JAQOTA010000040.1:0-90847 GCA_029532415.1 Marasmius tenuissimus | reverse complement strand
CCGTCATGGGCTGAGGGGGTATGAGCTCGCTGGCCGTCTGTAGATAGCAGAAGTTCGTCAGCATTCATGATGACGTCCTGAACACGACAGCACATACGAAAACACCTATCTCCTCAGCATCCGGAGACGTATCCATTACGAAGTCGGACAGATCGGGAGTCGTATCCATTGAGACTGGTATGCAGGAGAAATCTTGACGATATGGCAGAGGTAATTGACGCACAGGCTCCCGCGAAGTAGTACCCTGCAGCCAGCCTCCCTGGAAACGAAGATGAGGTACATCATCGGATTCCTCGCGCGCCTCTCTTCTCGC
The DNA here is from genome assembly GCA_029532415.1 of Marasmius tenuissimus. NCBI lineage: Eukaryota > Fungi > Basidiomycota > Agaricomycetes > Agaricales > Marasmiaceae > Marasmius > Marasmius tenuissimus. The sequence goes on along the minus strand of JAQOTA010000040.1, from coordinate 90,534 downwards.
TCCGGGCAATAGGCGCGAAGAAATCGGATAGATGGGATTAAAAAGCTGGGGATCCAAGGGTGCCCAAGGATCGACGGGTGCTGGGACGTCTCTATGTCCTATCTCTGGAAGAGATACGGCTTCACCGGCTACGAAATACGACGGTAGACGAGATGGAGTGTCGAATGGTTGGGAGTTCCGAGGGAACGAGTGTTCGCTTTGTGAAGTCTTCACTCTGCGACTCTAGCCAGCCTTCGACCTTTTGTGTGGGACTTTGGGAGGAAACGGCTTTGCTGTCATACTCTCCTTCCTCCCTTTGCACGGGCACGGTCGTTGCAAACTGAAGATCCGACGGAAGATTTGGCACAAGCCTGAATGAAGACAGAAATTAGAACAACGAGAAGGGAATTCTATAGGCAACTAAAACCCACTGATACGACTCAAAATCATCCTCCAACGCCTTCCCTTTCCCTTGTCAATCCGTAGATTCGGTTCAAGTCTTTCAAGAAAATCTTCAGCTTGCTTGGCTAAGTCGCGTGTCGTATGGTCTTCTTCCTCCCTGGTGGTATCCAAGTGCCCTTCCTCTACTTCGTCATTCTTCTCGTAGTTGGCCGTCTCGTTCCCAATATCTCCATGTTCTGAGTTTGCATCGCTCTCCGTGGCCACCTCTGTTGGGGTTTCCTCGTAGTCGGCTGGGAGGACAGGCTTTGGCCCGTAATTCTGGTACGAGGTACTGCGATGACAATGAGATTGGGGCTTGAATCACAGGATGCAATCGATTCGGCTCACGGATGTTGCTTGACCCCACTTCCACTCGCCGTCGGCGTCGCACCTTTAGCCAGTCTAAACATCTCAATGATGAGAAAAAGATTGATACAGCCAGTAGAGCGATCGACTTACTGTGGTTCGGCCATGAACGACGCAACATCATCGTATCTGCAGCACAACCCGACGATGGTGAATAGGTGGCATTGGCAATCATAGAGGAATGAGAACATACCTGTCTCTTTTCTGATCCTTGTTTCTTCGCCTCTTCAAAGTATCTCTGTGGGTATCAGCTAAATGTGCTGTTCTTCCTCCGTGCCGGTATTGATTGTGGGTTTGACGGCGATGAGCAGGGTTCTGAGAGTAAAGGACGCGCTGGAGATAGTTGGAAGTTGAGTTGTGGTTCTGTCTCCGGCGCCTTGTAGAGTGGCTATTGCTGTTGTTGTCGTGAGACACGGGGTTCTTGTTCCTACAGACGGGCATTATGCGATATATTGGTGCGATGGGACTTGTATCCTTCGAAAACCCAGCGAATTAGGTGCACGAAGCCGCAAAAGCTGGGATGAGGTGATGTGGCAGCCCAATCTTCACCCCGTTGGTATATATATCCCATTCCGCTTGGACATTTCACTGTTGACTATTGTAGAAGTTCTGCTTGAACCACCCGTCGGAATGGTGACGGCTGTGGTCATGTCGTGGCACAAGGTAAGGAAAACCGACTGGGCGCTACGTTGGGATGATTGGCCCTGACAGTGAGAACAATAGACCTGCGACGAGCGTTGTCCTTGAGACTACTGGCACTGCAACTCCATGCACAATGGAGAAGAATATCAGGGTAAACGCAGCGAAAAGGCGTACGAGAGCAGAGAAATTGTAGAGAGAGGTGTGGGAAATCGCAGCTTGGGCCACTCCCGATCTAAGCACGTCCTTTGACCTTCTCAGTACCGCTTTGGCCGACCGCATCTGTCAGTGGCCACTGGATGGAGTTTCGCGACAAAGGAAGACTTCATTCAATCAGGTACTCTATATCGAAAATAATATCACTTTCTGACCAACGATAAAACAGTTGGTCAACAGCTAGCTCACAGCAAGCGGCCAAAGAATAACTCACACATACACATTCCTTTAATTTTCAATTCCTTCCTTTATCCACCTCTGATGCCTCTTGACAAGTTCCGCAATAATGTCCTCCTCTATCTCCTTTCCCTGATCAATGACTTGAGGGTCGAGCTTCAGCCATACCTCCGTGGGCTCGTCTGAAGTCCGAACTTCATCTCCCTCGCCGGGGAGTTGCGTTGGCGTAGATGGTTTGGAAACGAACACAACCTCGAACTTTCTCCTATGTAAATCATTTCCGATAACGACTTGATGGCCATAACGTTCGAGTGCCGCACGAGCTTTCGGTATGAGGAGTGCCGGATCCGTTTCAAGCTGAGGAGAAAGAACTGGTGTCAAAGCGAGGATGCGCAACGCTGGGTGATGCGTACCTTGAATGAGACGATATATCCGTCTTTTGACCACTCATCGACCATCGGCTTCAAGATCTTGGGTACTTGATCCATCTCAATAAGTAGGCTTCCTTTACCAGACTGAATCTTGTGCTCAGCCTGTCGAGAGCATCAGCGAATAGTTCGATTGAAGAAAGACTGTCTGAACGCACCATTCTCCGCCTTGGTAGAAAGAAATCGCTAACGGCCGCTGCGAGGTAATACAATGCCTTCCTCTTCATCTTCGACAGTTCCTGGCTCACAGCTCTGAGCAGCCAGAGGTAGTCGTTAACCGTAACGAACGTCAACGTGTGTAGTCTTCCTTCATTCTGAACCGTCTTGTATGTAGTGAGGACGTCGAGCAGTTTCGTGTTTTCCGAGGCCGTTACGCCGATTATTGGACTCGTTTCCTCGCCATTGCCGCTTTTGCTCCCAGCCTGAATATCCAAAAAGTCGAGGAAAGGGTTTGTCGAATGCGAATAGTGTCTGCTGAACGGTTGCAAACTGAACTGACGGTGCATGAAGATCACCGCATAACCAGCTTGGAGAAAGTATTCAGCGGAAGTAGCACCTCTTGTCCCTGTAGAAAGGTCCAAGCGAGATTAACAGAGGATCCAGGAACCGAAAAGGCCACGCACCAGCACTGAAGTTGTCCAAGAATCGAACTCTGGGCAGCCGCAGGAAAACGAAAATGGGATGAGGGGGTGTTATGCTCGGTTACTTGAAATTAGGATTCTCACACATTCAACTCCAAGGGTACTGTCGTTCCTCCGCTCTGAAGATATGAACGTTCAACACGAGTTTGAGGTCAGGTTGGTTGACTATCGAGGATGATGGGACCTTACAGTCACTAGAACGACATTCCGACCCTGTCCTGCTTGCCGTGATATGAATTCTCGTACTCCATCGATATCTTGTTCGAGGGTGAGTGGTGGTGGTTGAGTAGCAAAATAGGTTTCGGCTGAGAACGGTTCGGATGTTGCAGGGGTTGTGGTCGACATCGAAGTGATCAATTTGCTCAGCGCTCAGCCCGAAAGAGACCGTGCTAAGGGCTAGTACTGGGGGTCTCCAAATCCGGAGTGCAAGTTGAACTCAGGGTATGTACGCCGTACGGTACTTCAATTGGGAAGGCTATCGTAATGTGTACAGGAAACCCATTGTGGGCATGATCATAATCCTGTAGTATATGGAGCGGAGGATACCAATCTTCATGTTTACTGACACGAGCCACAACTGACTTATTGCAACACCTCGATCTATCACATCGAACACAGAATCAGTATTTGAGGGTGCCAATCAACTGCAACTGTGCATGATGACCTTCCTATTGGCCTTGGGGGGCGAGGAAACGCGTTTTGTTCGCGTTTTGGGGCGTGATTTGAGAAACTCAGGCGGCGTGTCTTCCCAGAGTTAGAATGTAAGGGGTTCTTGTGACTACTATTAGGGAGAACATCAGTCCAAGATAAACCAGTGAGGAACTCACTATAGGGCCCTCTCCACGGCTTCGTGTCGCGTCTTGGAGAACGTAACAAGCCGAGTGGCGTGCAGAAAGGTGCGTTATGACTGGTTGACCCCTGGGTCATTCTTGGCTTTACCATTAAACATAACACGGTGTTGGATCACCGAGATGGTTCTTCCCTCAACCGATGCTGTGTTGAACGTTGAATGCATCCGCGCCGGTACTTGAATCATGATGGACCTGGTAACTAGTGGATGGTCTTGCATGAGCGGGAACGCCCCAAGTAGACCTAGAGATAAGTAGAAGTGAATTTCGCCGCTCAAAGCACCAAAAGGATATGGTAGGATAGGGTCTCTCGGCGTGATGTTACCCCCCTTCTAACTTACGTGCATTGCCTCACGAATTACACCACAGGGCTGCCCGAGACCGCACAATAAATAGATATTTGGGAAAATTCGGAAACGAAGCTGTCCCTGAAATAACTATACGCGACCACGAGGAGGTGGTGTTTACTGAAGGACCTGGAGAAAAATGCCCGTTAGTGTGACTGAGTTACAAGATTGCGATGATGCTCACACCGTGTCGTTGATTTCCCGCTTGACGAACGTTTATCAGACCATCCAGGACATCAGACACGTCAAAACAGCAATGTTCGTTGTTTCGTTGACGAGAGGTCGTTCAGGAGCTCTTGAAGCAAGCCGATTTATGCCTGGCAAATAGCATTAACGATGAATGAACGCTTGGTACAACCGAGAGCGGGTATCTGGCTGACCTCGGAAGCAAAACGGATCCGAATTGGTCGTAGCATGTTGAGTTCTGGCGAATTCGCAGAATAAACACGACATACACGAGAACTGGCGAGAACCTTGACCACAGCGCGCGAGGTAGACCAGAGAAGACAGATACTTGGCATAGAGCAGGAGTCTGTGTTCCTCCGACTGGTCAGGCAGTGCTGGAACCATCAGTTGTGCAATTTGACCGACGTTGCCGATGTGAGCGTTACATGAAGTGCAGAGAACAGAAAAAGAGGCATGCGGTAACGGTTAGGGCGGTGATTCGCAACAGGCTGTGCAGGTGTGAACTTTAACGAGATAAGGGGGACTGTCATTCATTTGACACTGTTTGCATCCAGTATATAAAGCCGGTCGCAGGTTCTCCTGGACTTCACGTCCTTTCCTCTTTCTTACCATCATCTTCTCTTCATCGTCCACGGTGCGTATCACCCTTGTTCTCGCCGCTCCTTGCCGTGCTGACCCTCTTCTCGAAGCTTCATTTCTCTCTTTAATCGATCATGTGTGGAATTTTCGCGTATTGCAACTACCTGAAGGACAAGGCAAGTCTCTTTTCTACGTCTCATCGTGCCTCTCTTCTCGAAACGGGCTTTCTTGGGATGAAATATATGCGCGATGGTAGAGGCTTGGAGATCGATACTCCATTCCGGTTGGGAGGGCCGTTGTGACGGTCACCTGCAGACACCATCGCGCCCCAAATCGATATCCACGTTGAAATTCACCAAAGACCGCTATCGCGCCTGTTTCTCTTGCCTTTTCGCGTCAACGACATATCCGTCGACAAGGCTAACGCTACACGTTGTCATCCCTAGCGCCGTCAAGAAATCTTCGAGATTCTATGCGGTGGTCTCGCCCGCCAAGAGTACCGTGGTTATGACTCTGCCGGCTTTGGTGCTGACGGGGACAAGCCAGGCGAAGTAGTTTACTTCAAGGAAGTCGGCAAGGTTGCCGGCCTTCGCAAGCAGATCGCCGCTTCTTCTATCGATGTCAACAAGGTCTTCACCACACAAGTCGCGATCGCCCACACCCGATGGGCTACTCATGGCCCTCCTTCCACCCAGAACTGCCATCCCCTCCGATCCGACACTAACTCCGAGTTCTGCGTCGTTCACAATGGTATTGTCACCAACAACGCCGAATTGAGGGCAGTCCTCCAGAAGCGAGGCTTCACCTTCGAATCTGACACCGATACTGAAGCCGTCGCTAAACTCTTGAAATATGTTTACGACTCCCACAGTGGAAACAAGCGTCTCACCTTCACCGAGCTCACCAAGGCCGTCCTCAAGGAGCTTCAAGGTTCCTTTGCCTTTGTCATCAAGTCATCTCACTATCCCAACGAAGTCATCACCGCTCGTCGTGGTTCGCCTCTCTTGATCGGTGTCAAGGCCGAGTCCAAGCTCAAGGTTGACTTTGTTGATGTCGAGTTTGCCGGCGACCCAGGTGAAAACATCACCTCCGATGCCAGTAAGTACCCGCCGTTCGATTAGCTTTGCTTGCCTAACTGGTATGTGCAGTGACCCCAACCTCTCCCAGCTACCTCAGCCCTTCGGCTGCCGCTCCCTCTGGCTCCCGCATGGGCCGCAGAAGGTCCCGCGCATTCATGTCCGAAGATGGTCTCCCTCAACCCATCGAATTCTTCGTCGCCTCCGACGCTGCTGCCATCGTCGAGCACACCAAACGTGTCCTTTACCTCGAAGACGACGATATTGCTCACATCTCTGAAGGTCAACTTCACATTCACCGTCTCGGACGCAAGGACGACCCCGATGTCACCGGATCTCCTATCCCCTCTACCCGTAGCATTGAGACCCTCGAACTCGAAATTGCCGCTATCATGAAGGGCAAGTTCGATACCTTCATGCAGAAGGAAATCTACGAACAACCCGAGTCTGTTGTCAACACCATGCGTGGTCGTGTCAACTTCGAGACTAACAAGGTCACCCTCGGTGGTCTCAGGGCTTATTTGCCTATCATGCGTCGCTGCAGGAGGATTGTCTTCATCGCTTGTGGTACCAGTTACCACTCCTGCATTGCCACGAGGCAGATCTTCGAAGAGTTGACCGAGATTCCCGTCAGCGTTGAACTCGCCTCCGACTTCTTGGATCGCAGGACCCCAATTTTCAGGGATGATGTGTGTGTCTTCCTCAGTCAGAGTGGTGAGACTGCCGATACCATTTTGGCCTTGCGCTACTGCTTGGAGAGAGGCGCCCTCTGCGTCGGTGTTGTCAACACTGTCGGTTCCACCATCTCTCGCGAGACCCACTGTGGTGTCCACATTAACGCTGGCCCCGAAATTGGTGTTGCTTCCACTAAGGTATGTTTGGCTATCATCGGGGTATTGTATCTGTCCTGACTTGGTTTTCTTGCTCAGGCTTACACTTCCCAATACATCGCCTTGTTGATGATGGCCTCCCAACTCTCCGAGGATCGTATCTCTTTCACTGAACGAAGGAACGCCATCGTCCAGGGTCTGAAGGAGATGCCTAACCTGATCAAGAAGGTCCTCGATTTGGACTCTGAAATCCAGAAGCTCGCCGACTTTGTCAAGGGTAACAAGTCCCTCTTGCTCATGGGTCGTGGATACCAATACGCCACTTGTCTCGAGGGTGCCCTGAAGATCAAGGAAATCAGTTACATGCACTCTGAGGGTATCCTCGCTGGAGAGCTCAAGCATGGTCCTCTCGCCTTGATCGATGAGAACATGCCCGTCATCATCGTCATGACCAAGGACTCGCTCTACCCCAAGGTCCAGTCCGCGTTTGCGCAGATCACGGCCAGGAAGGCACAGCCCATCGTGTTGTGCAATGAGGGTGATGAGGATATTCCCAAGGCGGCGAAGACACTCAGGGTTCCCAGGACTGTCGATTGCTTGCAGGGATTATTGAACATTATCCCCATGCAGCTCCTCAGTTATCACTTGGCTGTCAAGCACGGCTATGATGTCGACTTCCCTCGTAACTTGTAAGCATCCTTTCTCTGAACCTCCAGACATTTTGCTGACTCGCGCGCTCCTTCTTTCCAGGGCCAAGTCTGTGACCACTGAGTAAAGGATTCGGACGGATGAAGGAAGATGAAAAAAACTTGGTTACTGTACGATTAATGATCATCCCGGGCTTTCTCTTCGCTTTTCTACGCTTTTTTCTTTTCTTCGTTACGATGGACTGGAACTTCAAAAATTACTGTACCACATGGACCTAGACTTTTCTTTTACGTTCACACTTTCTTCAATGATGAATACGGGTGGAACGGCGTAGTACTCAAATGAACTCGGATGGAATAAACGTTCTCTCGGGTTTTCCAATTCCCGTGCCAATTTTGGCCTACATTTGCATCGCCCTTCTGAAAGTTCGTCAATTGAACGAACAGCTACAAATGTTCAATCTGAGAGGTATAGGAATGTACATTACATACATACGTTGTTCGTAGAAAGGTGACATAGATGCTCGTGGGTCCAATTACAACAACCATATACCTACAGCCCAAAACCCGTAATAAAAACCCCGCAGAGACCAGTCGCCACGACTCTGCGATGACGTCAATCGCCATTCGGAGGCTCTCCACTGCCCAGCAACCACATTCTCGACGCCAACGTATGTAGCTACACAACGCTATGACGACGATATTACTCGAATCATTGGCGGGTGTCATGCGCCCTCGTCCGCCTTTGCGCGGCGACGAAAAGCCGTTCATTCATGACTAACGGATTCATCGGTCTCCAATACCGATGAATTCACTGTCAAGGATGGGGAAGGCGGCGGAAGCTGCTGCTGTCGCGGTCGAGGTGGCAACGATGGAGGTGAAAGATCCGTACGTTCCTTTGTCGGTGATCGAGCAGACGGGTGTATACTGTTCGCTGGTCGTGCGGGTAAGGCGGGGGAGAAATCATCTGAAGTAAGAGATATTGGCGATATAAGAATCGGTGATGGGGGAACGTTGGCTATTTTCGTCGTCTTGGATCCGTAATACTGAGGTGCAGGTTCTTCCGTGGGCATTGGCGGTAAAGGAGGCGAGTTAGAAGATTGGGGAGGGTCGAGCTTCTCCTTCTCCACTGGGCGCTTGGGCGAATGCTTGGGGGAGTATTTCGGGGAATTCTTGGGGGAAGGTTCTTGTGGCTGAAGACTGCCCTGAGGTTGTTGTTCGTCACTGAAGAGTATGTGAGCATGCGTGATGAGGTCTTCCATGAGCGAATCTTTAAAGTTTTGCATGTTCAAGAGGTCGCCGGGTTTTGGAGCCTCGTCTTCCCCGAATATTACGCCGCCAAAAACGATAGCGAGATTCTTTGGATCCATCTTGTTCTTCTCGAAGTTCGAGGCGACTCGAGCAAGATGTTCGACTAAAGCTTTGAGGGTCGCTTGATGTACGGGTGGTAACCTTCTCATCTTCGATCGTAGGAGGATGAAATTATTGGATCGATGGTCCGCTGCACTCGACGTCAGAACGAGGCAACTAGCATCATATTATCGCGCACCTAGATCCTCTGAATGCTGAATCCTATCTTGCAACGAAAATCGGAACACAGGCTCGGGGAGTTCACGCAAATAAAGCTGTAGACAGTTCTCGTCAAGGTCCTGAGATCAGAGGGAATGGTGACATGCCTTCAATAAAGATGCAACCGCGAAGATATCATCTTTTGCGCTGAATTCAAAAGATTCCTCATCCTTCTCCAGGTCGTGTTGCATCTTTGAGCAAGCCGGTTAGATTTGCAAAAGACACGACGGCAAGTAGCGCAACTTACGGATTGAACGATAGCATGGCGGCCCGACACCTGACCGCCTGCGTCAGTCTAAAACCACATCTTTGGAACGTAATGGAACTCACACGAAATATGCCCTCCGCATCCAACCCTCTCTTATCTATCTCTGCTATACATATCCGTATAATCTTAGGTATCTCCCCTTCAGGTAGATTCTTGGTCGTTGCATAATCTTGCAGACTAAACCCGAAGATAAGGTCGTTGCACTCCCCGACGATGCCATTGTGGTACAAGGTCTTTTCGGGTATTGCGGATTGCAGAGATTTGGGTACGAATGCCGAGTATTTCGCCTTGTCTTTCTCTGGGTTAATCTTGGTGACGACAGCGTGTGCATGGGAGTAGAGTTGGGTTTGGGTGGCGTAGGTCGCACTAGTAAAAGCTCTGAGTGACATCAGTCATGAGTCAATAAACGCCGAAAGCCTACGTCAAATTGTCTGTATATTTCTCGAGGATGTTCTTCATCGTGCCGGAAACGTCCTCGACAAATGTAACGAGACTCTATTGTGCGCGAGATGTAGTCGAAACCGAAGGTAGAACGGTTGATAACACTCACGTTATATCCACTTTCAAGAGTCTTGATACGTCTCAACCGTAAGGTCTCCAACCAATGAACGCCTTTGCGGTATTCCTTGTCTGCCTCGTCAAGGTCCCGTTTCGCCCGTACCGTCCTCAAAGCGAGATTTTCTCGTCCACCTGAAGGATCTCTGACAGATCCGCCTTTGTCTAACAGGCCGATCAGTTGATTGAGTTGCTTCTTCCCTTCTTTCGCGAACTCCGAAAATGCGTGCCCTGAGGAGGGCGATCGGTTGCGTACACCCGGGGCACTTCCTGATGGCCGACGGTCGAGAGCGCGCAGTGGCTGGGGGGAAGTGACAGTAGGACGTGACGGTTGTGCGTCTCTGAGACCTTGATAGTCTGGGTGTGTAGTCGCAGTTGGTGGCGGAGAAATTGGTGCCGCCGCCGCCCTCTTGATTTCCTTTTGTTGGAATGAGAACTTGGGATACACAAAATTCTGGATATGATAAACACCTCAACTTCCTGGTACTTCCTATTATATCGTTGCTTTAGCCTGGGGAGAGACACCTCTGCATAGTCATGGTAGGCCATGCCAGACTCCTTCAAGTCCTCCTTGATGCGCTTCCGTGTTCGTTCTTGTGATTCCTGTTTCTATATCAGTTTGCTGAGAATATTCGGAGAGGAAACGGAACCTTAAGGTTGGTAAGAGGCGTTATCACGTCGGCGTTCAAAGTAGCCAGAAAAGCGTGTCTTGCTTGGGCCTCTATACACTTGAACGCGTTAGAAGACCTCATGCACGTAGGATAGAGGAATTGACTGACCACGCTCCACGTTCTCCCTCACTTCAGCCCAAGCACTTCGTGTAGTACTGAGATCACTGCGATCGTCGAGAAAAGAATCGATGGATTTGATCTTTCTGTACAACTTGACGAGAGAATCGACGCTAGAATGCAATCAAAGAGCTGTGTTACTATCAAGGGCTTGCCACATACTATGTCTCCTCAATTCTTTTCCTGTAAACGTGGTTAGGCTTCCAAAGGCACGCGATCCTATTCGAACCAACTCACCGCTCGAGAAAAAGGCTGAGAAAACTGTCATTGACGAATCTGAGTTGGGTATCAAAGAGGGGAATAGGGCCGTTGGATAAGGATTGATGATCCATCGACGTCCTCGGTGTCGGTTCACTCATGCTGGGCGAGTCGTCCAGGTCGTTGTCGTAGGGTGGGTATAAGGGCTGTCAAGGCCACGTGAATTGGAGCGAACAATGACAACATCCGCAAGCGCCGAATAAGCGCTGGAGGACGGACCTCTTAGGACCCATCGAATTCGGAGCAGATGTATGAGACTTGTTCCTAATATATTCGTGGAGAATCGGATTGTCCAGACTAACAGAAATTGGCCGAAGACAAGGATCCCACTTCGACGAGACTCGCTCAACTCGATGGTCAGCGCTAGCCTCCGGTGGCGGAGCATTGTCAAAGTGCCCACTATAAATATAGCCTCATGACCGTGCTGCCGTCTCTGCCATCGATTCATCACAGATAAAGGATTTGGCGCAATCTCTAGCTTTGTGGGTAAGGCAGTGAGCGAGAAGCACCTGAATGCAGAGTTTTGGAGACACAACCTTGCCATACCGGCAGTGCCATTCCCCCCACCTAAAGGTCCGTGCAGCGGAAACCCCAGCCAGCCAACAAGGGCTCATTTTAATCGAGTTTTGAGAGGTAAAGTCGATGATACCTGAAGCTTTAGGAGGGTGCAATAGGGCTCAGAGTCGATAGAACGGAGACTGCTGGGAATCGGATCGTGAGATGAGTCCATCAAAAACGCCACAATTGAGCCGGCAAAAAGTTTCCGTAGAAACCGTCGGATCACTCAGAGAGGCTCGTACTATATTGCTTTTCTCGCTTCAAGATGATTGTTTTTCATTGCGCGCCTTTTGTTTGGAAGGAGTCGCAACGCAGATCAACTCCGAGAGGCGGGGACTCTACCTCGTCAGCCTGAAAGGGCTAGAGGGCACTCTTCTTTTCATGGGGAAATAAGCAGGAGATCTGGTCCCTGCAAGCCGAACACCGTTGCCTACCGTTGCCCGAGTCCTATATTTTTGAGTACCGTGCGAGCGTCAGGTCCGCCCTATCCACATTGGGATAAATTGTGTTCGAAACGAAATGAAAAGCGGGGTCTACTTACAATCATCACAACAGCTACAACATTCCGCATTCTTCCTTCGTGTCAAGCAAGGAAAATTTGCCAAAAGGGACAAACCCACCAAAGACACAATCCGTAGGCAGTAGGAAGCACAACCTCGACATGGCGCCAAAGACATATACCTGGATTTCATTGTGGTTCTTGATTACAGCCCCGGTAAGTCGAAGGTTCACACTCAGCGACCACCGTTTTTTTTTCAAAAAACACCGGCTGACATCTTGCAATGGTAGATTATGTTCTGGGATGCTGGGTTCTGTTTCATGAGGTACGGACTGATTGGCTGGCTATTAACGAGGGTTTCTTACTGAAATTATGTGTCAGACCGCGTTCATTCGAGGTAGGTTCTACTCTGAGGTAGCGTCAGCAGGTGTTCTGAGCAGTTCGTCAGGGCGGGGACATGCACCAGTACTGGGCTCCCTACAGTCTCTACCAAAAAGTACGTCTACAACTGCCTTTCTTCGCCTAGAACCAGTGCTAATGCAAGGTCCAAACCGCCAGATAGATCTGGTGAGTGCAACGACCCGACTCTTTCCAACCACAAAGGGACAACCCTGAATATTCGTATCCCCAAGGTGTACGGCGTCGAGGCATACGAACGCGGGGATGGGTTTGCGAATGCCCAAGGTGTGTCCACGACTTTCATCTCAAGTTCTTCGTAATTCCTCACTGGGTCCTCGCTCTCACGCAGCTCTCATGAACGTCGTTGAAACCTTACTGAACGGACTGTACCTTTATGCCGCTTATTTTGTCGCTTGGCCTACCGCACCTCTCATCGGCTTCACTTCTGCATCGTTGACATTGGCCAAAACGATCCTATATTGGGCGCAAGAGTACTACTGCAATTACTGTGCTATCGGACACAATGATTTGAAGACTATTGTCACCTATTGGATTATCCCCGGCGCGTAAGTTGATATATCCACATATTAGGTTTCGTGAGGACGCTTGCTGATGGTGTTGCACCCTATGTATCAAGGCCTTGGATAATCTTCCCCGCCATGATTATCTATACGCTGGGAAAAGACCTGGCACACCAACTTAACTATGCCGAAAGCGCTGCGAAGCTGACGAAAGAGCAGAAGGGGAGGTGAAGGACTCTCAGGACGTCGAGAATAGTTGGGTACTTAAGTGGCTCTATGTACTCAATACATTGAGCTGTTCGCGAACACACCGAGCCCAGAAGGGCTGCGCGTATGGGTTTTGTTCCCGGTGAAGTTGAAGATCCATTCACACCGCAATGAACTGAGAGCTGAGCGCTGAGAACCAGTTACATCCCAAACTATCTAAGTAGAATAGAGGCCACAGAAGATTACAAAGGCCTCGCTGTCTACTCACTGACGACTACCCTGTAAGAACCCCTGCATCGTACGCAAGTAACAATAGTCCATAAAAATCCCTCATCTGGAGTCGAATTGCTCGCTCATCACCTCCCCTGTCCAATCACAGGGCTGAAACACAACGTTTCCTCCAGCTTGGGGCTAGTAATCTGCGGCGGGCTTCTGGGCAGATTATGATGAGAATCAGATCCATAGCCATAGTAATCCCTCAGGCGCCGTTCTTGATCAACCTTCACCCCCGCATCCTTCCCTCGCGTTCTCTCCTCAGCGGCTACTAAAGACTTGCTTCTCGTCCTGTTCGTCCGGGTGGTCCGAGTACTGCTAGACCCAGTCGACTTCTTCTTGACGGGACTCTGTCCATTCCTCCCTTCACGATCAGGCAGATTCGTATATCTATCCGAGGAGTCTCTGTCGCTCGTCACGTTTCCCCAGATCATCTCCCCAACGCCGGCCCAGGAAAATCCGGATAGGCCGTCAGAGGAAGTGGGAGGGCTACTGAGCGGCGTAGGTAGAGGCGACTCTTCCACAATCCTGAAACCCATAGCAGTTCCCACAGTCCTGATAGTGGTGGTAGTCTTCGAAGTGTTCGCTCGACTAAGGTCCTTATCAGCGTTTCGTGAGTAACTAAGTGAGCCAGTATTTTCAGTAGAGGAGCTTGAACCATCGCGTGGGCACGTAGGCCTGCGCCGAGAGAGGGAGAGAGCCCGTGTATCGGAGTTGGCCATCGTAGTCGTAGTAGCGGTAGTTGGCGCGCGGCGCATCGAGTTGGAGTTGAGAGATTGCTTCTTCTTTGTAGGAGTTCTCGAAGGTGGAGCGCGAGGAGATCGAGGGTCAAAACTATGTTCGCCCACGAACGACGCGGTTTCCATGTCGTCGTCATCGCCGATTTGCGAGTAGACCGACATAGATGCACCCGTTTTCGCTCGGTAGAGACCGCGTGAAGCAGATGGAGGTTTTCTGGTAGAGGGCACTGGTGCGAGGAAATCTGGATTGACAGGCTGTTGGCCGAGAAAAGCGGCACGTTCACTGGGAGGCTGGGGATCGTAGATGTCCAACGCATGCCAGCTACTATCATCGTCGTGATCGCCTTGTTCTTCGTCGTCTCCTCTTAAAGACACCTTCTCCCGAGAGTATTCATCCAACTCGCCTGATTTGGAGCTGGGAGTGGGAGGACAATATGCCGGGCCCACTTCTAACTCGCTTCTTCGTCTCTTTCTCCAACGTTTCCGATTGAGGCATCCATAGGCAAACCACGCAATTATACCACCAACAAGCACACCGATGACGACAAAGACCACGATAAGGATTAAGTTGATGTTGACAGTGTTCGATCCTGGGTGAACTTTGGGATATTCGACGACAGTGTCGGAAGGGGCGGCAGACTGAGAATCGCGAGTTCCACTGATTGTGATCATGCTTTGAGTGTCAGAAGGAGAAGTGGTAGATGCGATATCGGCACTTGATGTGGAGTTCGAGGAGATAGACGGCGACAGACTGGACGAAACGAGCCTGGAATGAATGTCTGAAGAGCGTGTTTCTGTGGTGGGTGTTGCTGATTGAGTAGATTGAACTGTTGTTGTGACGAGTGCTATCGCGGGAGTCTGAGCCACAGACGACGTGGTGGCACCCCACGGAGGATAAGGCCACCAGTTGAAGCTGCTAGCCGTGGCTGTAGGAGGAAGCTGTCTGGGCGAGTTGAAGTTTTCGGCACGGCGAGTCATCTTAACGCGAGAGCGATTTGAAGACATAGCGAAGAGCTTCGAGTATAGAAATGGCATCTCAAAAAAATAAAAGAGCGTGGATAAAAGAGTGTAGGATGTCTGTGACCGGCTTTGAGTACGGCTAGTGGGGTAGTGGAAGTGGAAGAGGAAGAGAGAGAGCAGTGGCAGTCATGTGGGAAACTGGAAACCAGCGATTTAGCGCTTGATTGGCGCCCGCCCAGGCTCTTGCCACTGAACCATTGTCATCGAACTGGTCGCTCGGCTCAATCTGAACCAACGGCTCTATTCACTCTTCGTCTCGATCCTGCGTCCTACGTGCAAGTACATAGTACTGGATCGAACTTCGATCTGCAGCTCTGCAACCTCAGTGGTCCGGCGAATGGCATTCTAGGACATTTTTGCGATTTGTCACTGGCAGCAGTGCGCACTGCGTAGCCACAATTAGTCGACCTTCAAACTTCTCAACAGTAAGCCGTATTGCAATGCTTAGACTGGATGGCTAACACCGGCTTGATCCGCACGTCTCAGCATGCGACTTCAATGGTCAACCGGGTTTAGGACGTCTTCCAGGGGAGAGCCGTCGCCAAAGGCCTAGGACATGACCACGTCGAGCACAGAACAGCGAGCACAACTTCTTATCGATATCCATGCGGCTCACGCATCCACAGCCTACCCGAGAACCATTCTAAGCCCGGTTCTGGGTACTTCCCCATCCCAATCGAGCGTCTCAAAGGATCTCTCAGCATTCCAGATAGCCCGGGATCCAAATTCAACTTGAGACTTCTGGACACCTACAAGGCACGCTGGGACACCGTATTCCGTGCCCAAAAGCAACACTCAACAACACTTTATCTAGTCATATACTACTCATCTCGACTCTGATACTAACAGTCAACAATTGCCAGCACCACCGTCGGATCCGACATAGGGCTACATAGAATTCCTTGGCTCAATTGTTTGAATCGTCAACCACCGGGTGATGGAACTGAAGGATTCGACCTTGATATGACTGTACCTGTAGAGCCCTCGCCGCCTTGTGACTCATGAGCCCGCAACTCCAGTCATTCTCGCTGCTTGTACCTCGCCGGGTCACCATCAGAATCTTGGCTTCTGGGCCTAGTACCCTGCACATTCAATTTTTCAACAAATCTTCTCGGGCCTCGAGTTGATAATTATCTAGCATCGGCGGGATTTAGCCCTTATTCACGCAGTGCTGTAGTTATAAGGCTTCCTCCCAACTTTTTCCCTCAGTCGACCTGCACCCCAATCATGTCGCTCAAACTGCTATCTTCATTGCTCGTTACCGCCACCCTAGTCGCCGGCCAAATACTCGATTTAACATCGCTGTATGGGTTTTCTTTTCTTTTTACTCTCTTTCTTTTCGCCGTTAATCCTCTTCCCTACGTAGCCTCAGCCCCATAACCCTACCCCCACTCACAACCACAACCACCCTCACCACAATCATTGAAGTCCCCTCCTGCACCCCAATTATCTGTCCCACACCCACCTACACAGGTCCTTGCGTTCCAACTGCCACCCACCTACAACAGAGAGCGACAGGTCCACCCGTCGTGACCGTCACCGAAATTGAGACGGTGACCTGGACGAGGTCATGTCCGGGCCCTGGCGGGTGTGGAGCTGCCACTCCTACGCCTACACCTTGCAAGTAAAGGTGAGTATCAGTCTCAAGGTTTTTACGATTCAGTTCATGATTTTGTTTGTTTCTAGAGTACGGTGTTCTTTTGGAATAGGACGAACCGGTGTTGGCCTTCAGTTTCGTGTCTGGTTTCGTGGGGGAGTCCATGTCGATAGTATAATACACTGCGGGCATTTTAATGACCAGTAGGACATGACGTGCTTGTGTCCAGTAGGGCATGCCAGCATCTGGCCTTGTACGGGGCCACCGTGACCAAAAACAATGAATACATGTTATGTTTTTCATCCGGGGGCAAGAAAATCTTATTTCTTATTTCCGCCCTGAAAACTAATTCATCACGAAACTTGACACTGGGTGCAAGGACCCGTAAGTTCCGGGAGAAATGTAGGATTGACATGAAAACTTATGTGGGGAGAATTTACCGTGATTCTTGTGGCCCATGCAAGAGATATCTGAACCAAATTTGGCCCATATGCGAGAGAGATTTGATAGAAAATCCAAACCTGGCCTTTCTATCCCATTTCTGTCCATTTTTGGTATCAAATAACTCTTCCCTTTGTTCCGCCACTTATGCTAACATCTCCCCGCATAAAGTTCAGCATCAGTCTCGCATATCTCTCGAAACTTACGTGATCCTGCACCCAGTGTGAGGCCCATCCGAAGAGTAACAAAGGGCCCGGCGCTGTGGCTCATGTCCGTTGCGGGTCCAAATTTGGACGGCGTAAGTCATCAGCCAAACAAATGGCCCGGTTCGGCTCCGCAGGCGCCGAGCATACACCATGCTCAAGTATTGACTCTTTCTCTCCACATCTCATTGACGCCGACTGCACTTGCCCCAAGCCCAATAGAATATCTCTACCTTGACTTGCAGGGTCCCCGAAGGATACTTTTCATTGGAGAATCGAATTTGCTTCGGGGATAGGGAGGATTTTTTAGTGCCAGTGTCAGCGCTGGACAACAACAACGAAACAGGCCGTCAGCGACATGGAAACTTGATATAAGTGAGTGTGGTAGACTCATGTAGGTAACAGGTTATCTTGAAGATGGCTTGCTGAAAACACCCCGCCGACTATTGTAGAATGTATCTTTACACGCGACGTATTCAACAATATTCAGATTGATCATGTGGCTTTCTCTTGCTTCAAGCTTCAAGTATTGTTGGGATTGGTTTATGACTTCACAGCAAATTAACATACTCATGTAGACATGAATATCTGGCTGTAATAGCAAGATGATTTCCAAAAGACAGACCCTCGCTGGTCCCTGGAGTCCCTGTCTTGATTGGTGAACACAGAGGACTCAATCTATTTGAGCTGGCCGTAGAGTAAAAAGAATCCTACTTATGTAACATATCTCACGTATCTTTCGCGTTCAATCCAATGGTTATGTCTGAGAACACTTGAAGCTGTCGCCCCCCCGCCAGCCTCTCACTCACATTAATTTCGAGATTCAATAAAAGATTCCCGCATTTAGGTATCTCTTACGGCCCGTGCCAGGTGTGGGAAGTGACGGCACGTCCAAGTGGTTGCCGGAGAGTGGTCCAGGAATTGTAGTTTTTTCAGAAAAGTGAATGGACCACTCATCCTTTGTTTTCCGTCACACTGGTCTTGTACAAGACCAGATGCTGTTATGCCCTACTGGACACAAGCACGTCATGTCCTACTGGTCATTAAAATGCCCGCAGTGATAGTATTTTACATGTACTTTCCTTACGGTCTTACCACGCTACTCGGAACGTCCCTATTGTTTCTTGCGACCCGACCTTCATGAAATTGTTTCACCGGACATCACGGAACATGGACGGGGCTGTCATGGATCCATTATGGGAAGGGGCAAGTCTATAGCAGTGGACGGATGTACAGGAAGTCGATGACACATGAACGGTGAGGATAAAACTACAACATCAAATCAAAGGCAGAGATAAACTTCGTATACGTGATGTTACCATCCAATGTCTCGAAGTCGAATGGAGGGAGCTTCCACGCGTCGTTGCCAGTCAAGCGATGTAATTCCTCCCTAGATTTATAAATTGCGAGCCGGTGGAGACCGCCGCTCACATACTCTTTTAGGACGAGAAGGACTGCTCTGGATTGATTATACGTTGCGGTCAACGATGTTGTGCTGCTCTGCAACCAGTTTGATTTGACCGCACGAACATCCTCCCAACTTCCCTTCATCCAGTCTTCGAAGGGGGATCTGAAATCTCCTGTCCGTCCTCGTAGCGGCAAACGATCCAGGCTGGAACGTACAAAACGATTCCAAGTCGAATTGGGCGCGATGTTGGGCAAGTTCGTCTTTCAGCGAAGGCTTTGCCAGTAGGTCCATAGCAATGAAGGGCTTCGTTCCAGTCCTCTGTCGAGAGGTTGGTTCTTCTGGTTTGTCTAGAGAGCAAGCTAGATCGTAGTCGTTGAGAACCCCGTATGTCCGGCCTTCTTTCTTGCGGTACAACAAGTTGTTGAGGCTGACGTCTCGATGCATAATCTTCGCAACCTCAATCAGCCATTGGTGACCTTGAAGGCAAGAGAAGAATCACTAAATGATAGTAATCGGCTGGAAAGGGAGAAAGATATACTTACAGCGAATGATATCCTTGAACGCCGTTCCGAACGCTAGCCCCTTCAGCTCGGTGATGGGGTACAACTGCTCCACGATCACATAATGGAGATCCCTACGTTCCAACTTATCACCGAAAAGGTCGTCAAACGAGACCTTGAGCGTGAATTCGCCCGTCGCCAGCACTTTCGGGAGATGGTCCAAAACCCATGCGTGGGCCTGATTGCTCTGGGCAGCCTTCGTAGCGATATCAATGTAGTCACCCTCTTTAGGTCGTGTAGAGGCAATGCATGATATCTTCATGAAGAGTTCTTCACCGGGGCTGACAACGTTATCGTCGACCAATCTACCATTGACCACTTTCACCAGCAAGGCCCATGTTCCTCGACTGATCAATCCGCGGGGGAACATTGTGGCTTCCATCGCCTCAAACCACGTCCCGTCGGTCTCGAAAGTCTGCCCAGAGAACATTCCGCGATCCGGTTGCAGCATCTCCTCCAGCGGGAGCCGAGGTTGGTCGAGTGTACGTGGTATGAGCGTGTTGAACATGCCCCATTGTGAGAGCGACATCCGCGAGGAAGCGAGGAGAATGCGGAGGAAAAGGATACGGTCGTGAATGAACGAAAACGATGCTGAGGCCGTACCTGAGCGAGTGTAAAGGAGCAGCTCCATATTGCCGTCGGTGATGAGAGTACCGATGACGTGCAAACGAATACCACCTCTGTTGAACATATTCGTAGCATAGTCGGCGCATTGAAACACAGGATTTTCAGGACCGTCGGCCTCTTGTTTTGTGTTGAGCTGGGAGTCGTTGCCTTCGTCGCCGGAGAGTTGGCGTTTAGTCGAAGATATGCTTGCGACGATGGAACCGATATCGGGAGAGATATCACTAGAGGTGCGGGGTTTGCTTCGAGCACCTTTCTTGCTCTGAGATCGTTGGTTCGGTGATTTCCGAGAAGTTTCTGTGCAAGAGAGTCAGAAAACGGTCTTTGAAAGATACTTGGATCGCACACACCCTTCTCCTTCACATCAGCTACCTTTATCGCTAATTCCAATTTCTTCGTCTTCAACTTGAACTCGTAGAACGTGAGCACGTCAGACCGCATGAAGGCTATTGGTGGCTGGGCCATGGGGAAGGTGAACTTCGGCAACTCTCGACCTCGATAATCTGTACTCCGTTCCTCCTCCTTCGTGCTGGTCTTCTTTTTCTCCTCTTTCTCCCTCTTCAGTTCCTCCTGCGTCCGAAGGGTGATAGCTGCGGACTTGACATCAACCGTGCCGGGTGTACGTTTGCTCCGTGAACCTCTGACTGGTGTAGCGTGGTTCACGCATGCCATAAATCCCAACTCGTTCGTCGTCAAGTCCTCTTTCTCCATCAGCGAGATCGCAGAGTTGACGAGATCCACGTACAGCGGGCAGCGGACCTCCTCCTTATAGAGTTCCTCACAGTAAGTTTCCAATTTTTCGGTGAAAGAACCGCTCCCCGCGATATCCTCGAGCTTTGACATGGCGCCCTGCTCTACGAGTTTCTGGACACCGGGACCATGTAAGACGCAAGTCAAGAAGTCTTCCACTGTAACACGCTCTCACCTCTCGCTAGCCATACCGTACTGATTAAGAATGTTGCAGTCTTTGAGCGATGAGCGTTCTCTTCCTTCTCCGGGTCGTGGTCTGCGGTACCCAATGTAAACGGTGTCGAGCTCACAACTACTAAACTAGAGCCGTCATGGCCCTGTGGAGGAGAGTCAGGAGCAGGGATAAAGCCAAAGTTGGCAGAAGGAACGTCTATTCCGGGAGAGAAGAGAGTGGTGAATCGCAGAGTGGACGACAGGATTTGATGTCACTGTCAGGGGTCCTACTGAGTTGAAATAAATTTGATTTTTTGGGTGGTAAACCCATTTGGAAATGACATCGATACGGACCCGTTCCTGCACGGAGGAACAGCCCGCTGCTCCTACACCTTGTCCTCTGGGGATCCCACTTGAGGCTGAAAGCCGCCACAGAGTCCCATAGCCGCGAAGACTTTTCGAATGTCCAAAGGTTATCAGCGTGGTGAGCAAGAAGAAAACGAGAAAGTACACCGTAAAGTTACATCTGCAAAAAGGGCTCAAACAGAGGAAGAAATATGTCGAGATGAGTGGATTTTCAACAAGAGTATCTCAAGTGTAATGTACGTTTTTCCCGCCCTCAAACGAGAAATGGGTTCCAGAATTTAGGTATAAGCGAATCCGGCGGCGTCTCACCGTCGTTCCCGAACCCCAATAACACCCACCCCAAACCCTGAAATGAACGCAAAAAAGACCAAAACGTCTCGGTAGTAATTGTTCGAGCCAAAACCAAATAGCTAGAAATCACGAATCAGTCAGCCTCCCAAGCCTCCCACCAACAAAACGCGCAGAAAAAACAACTCACCAAATTTATAATCAAACTCGCCGAAACGTTCACCGGAACTCCGTGCAACGTATCCTGAATCATCGAACCCGATCCAACCTCTTTGACAGCCATCGCGTCCAGTACTTGAGTGGGCATAATTACTGTAACCATCGGAGGACGGGTCATTTGATAGAGGGCGGTTGGGCAGAGAGAGCAATGCCGCTGTTGTGGAAGAGAGTACCGAAGAAGTTCTGAGAGGAAGTTATGAATGAACGCGATGAGGCAGGATGAAGGAGCTTGGGCTTACGAATAGTGTCATTGCTAGTGTATATAAATCGAGGATGAAGAGGAACTTAAAGTAGTTCGCCGCGTTGTGTGAAAGACCTGCCATCCGGTACGTTCTACAAGTGTACAGTTAGCATGACAAAGCTCGACACGGAACAGAACACGACGGCAACACACATGGTAGAGACTAATGGTTGGCATAATCCTTAACGGAATAATATCAAAAACGAAGCGCGTGAATAACCACGTAGTCGGACTACATGTTCAAAAGAAGTCAGCCAGCTGGACGAGGCGCATAGCGACCGACGAACCTGTAATAACCACTCGACCTTTCATTGTTGTACAACGCGCTCAGTGAAGAGAACGCTATGAGTGCTCCCTGTGCAAAATGGATATCAGACATAACGAGTGGCTTCCGCACAAGATACACGTACCAAAAAGGACAAACGCCCAACCCTTGACTGGAATCCCGCAATAGTTTCATCCGTTTGATAGTACAAACCACCGCAGAATCCGCTCAATACCGCAGCAGCAGCTACATAGGTCAGGAACAGTGACTCGTCCCTATTCAGAGGCGATGTTTCTCATCAGAATCGGAAATGTAACGCAAGATAATCCTCTCACCTCCTCAAAATCCTCCACTCTCCACCCAACAGATACTCCAACTGCGTCAAAAACGTCGTCGCATACCTCAACTTCGGTCTCCCACTGACTCTAGATCCGGACTCGAACGTGACGTCTCCTCTTTGCTCGCAGGTCCATCTTGATGATGATGTTCGTGGGTAGGTTTCTCGTTTCTGCTCCCACTGCCAGTATCCGAGCTGAGACGGTCCTTCCTTGATTGCTCGAGAAGATAATCTGCAACGTTGTACCCTGTTGATACCTCGGGACATCCGCACTCGAGTTGGCCAAGTAGTCGATGGGAACGAGGGCGCCAGGTCCGGAGTATAAAGTGTGTCCTTGGGAGAGAATGAGGATGGTGTCGAAGGCCTGATATAGTTGCGAGCTGAACAGAAAAGCCGAGAACGCTGAGTTGAAATTGCATCTTCCAACGTGAAAGAAGACACATACCGGAAGTAGGCTCGTCAAGAATCGATGCATCCGGACTGACAAACAACTCAAGCCCAGTGTTGGCTCTCCTCATCTCATCACCGCTGATCTCTCTGTTCCTCCCACCACTTGTCTCCGCACCAGATCCAATCCGAGTGTTCTTTAGGGTGAGATATTCAGTTTTTCCACGAGTTGTTCTACATGCGACTGCTTCTCGACATCGGAGATGCCTTCTGGCGTGGGCGAGCGGCAAACAGGATTGCTTCATAGACGTTGAGCATGGAGGGAAGGACATCTTGTTCCGGGTTGAAGTCAATTCGGGGTTTTCGAAATTCGAGGAAGGGAACGAGACGGAACCAGTGTCACTCCTGATTTATGTTTTACAGCAAGAATTTAGACGAGAGTTGTTTTTTCCGGCTCCTGAATAATGCGAGAGTGAGAAAGTCAGCTCATGTTTGGTTTCATAGATGGAAAAACCTACCACTGGGCCCGAAAATAGCCACAATCTGTCCAGCCACAACGTGACCAGACGCCCCATCCAGGATAACCTTGTCGCTATCTGCTTCCTGTGCGTCCTTCTTCCGGTTCAACCATCCCTTCGCGCCAGGTATAATATAGCTGACGTTATTCCACGTTGCGGTCACCCCTCCTCCGTCGATTGTTATACAAGCCTTGCTCTTCGCTGGCGCGCACAGGCCAAGGAGTAATAGCAAGAGGGCGATCAACACCGGCCCACCGATGATCGCCAAACGCGCAATAGTGCCTCCACTTAATGAGGATCCTCTATCAGCATCAAGTTCGTCCACCCAGCTTTGCGCCCACATCCGTTGAGCGAAAGGTCTGAGAACTGAAGACCTGTTGAATGGTCTCTTTCTTGCGAGGATAGGATGCTCGGCTGGTAGTGCTATTGTGCGAACCGCATTCGATGCCGACGTCTCCCATAAATCTGTTCTGTTTGCAAATGTAGCTCGCTCGTGAGTCGGCCTCTGTTGATTGCATGGGTCGGCATGACGGTAAGATGATCCTGATCTTCGTGGGCGTGCATACATGGTGTTTTGAGAGCCGACATGGGGGTTGAAGCGTGAGGATCCGCCGACTACCTGGATAATAATGAGAAGATGGGCAAGAGTCGGGCTGATGTATGGTGTTCTGGTGGGGACAGAGGGAGGCTAGGATTGAGCACTGAGGATTGTGGTCGAGCTTGCCCGTCGTCCAAGGTACATCTGCCATAATGTATAGACATGGGGCCACTAAAGGGATGGAACAAGGTCAGCTAACGTGCAAGTCAGAAGCGGAAAAAAAACGATTGGTGGGTTCAAGGAGAAAGTTGTGCCAGAGATCAGGACAGGTAGTGAAAGTGACAGATCATGCGAGCGCCATGTAGTATGCCACGATCGAAGCGAGGAGAAGGTGAAAACATGAGAAACGGTACTCACGTTTTTCCTATACTTAAACGAGACCTCTCAATGTCATCCGAGTCTTTGTAACAGGTCGCAATCTTTGTTGGCCTCTAGGCCGCAATATGCTCCATTGGTGCTGAAATGGCAATAACACCAGCGATTGGACATGTTGTCGGCGAGCTCGTGTCTATGCAACTGAAAGTAAAAAAGAGTCAGAAGGCGAACAACAAGGCGGGAAGCACGACACGCACCTCCCAGATTCGCAACAAACATGTTATGGATGAATGGATCTCAGTCTGCAAACGACGGCTTTCTGAGAGCTTTGTCCAAGATCTTCGTCGCGGTATAGCGTAACGGCCATCCTCGATTTTCTACTTCGGTTTCCGCACATTCTAGCCTCTCTCTTTGTCCCATCTTGACTCTCTGTTCCTCCAAAGTAGTCCTCCTCTCGGATCCTCCTTCGATTTGAGTCGGCCCTGTTCTTCGCGGCGTGATTCTTTTTGGCTTGGGTGAACGAAAACGATGAAGCTTGGAACGTTCCAGTGGCCGTGAATGTTGGAGAAGGAATCAGATGAGGTCAAAGTCAAGATCCATTTGAGGATTTGAATAGCACTTTGAGGTCACGGTGGACCGCGGTAATCTGAGAATAACGAGACGGCGCTTATCAACCTTTGTTCTCTACTTCCACTGGTCTGTTCCGTCGAAGGTCAAGCGACTTGCAAGTTTGAAGTGACCGTGAACTTCGTCGCTCAGGATTTGAATGAACTGCAGTCTGCGGGGGTTCGTTGAGGGAAAATCAAGCTCTGAACGTGAGTGTAATGTTTGAGTCTCCCCAAGTATTATTGGTGATAACAGTACGATTTTACAGCGACATTGGATGCATAGGGGTATAGACGGAATATCGACTACTATCACCACCACCACCACCATAATTCTTCCCATTTACAGCTCATCTGGTTAAGCTTGCGTCTACCGGCCTCGCGCAGCGAATGCACGCCGGGCCCAGTCGTCTCGTCTTTGGACCCTACAAGAGTCTGTCTTCCTCCCATGGCTCCGTTTGGCTTCACTTCTCGCTACCTCGGAACCATTGGTTCTTAGCGACACCCAACCATACAGTAAAATTCCGTCGTTTGGGTACTGTTTTCCTATCACGCCACCCAGTATCCCCCAGACAACGACTTCCACTGGTTTCAACCCCATTCCGTTGTGCTTGGCATATTCAAGCAGCCTGATTCTCCGACGTCGATTAGGAGGACCAAGCATGGCCAATACAAGCAAGAGTCCCCACGGTTTCGTACTTCCATACCTTCGTTCACGGGTACAGAGAGGAGTCTGGGAATGAAGACTTGATCTCGTCCCCAGTTTATATCTCTTCCACGAACGCCGCAGGGATGTTCGGCGTCCACAGTCTCTCAACCGCAGCGACACTCATTCCCCACCTCGAAGCAATCCTCAACCATCCAGGTCGCTTCGGCACGGACTACGATCATCCCGTATCTGATCTCGAACTGGGGCCGACTTAGTCCCACTTCTCTCAAACTGAAACCACCGAGAACCCAACCCATACCACACATGTTGACGTTTACCCCTCCAAATCATGGCGAGTATTATTTTCGACCTAACCAATCATCGAAAGCCGCTCCACCGTCAACGTTCAATATCGACGACGGCGAATACCAGTTTCAAGATTTTACGCCGATGGACTCAGGGAGAATACGGCAACTCGGCCATCATCCACCTTTTCGAAGTGATCTATACATTGCCATCTACCGCGAATATACAGGTCAAGTGCTGCGTCTACTCCTGTTTTCGGGCATTTTACTGACTCCTTTTTCACCACAGAAAACGTTTACTGTATCTCATATGGTCAACCCTGACCACCAACACCCAATGCCCATAATCGGCAGCGCTACACGCTTGTGACTTGTGCAACCACTGTCCCAGCTTCATGCATGATTGGTTTTGAAGCGAGGCTGTCGGGAAGGCGTTGCAGTATGGAGAACATTTTGTCCGTATAGAGGCGGATCGAAAGACAGAGTGACGTGGTGGGATTGATGACGAGTCTCCAATGACGAAAACGAAGACGTACTATAACTTCAAGTCGACGCCTTGACCGAGGCTACGACCGGAATCGGACCGGGAAAGGGTTCATACAGCACGGCGGTGGCGTGATTGAACTCTTCCTTTAGCCTTCTCCGACTCGTTTTTCCTTTTCCTCTGGCCCGCTCTTTGCAACACCCACCTTGCCGTTCAATCTCGTAACTGAATCAAACATACCCTCATCTCATCTCTCCTTTTCCCCCTCCAGGCTTTGCCGTCATACTTTCCATGTCCTTCACCAGCGATCCTTCTTGCGACCCTTCGGTACCTGGGATCCCACGATTTCGGGTGTCTTCCCTCCTTTCCGTCCAATCAACATCTCAACTCGGTCTTTATCTTTTGGGGTCGAAGTTGGTTGCGTCGCTTGCTGACGACTCGGTGGATGGACAGACTAGACGGCATCTTTCGCTGTACTCGGCGCCTTCAGGCTACTCGACGAAATGATACCACGAATCACCTGGAACGAGGGTCAAGGATCCACTAGGCTGGTGTGCTGGAGTAAGGTCTGTAGTAAGTTGATCCACGTCTCTACGCCCAAGAAACAAACGCTTACTTGGTGGGTGCAGTGTTCCCTCGCGCAGGAGGCCAATGCCATATTTCAGAGCACTTCAAGTAACAGTTATATTCTCCACATCGCCGGAACCATTCATGATGCAATCGACCTGTCGTCAACCAATTGACCTGCCCTTTTGCCCCCACAGGCTCTCGGATATTGCGGGTTGCACGGGATAGGGCCAGCCCACCATGATAGGTGGCATTCTAAATACCGTCGGTATTTTTCTACGGCCGACGACGACCTCAAACCACGCAGCACCTTCGATCTCAGAGCAAGATTCGGCACACGGTATGTAAACGAGAGAAGGAATACCGACACCCTCTACCATCACGAATATGGAGGTGTACGAGCGTTTTGCAGGTATATAAACTCCGTCTCAAGGGGAGAGGTCGCAAGAACGTCGCGCTAGCGATGTGTGGTCATTGCCATCCCCCAGGACTGCGTATGTCTTCATATCCCTTTCTACTACTACCGATACCCGGGTACCTTGCCGTCCGCCAGGTTTCTTCATTTGCGCACTTTATTCGCATATAGACATAACGTTGATCATTCACCACTTGGGTGTATATTATTCATACTCCTCCCTACTCGTGACCCGAAGCAGATCTTCCAAGCTCTGGCGGGGTCAAATAACTTGTAACTTACTTGTTCGTGGTACTTGGCACTCGCGGCACAGCGAAGTCCAACACCAACATGAATAAAAACTCTTACATAAATGCGAAAGCTGAAGGACATGGCGTATTGTGTGGCAGTCAAAAGACCCGACCAGATGGAAGCGCAGGGCTGAGGGACCACCTGTACGAGCGCCTGTTTTGATTATGCTCGCTCGATTCCCTACTTTACGATTAAGGGAAATTTGGCCGTACCCATCTTCAGCGTCTCGTATTCGAGAGAACAGGAGCTTCCCCATAGAACCTGGGAGTTGTGGGAGGTTGTGGGCGCTGGTTTACAATTTGCCGCCTGCAGATCCACGTGGACATGCAAATGTTGTCGCCGAGCTCCTACATTCGAGTGAGTTTTATGGAGATCCAGAATAGAACCTAGAACTCATTCCGATTACTGAAAATCACTGAGATTCAGAACGTACAAAGTACAGTAATGTGTCACGAAGAAATGGGGGAAGTTGAATAAAAATAACCACGGGGGTAAAAAAGGAATGCGGAGTTTGAAACGATTATGAAGTTTGGAAAACCGAAGGTAGCACCAACCCCATATCAGCACGACCCTCTAAGCGATTGAGCTAGTCAACCATACTTTTGGAGTTTGAGTAATTTTGGAGGGACACTCGCAATCATATGCGCAGTTATGCTACCGCGCGCGTGAGTCGAGTTTCACGTGTCGCTATGCCTCCAGGCCTATCCGGACGATCTCGTTATATAGCAGCGAGAAAAGGTCAGTAGCAAGGAGTGAAAAAGGTACACTTAATAGGATGTACGGGTAGGCAAAAGATGATGGTGCGAGACGCCGAGAGCAAGGGCTAGTAATACTACTAGGCAGGTGGTCACCCTTGAACATATGTCAATCAAGGTTTGCACTACTGAAGAAGTCGATGTCCCTTGTCACTTTCATGGTCAGTGGCTCCGAGGGCGGGGGAGGGTGTTGGGTCACCAAAATTCCGCCCTCGTCTTCAGCGAGCATTCTGCACGATTTTTTCTCTGGTATCTAGGCATTGTCATTACTGAGTGAGCCTTGACCGAATTTCCTTGACCGAACCAGCGAAACCTCCCTCGAAGCGCTGAGTCCCGATTGGGAGGGGGTAATCAATTTTTGCCGTTAACTAGCCTGACAAACCGAGAAACTGGAGCGTGAACGTGCGACTCCGGTGTAGGTTCCAAATTCAAACAGAATCGCATATGTATATGTGGTGTCCTTGGTTCTCATCCGACTAGCAAAATGAAAGGATCATAGTCACTAGCTAGGTCAGGATTGGGAGGGTCAAACTTTAGGTTGTACCCACTGCGAGGATACAGTGGTTACTGTGCGGAATATGAGCTAGGAGGATCAGCAATGAGCGTGATGCTTAGCTGCTGACCTTGGGAGGAGAAGCCTTGAAGTTGGCGGCTTGAACTCACTGTTCGTCAGACTGAAGGAGTGAAGTTGGTGTATGAATTCAACGCGGAAAGTTGGCATTATCAACGTGGACTCGGGAGCTCTGAGACCTTGAGGTTTGAGGGTGAGATTGTAAGTTACGGATCGATATCCACGTTCCAGGATGCTGCGATGTAGACTCGAAACTCTTCACTTCGCCCTCCTCGGCGATGGTCAGGCATGAGCGTGGGGTGTGAACGGCCTCGAGTCCAACTCGAGTTCAATGGGAACAAGTACGTACGGAAGCCCATTGGTCAAAGCGTGTTTGACATGTTCTCAGATGTTCTCCTCGCTCGGTTAGCAGTTAGCTTCCGGACCAATCGGATAACCTCCGTACGTTTTCACTTCGCGTTGGATCGTCGAAAACGCTTTGCAAAATGACCTGATTTGTCTAATGAGATCAAAATTGCCTTCCTACCTCGAAGGGGGTGTCGAAAGGGCGCTGAGAAGATGGTAATTTATCTCAATACTTCATAGGCGATATGCCGCGGGCAGCATTTCACGAGAGCCAGTCTGATCTGAGCCCGTGCATGTCAGGGTATGAATCTTGAGGTTGAAAGAGCCGGCGGTCGTGAGAGCAAGGGCGGAAAATTTCAAATCGGAGTCGAAGTCCCTCCGACTCCCCGCTTGTGGCCGGACGCCTGCTCGTGGGAAATTCGGACGCCCCCTTTGTAGGAAACTCAACTTTCGCCTCCTCTTCACCTGACTCCACTACACAAGTCGAAGTTGAAGTCCGAGCATTCCATTTCCAACATCCGGCCCAGCATACGAGATAACTTACTGTTTTGCTGCCTGTCAATCCGCCACCTCACTATTTCAGACTGCCCATACTTTGATGAGAGGTCAATCAAATTCCTCCTATGCCCTCCGCTGCATGATCCCAGACGATATCTGCATCATGATCCACGACATGGTCCCCTCCCATCCAGGCCAACCTCGCTACTCGTTCACACATTCGCGTTGCATCCTCTGGTCACCGATCACGGAAACTCGCGGCTCCGCTATCGTGAAGGTCAACTAGTCGCAACATCCGAACATCCAAGGAAACGAAGATTCTATCCCCGCAAACGCTTCCTTCTCAAATGGGACGACCCAAATCTGTGATGTAACTATACAAAATTTCTGCGACGTTGAGGGAGGTGTATCGGAGGGTTGGAAAGTTCAAAAGCGGGAAGGAGTGGGGTAATGGAGTCAGTCGTGTTGATTATCACCCATTTCAGCTGCCCTCTCTGAATGGTTTTGGTTTCACTTGGATGGACAGCTCGGGAGGGGAACGTTCTCTCAAGTCTGAGTGGATGTGGGCGGATCGAGTTGGTTGAGGTTTGTGTCATCGCCGACTCGAGCGGATCTCCCTGGAAGAACACCCACTTCACCGGACCTCGACACCTAGGAAATGACATTGCCTTCGCTGCAGGAACATCTGACGCCTACGAATCTCCACTTGGGGGCAAGTCGCCTGTATTCCTCGATTCTATGCGCATAATCCTGCGATCACGTACACGAGTGAAGATAGAATTATGGGACAAATTTGTTATCGCGGGACGGACAAAGGGGGTGCCGGATTGGGCTTTCGTTCTGAGTAAGCAGGGGAGGGTTGTTGGAAAGTTGAGGATCTGTACGTCTGCATCATCTTTTAGCGTGTCGAGTTGCGCTGACCCCTCGTTAGCCATGCCCAACTCTTCCTAAATGACTGCAACTCTTCACTCACAAATACGCTCGTCCGCCTCGTCGGTACCGAAGCTTTCGACTGCGTTAGGTCGCTTCTCAGTCGCGCGAAAGGCACGGTCCTCATCGGGGTACTGGGGGGAAACAATGCATTGCGGCCATGGTGGGCAGGGCATCCTTGCCAGACGTGCTTTTGGAAAGGGAGGAAGGGATGTCGGCACCAAATGTACCTATT
Organism: Marasmius tenuissimus; assembly: GCA_029532415.1. Classification (NCBI taxonomy): domain Eukaryota; kingdom Fungi; phylum Basidiomycota; class Agaricomycetes; order Agaricales; family Marasmiaceae; genus Marasmius; species Marasmius tenuissimus. The sequence continues at coordinate 59,559 of JAQOTA010000040.1, read as the reverse complement.
ACACTGGTGGAAAGAATGTGTTTTTGGGGATTATCCTCTGTTCTGCTTTCTGTGTTTCGATGATTGGCGTTCGCGACGGGGTGCAATCAGGACTGTAGACGCTGGCGGTTCAGGCAGGTGAGCTGGTTCTCGTTGAACGGACGAGATGGAGCAAATTCACGAGTTTCAGGTGAACATATTTCACGGGTAGGTGAGGATAGCTCAGGACATTCTGGCTAGTTCTCGAGGGTCGAAAGCGAGTGGTGTGTTTCTGGCCCAGCTAAAGGCGAAAGCGGGTCTGAACATATCCAGACCGGTGCCCACCGTTGCCTCGGACCTCCCCATTCTAAATCTCACCAAACTTCTAGTCACTGCAGAGCAGGCGAGTGGTGGTGGTGGTAGTGCGGGCTCCGACAGCGCTGACAAATCTGAACCCGCCTCATGTGCTCTGCCAGGCGTTCAGCGCTCAGCACTGTCCACCAGCGACATCATCAAAGCCCAAGTCGCAACACTCCCCAACGCCGAAGCCAATCCAGGAAGTGCTCAAGCAGGCCAGCCGAGCAATACGAGCAATAGTATTGGTGACAGAATATTCGTACTATCGACGAATCCTACGAAGATGCCGTTGGATTCAGGTGCATCTGATAACGCCGTTCAAGAACATAGGAGGCTCTTGGACGAGTTCTCCAGCTGAGAGGCTTGTTATTGCTGGGACGATTGCGCCGGTGAGTTCTATCTCGCATTCTTATCTCTACTCGGTTTGAACCATGTGGTCCTCTTTAGAATGCCGTGGACCATATTGGCAAGGCGGCACTGGCACTTCACAAGCTTCTGGATCTTCGCGACGGCCACAAATCTCCCCACCCGATGGCTATAGCTTTCTCACACTTTCCCTGCTTCTGCTATCCGTTGAGGGTCGCCAGCCTCGAGACCCAAGAGCTACCCAGATTCAAACGAGGGACTCAAACGAGGCTCCTCTATCAACACCTCTCAATCTTCGATTCTTTGATCTTTCAACTCGAATATGACAGATTCTGCTCAGCGCCCCGGAAATGGCCAAAAGCTTCTTCTGGTCAACGATGAACACGCCGTTCGAAGACGTGCAGGAAGGTGTATCAGATTGCCAGTCGTTCAGAACACATACTAGCATGTCAAGGAGTGCCCATCTCGGGATACGATCCGCCCACAACTGACGACATGTCCCGTTCGTACATCAAGCTCCAGCTCAAGACTCAGAGTACACCGATCTTGATACGGAAAGCGTCTTGACGTCCTTTCCTTTCCAGGCAACGAGATCCTCGTAGCTCGCCGTTTACCGATGGCATTCAAGTTGAAGGTGAGCACTTCAATGTCTATGTGCGTTGGAGTGGCTTGTTGAGAGCTTGCAAGACGGGGAGCTATTCGACCAAGGACCAAAATCACGCTTTGGCCAGCCCTGCGCCTTTCGCGATCTCGCAGAGTCCAGTCTGCGTAACTGATACACCAATCCGGTCGTGTCCCAAGGTACTTTCAGTGCTGTACAGAGGGTGGAGACGGCCGGACTCGGCAATCAGTAATGATTAATGATGGCTGGGCTCGAGCGAGGCGCGCACGAGTCACCTGAGATTGCGGGGTTATACTGGAGGTCTGTTCGCCCGCTCTCAACAAGTTTCTGGATCATATCAGTGCAACTTCCGTGGTACCACATATATCATCCCAGCGGCACGCGCCTATCACGCGGTTCTGACTCTCCACTTTACAGCATCAAGGCTCGAGCTTGATCCTTCAGGCATCTTGAGGGGTTTCAATGGAGGTAAGGAGCCGGAAAGCCTGAAATTAGACAGAGGCTGAAAGGGAAATGTCTGGGAATGTCCACAAATGGATAAAGGCACATCGGGTAATTCGGATCGGGTTCGTATTTCAAATACAGTTTGGCTTCTGAAATCTCTAGTACTGTCAACTGACCATCAATGTCTCTTGCAGACTCCTCGGATATCGAAACAAAACTTCATCTCCGTATTTTTCCCATCACTCAAGTCCCAAGATGTCAACTTTTACCCAGGGCCTTGAAGTTGTCCTTTAGCCTAGTTTGCAAATTGCATCCAAGCTATCAATGATTTGGAGGGGGGGGACATCATGTCCCTACCTCCAGTGGTGTTGGGACTACTCAGTACTTGTCTTTCTTCAAGCTTAATCTCCCTCAGGCTGCAGGTGACAAGCAGCAGAACTCTATTCATGGGCCTACAAGCTGTGAGACATCATTTCAAGGAGATTATTCACAACAAACCTCAACAAACTTCCAAGCTATACAAATACCTGCCACTGACCCATTTTGATCAATTCAGATGTCACACATCAGAGTCCAGACAATCTCCTCCACCTGAAAACTCCTTAGATGGTCACATAGTCACAGGGGGGAAGGGGGTCATCCAAACTGTCTAAATGTAACAAATTCCTGGGAAACTAGCAAGCTGGAAGGTTGCTATCTTCAGGAGAATTGAGCTGCCCCAGACCTCACCATTCCTGGCCCCGGGCAAGTCCCCAACCTCTGTCAGCTGAACAGTTCAACCATCTGAAACTCCTGCCAGCCTGGTCACTTACTTGCTGCCTGAATTCAGTCCAACAAACTTTTCAGCTATATGAAGAGCCCCTTTAGAATGGGTCAGTGCATGGTCCAGCTTTGGCTCCAAGACAATGTGCTAAATATCCAACCAACACCCCAGACAGCAAGACACAGTGCATATCCACTATAGAGCAATTCTGAACTCATATGCCCAAGATACAGTTCAACACTATTGTCTTGAGCCTTGAGCATACAGGAGGGAAATCTGGCACAAAGGATATCATTGTCAGCCCATTTCAATTCCATGCACATTGAGGAATACTCAGGTTGGTTCACATTTGTCATCCAGTACTGGAAACAAGCCAAGGAAGAAAGCAAAACTCTGCCTGAATGGTTCTAAGCTTAAACATGCCTATTGTCAAAGATCCAGACGAGACTTGAACACTTTGACTTGATGGGAGACTTATTCTGTTACAGGCCTTTCGATCACATTAGACCAAGCAGTGAGTCCTGGCCGTCGAGCGACTCCCGCCACACTTAGTTTCAGTAGATAGACTAAGAGGTCGTGGCCCGTGGACCTGGTTATATGCATAATAGACACAGATTCCCTTGCACAGGAGGCTGCCAAGAAACTGGGACAAGGTAGTCGGAAAGGAAAGAAAATCAAACAGACCTTTCACTATAGTCTGGATCGAGACTACTTTATACTTTGCTCACGTTAAAATGATTATAATTCACGGCTTCCACCCGACTGCATACTATGTATGTACAAATCATATGAAGTCAATACTAGCGCAGCTAAACTGTCCGGAGCTTGCGCCGTCGCCGGCCGCAACGTGTACCCATCATCGTGCGAGAATAGCCCAGGTACGTCGGTAGCTACTGAACCACCAACTCCACAACCTCGAATTGTCCCCCCTTGTCATCTCTTCCACCCCTCCCATCCATCTCTTTCGGTCGACATCAATCTCTTTCATCCACCGTCCGTGCTCATTTCGCTTTTTGGTTATCCAGCCCAGAGCGGCGGACGGCATTGCAGGTGAACGACGCATCGTGCCAGAACAACAACCACAGCGAAGATCAGATCAGAGGGGAGGTCATGAACGCAGGTTGTTATCACTCGTCGAAGCAGGTTAGAGGAGAGGGCTTGATTGGTGTTCGTAACCAAAGGGACTTGAATATGGTTTTCAGTCGTCAGTACCCCGTCCTTTTGACCAAAATCGTCTTGACTTCCAAATGTTCTTTTCTAGCGCTGAAAACCCTTCGTGCTGCAGTTTCGGCCGTTGGCGCTTCCCATACTGCAGAGCGACAGTTTGAACGAGGCGAGTGTCTCGAAGGTACCCGCCAGGAGATTCTCAGGATCATTTATGAGTGGATTTTGGCCAAAGGGCACGATCATCCCATCTGCTGGGTCTCAGGTCTCGCCGGCGTTGGAAAGTCAGCTGTTGCCATGAGCATTGCCACGTTGTGCGAAAAGGAAGGCCGCCTAGCGTCCTCGTTCTTCTTCTCTCGATCCGACCCCAAACGCAATGGCCCTCACGCCCTCATGCTCACTATTGCCCATGGTCTCGTTTCGACAACACCATCCGTGCATCGTATTATTGATCAACAGATTTCGACAGACCCTCGCATCTTGGAAGCCAGCATAGAAGATCAATTCAATGAATTAGTTCTCGAGTCTACCACGAGATGGAGCTGGCGAGAATGGCCTAGGAGCTTGCTCGCGCCGCTAGAGGCTGTTTGGGCTTTCTTCTCGACAATCACTTTTTCCTCTACTCCGACGATCTTCACACCTGCTGCAAACATAGTCGTCATTGACGGACTGGACGAATGTAGTGACAAGAAAACCCAGTTACGCGTTCTCGCCATCATCCAATCTGCCTTCGAAAAGAAGTCCCGATTTCCATTGCGATTCCTGATTTGCGGTCGTCCGGAATCGTGGATCCAGGAAGCCTTCGACGCCGAACCTCTTGGTCGGCTCACCAAAGTCGTCTCACTGGATGACGCCTGCTCGCCTGGCGAAGACATCACATGCTATTACCTTCACAGCTTTCAGGAGATCTCCACCAGTCCACAGTATACCTCATTACGATTCCCGAAGCCATGGCCTTCAGAGGAAGACCTGACAGCCTTGGTTCAGAAGAGCAGTGGTCAGTTTGTCTATGCTGTGACTGCTGTCAAGTTCATCAAGCTGGCATATCAGCATCCCGTCATGCAACTCCGTGTCATACTCGAGTACAATCCACCTCGTCCCCCAGGAACATCGCCCTATTTCCCAGGAGCATCGCCCTATTTCCCAGGAACATCGCCCTATTTCCCAGGAACATCGCCCTATTTCGAGCTTGATGCACTGTACCATCTCATCCTGGGCACCAGTGCCGACCACGGCTCAATTCTCCCCATTCTTGCAGTCATTCTCATACTTCCACCTTATCTCCCACCATCACCCAAATGCATTGAGCTACTGTTAGGTCTACCCCCGGGCCAAGTGGCCCGGACAACACGAGGCATTCATTCACTGCTGGACATCCGCGGAGTGGAGGACGAGATTCAGCTGCACCACACCTTATTCAGGGATTTCCTCGTTGACTTTCTGCGGTCGGGCATCTTCTATGTTGACATAACTACGCAGACGTATGTCATTGCGCAACGGTGGCTTCGGAAGCTCTCAACGGATCGGATGCGGACGTATAGGTATGAAACCACTTATTATTTGAACCCCAACTTCTTCTCAACTCTGCGTTTACAGCCTCGATCTATTCATCCTTGATAAAACTAACATTTTCTTCACGGGATGGATTGGCTTCTGCATCTCACAATGTGAACCAACTCGGGACTTGTTGGACGAGTTGAGGAACATTGACCTCGCCTCTGTGTTCTTCTGTAAACATATTCTACACTATCGTCCACAGCAATTCTGGCCCGAACTGAGGCCCGATCCCACGAGAGTGAGAACCCTCTCTCCGAACTGGGATCAGACATTCTCGGACTTGGTGTCCTGGATTCAGAGATATGTGAGTGTGAATTCTCTTTCTGATGTCTCAGGTGGCCTCATACTGACTGGACTATGGCTCACAGAAAGACAAAAACGCGGCCAATCTCGTGGAACATCTGATGAACAGGTTGTCGAAACGCCCCGAATGTTTCCACCTCGAGCTCTCTCCAAACGTGTCCATCAACCACTACATTGTACAGTGGGCAGTTCTTCTTGCCACCGGGTGCACGGTGGAACCTCGTCAGACCTTCCGGGTAGACAGTGCTGACCCACGTCAAATGTCGTTTCGGCTCGCCGACTGTCACTGTGATCTGTCCAAAGGGAGATCGAACGATTCAGCTCATGTCTCATACCAGAAAGCTTGTCTGCAACTTGTTAAGACTTTCGTGTCTAAATTCAGAGCAGTCCTCAAGAGTGATGTTCAGAGTGATGAACACAGGAAAGAGATGGATTACATTTTTTGGAGTCTGTTGTGTTCATCGCTTCTGCGGCATTGTCATCTTGGAAGAGAGCTCTTGTTGCACTGTCGAAATTTTCTCGATTTAGCGCGAGACTATTCGCCAGTGGTGCTACCCGATAGGACAGAATGTCGGAAGGAATTCCTGAAATGGATTGAGGCAAGGATTTCCGTTTTGTTTTGCTATGCCGTTTCAAGTGACTGACGGTCGAATCCCTGTACAGACCTTTCCGGAAGAGTTTGCAAAGGAAGCTGAGGATCTGAAGAAGCAATTCACTGTTCTCCTCCCGCCTTGATCCCGAAGTTTGGGGAAACCCACGAAAGGATGCACCAAGCTCGCGGTCATCGCCTGCAAATATACAGCAGTGCCGCATTCTACCAGTTACGAGCAGCGACCCCTGCGGATGCACGCAATGAGCAAAGGAGCGCTGCTCGTCGCCCGGCCTGCGGCCGGCTCCTCGCAGGCCCGTGCAGTCGGGCGAGTTCATGAACCGATCACGGGGTTGCACAGCACTTGCAGTTGTTAGCCAATCAGATTGCGAGTTTGCCTTTGACATTTGTCTACGGTACAAAGGTTCTCTTTTGTTGTGTTGACAAGGCAACGGTCAGTACATACGACTGACGACTTTAAGAGCAAATCACCTGTACCGACTCCTGGCTCATCGCGCAGCGCACAATCCACTCCGACTATGTGTCATGCGCGTAGTCCGAAGGGAAGAGACCCTCTGCACCAACGGGGGCCGCGACTGCGATGCACATGAAGGTAACCAAGGCTTGGCGGCTGGAAGATGGTAATACACCTTGCGATGACACTCGTATTCACGATGGTATTTGTATTCTTGTGATTCTTGTGCACGAGCTATGGGAGCCAATAGGGCCTAATACACATACTATGTTCCTGATTCTACTTCTCTGTTCGAAGTGGGTGTCCATACGGCCTTCGGGGTACAAAGTGTGATCTTACCCGTGCCATAGTGTGTAATTTGACTGGCGGCTATGCAAGGTACGGAACCTTGCAGTTGCGACAGACCACTGCCGTAATAGTTGTGGACAGGTAAGAAAGGGCCACGAAACATTGTGCTTCAACATCGGGGTGTACGAGAGATTGGGGACTACCGATGCTTCGTATCACTCATCTTCGAGCTTGTGCCATTTTATGTGGATCAGCCGTGTGTTCTCTTTGAGCAGTCAGCGATCACATGAAACACAAATCGAAATTACTCGAATTAGGCAGACGCTTCCGGGGACCGGCTAGGAAATTATTTGGTACCGTGAGCAAACCGAAACATCGGAAGTCAGTTAAAGGGAGTTGTGGGTGCTTGTGGGTTTTAAATATCAATGACGTCAGTGATACCAACTACCTTTAATTTCTACCATTTAAGCATCGCTAGTAGACATTTATATAACCATCGCTCTTGCCCTTTCAAAGAATAGCTACATAACCGACTCGGCTCAGTTCCACCTATCCACCTCCGTACCACGCGCCAGAAGCCAAATTGATCTGGGTCGAGGAGATTATAAGTAAGACTGAGGCTGAGATTAGAGCGCTGAGTACCATGGAGCTGAGGGTATGAATTAATTCAGGGGAGGCGCCTAAGCAGCACATAGATCATAGCAGTTGGCGCCCTTGAGGTGGCTGAGTGACTCGGGACTTTGTACATACTTTCTCTGCGGACTTCCAGTCATTGACGGTTGAGATTTTGAATATCGTTTGTGCGGAAGGTTGATGGTCATGAGGCATGAGGTGTACCCTGAGACGAGGGCCGAGTTCTGAGATCTGAGCATCTGATTCTGAGAGTGGTGGTGGTGGTGAACGCTGCGGATGCTGACAAATCGACGACGTGCGTTGTGACTCAACATCCACCCAGCACTGTGTGCCCCAGAGGAGGTGAAATTCACTCTGTATATTCACTCTGATAACGAGCGAGTATCGGTGTGTTATAGAGCAACATTCGATTGAATACTGAGTGAACCCTGAAAGAGTGAAAACAGAGTGATTTCCGCTCTGTTTATTTTCCGCAATTTCACACTGTTCAAGAGTGACTTTGCTCTCATTTGAGAGTGAATTTCCCCGCGAGAGATGAACAATGGATTAGATTGCGTCATTTCAGACATTGGCCGTTTGGGACCGTTGGGCGGCTGGGCCAATGCTTTTTCACCAGGTCGCTCGATGCTACCGGTGCTTATCCGAGTGGGCGATTCCAGCCATCGGGCCCAATAAAAGCATGTAGGTGTATAAAAGCAATCCAACTCAATATATAAAAAAGAGATAACTTGAAGTACGGCGTCAAGGCAGTGTGGGATCCAGACTAAGTTAACTGATTGTGTATCGTTAAAACTCTCCCGTGTTGCACTTGATGGTCTCGAGTGTGACCTGTTTATTTGAGCTGTAATTGATATCAGTATCTGTCTGATACCTGCGTGTAGAGCGAGCAACTCACCACCTTGGTTGCCACTATGTGCCTCACACCAGGTGAAAGTAACCCGAAAGAAAGCAGATGGCTTTCAACCGCTTATTACGTGGATTCAATCCGACTTTCTCCTGAAATGGCGACTAGTGAGATACAAGTGAAAGTCCTTGGGTTTAAGATCGTCCAATTAATTGGGTTATCCATTGAAAAATCAGTCCAAGGGATACTGACCTCCATTGATGTCATCCTCAAGCGGATGAATTTCACTTTGAAGTCACCCTGGAATCAGGGAGAATTCGACTCGAATCCACGGCCTACATGGACAGTGAGGGACAGTGCCATTGGCATTTGGGACACGCTCACGGCTTTTCCGGACCATAAATGCGAAGAGATCGACCAGATTCCATTTGTCCGTATCATATGGATACAGAGCAGATCAATACACCACGCTTGAAACATCAGGACTATGTGAAGAAATATATAGAAACTGGATAGCAGAGACACAACCTTAGTATACAGGTCAGGGAATGGGTTGACAAGGGGATTCATGAACTGTGAGGGTTGCCGCCGTACCACTAAGACTGACTATTCAAGTAGCTTCGGCGGTTGTTGATGTGCTGTTTCAATGCTTCGGTAATGGGCCAATATGTAGGGAACCGTTTCTTGGTGAGGTAGGGAATATTCTTCACAACCTGGGTAAGGTATGATACATGAGATTGGTTGAATTGAGTAGAAACGAGTTGCACACACCAGTTTACAAACATTGCTGATGACCTCAAGGTCTTGTCGACGATAGCTGCGATGATATTTGATCCCCGCGCGTACGGCGCTCAAACGGACCACAGACTGTGAGAGAAATCAGCTCAACACGTGCTGGTGAAAACGAGCAAACATCACCATACCAAGAATTCCTGGTAAATCCTTGTCGTCTGTCATCCTCATCGCGTCCTGCAGATTGTATCCCTTCTGTCGACTACCTGCCTCTCCCTTTGGCTTGTGAATAACCTCGATTATGGCCGCAGTCTGATCACTGCCAGTACCTTCACCTTCTCCATCACCTTCGGTCAAGGGAGCTGGCACAGAGGCAGCTCCACGTTCAACATTCCGATGCATGCTTGAATCTGCGACACCTGATGTGTTCATAGACACTGCCAGGCCCTGGAGACGAACCATCTCGGCTATACGAGGACAATTCAGCAGCAAATTGGATCAGTGAGGAGGCTACATTACCTTGAAGTGCATCCCATTGTTGACTCCACGTTGGTTGAGACCCAGGACTCGCACCTGCACCAATGTTGAATTGAACACCAGGCATCAAAGGGCTGGTACCTGGAAGACCGGGGGGCAGCTGTCCAAAGTGGTACAGAGTGGGGAAAGTCACAGCTATGATAAGTTCATCACCAGTCAGTGTACATTCGTTCAGGTGAGATTGACTGTTGAATACCAGGTGTGTTCTGGCCATTTGGCATGGCTGGACCCTGGTTAATTGGCAAGATCCCGCCATTGTTGGTAGCGAGTGTTGGCAGAGAATGAAGACATGGTGTGTGATATGCGGGAATTGCTTGAAGGTAGCAGTTGGGGGTCAACTTTGGTTGACCTACTGAAAGGTACGGGTTTGATTTATATTCTTTTCACTCTCTTGTTCTAATGCTCAGCGGTTTCAGACTCGCACATGTGACCGCGTAGCGATCATGTATCCTGTATGATTTGGATGACTAGCGTGATATATATTTGTCATTTTTCTCCTCTTCACCAAGTTCGGATCCCTATAACTGCCCGCGTTGAGCGATATCAATAAACCATCCTGAATATGCCAGCATTATACCGGGAGAACCATGCCACCTGGACGTCCCTCTAAATCGAAAAAATCTCGCTCCACGTCTAGTATCTGCCCCCATTGTGGTCGCAAACTCAACGAGAAAACAATCCAAGCTCACCTGGAAGGAAAATCCCGACCTCAAGTTGACATTCCCAATCGAACCCGCCGTCGCCGCCCTACATTTGATGTTGACTTTGATGAGTCTGACGCCGAGAGCCTCGCGATGGATGTTGACATTCCTAGTGATGATGAAGGTGCACATGGTGATTGTCAGGAAGACATAGGAGAGGCTTCGGCTCTGGATCCTATTGGTGATGATCACAATATGACTGTTGTGGATGGACCTCTGTTTGGGTTGAATGCAGGGGAGGGAAATGAAGAGGTTTTTGCGGGGTTAGGAGATGGCACTGGTGACGTTGCGATGGGTGCTGTCTTCCACCAGGACCCTTTACCGCAGACGTCTATGCCAGAACCAAGAGTTCTACGGCCCAGGACCATAACCATTGAGGATGCGCCAGAGAGTGAAGACGAGGAAGAGAGAGAGCACGACCAGGCCCTTGATGATGAGCATGGCGTTGATTGGTTGCAAGACATGGAGGAGGCCGACTACGTGGAAGCGGGATTCGATGGGATCAGCTTAGAGGATGCTATGGATGATGAGTTGGAAAGGGAGTTGGTTGACTTCGGTGAGTAGTTAGCATCAATTCGTGGTAACACCAATGTCCTCATTTCACTTTTTTTGCTCAAAGGACTAGAACTTACCGATGATGAGATAGCACTACTCCGTCATTTTGCACTCAAAATCAAGAATCATATGACGGTTGATGCTTTCGAATCTCTTAGCTGTGCTTTTCCAGAATCCAACGTACAGTCTTGGAAGGTTACGGCTGCCCGAGCAAAGTGGCTCTCTCAGTTCATGCCAACATACTATGACTGTTGCATCAATTCTTGCTGTCTTTTTGTTGGCGCCCGAGACAAAGACAAGCAATGTTTTGACTGCAAGGAGCCCCAATATCGAGCAGAGGGATCCGGTTGACCACAAAAGTGTTTCACTTACATCCCCCTCATTCCCCGACTAATCGCTTACTACCACAACCTCTCTATGATTGAGAAGCTGAAGTACTGCTCCACGTTCCAGAAGTCACCTGATAGAGGAATTCGTGACGTGTTTGATGGGAAGCTGTACGAAGAGCTGTGAAAAACCAATGTTTCAGTAGGAGACATTGAGCTGCCATTCAAGCACTTTGAGGACAAGCACGATATCGCACTTAGATTGTCGACTGACGGGTTTGCACCTTGGCGTCGTCGGAAGAAGACGTGTTGGCCACTCCTCATCTTTCTTTACAACCTACCGCCCGAGATTCGGTTCCACCTTGAGAACGTCCTGTGTGTTGGGGTGATTCCAGGTCCCAAGAAGCCAAAAGACTTCGACTCATTCCTTTGGCCTCTAGTCCAAGAGTTGATGATCTTATCAAGGGGCACCCACGCTTTTGATGTTTCTCAAGAAGATGGTTTCACGCTTCGCACGTTCTTGATGATTATCTTTGGAGACATCCCAGCTATGTCAATGGCATCACGCACTGTTGGTCATAATGGTCTCCGACCTTGCCACTGGTGCAACATACATGGTGTACGAGTGCCAGACGGCAAGATTTACTATGTCCCTCTTGATCGTTCCTCCTATCCATCTGTTGATGATGACCCAGACACCGTTCACTGCTACAAACCTCTCAACCTGCCAATGCGCTCACATACTCAGATGCGGGCCCAAGCAGAAGAAGTACAGTTTGCCGACACGCTCACCGCTGCCAAAACACTCTCCACTCAATATGGAATCAAAGGGACCTCAATCTTCTACAACCTATCCTCTGTCATCTATCCATATTCCTTTCCCTTCGATTTTATGCATCTCGTGTTCGAGAACAACGCAAAAAATTTGATCAGTCTCTGGACTGGTACCTATAAGGACCTTGATGAGGGCAGTGGGGAGTATGAGTTCAAAGCGGGAATCTGGGAGACTGTTGGAAAAGAGACACTGGCGGCGGGAAAACACATACCTTCAGCATTCGGGACAAAACCTCCTGACATTGCCGACGACAAGACCGCCATGACTGCCGATGCCTACTCATCTTGGTTCCAGCATCTTGGTGCTGTTCTCCTTAAAGACCGCTTTCCCCGACCAGTCTACTACCGGCATTTTATTGAGTTGGTCAAGCTAATCAAACTATGCCTGGAATTCGAGTTATCCACATCCCGGGTGGAGGAGGTACGTCACGGCTTCAAAGCCTGGGTTGAAGAGTACGAAAAGTAAGCATGCCATGACAGTCAGTTAATATTTTATTGCTCACTGCCATCGTCATAGATTATACTACCAATATGACCCCGAATGTGCTCGTGCTTGCCCCCTTACTCTTCATGCCCTCCTTCATATTGTTGACGGACTCAAATGGGTCGGACCAGTGTGGACTTACTGGGCATTTCCAATGGAACACTACTGTGGGTGGCTACAGCCTGCTATTAAGAGTCGCCGCCACCCCTTCGCTGCAATTGACAACTACATCACATCATTCGTGCAGCTTTCTCACATCAAAATCATGTATAACTTGCATGACAAACTCGAGATGCGACCTCACAAAAAACGAGCGATGAAAACCCCAAGTGGTTCCTTTTCTCATCCAGACTGTACGTTGGTCTACATTATGTTGGGTTTTGTTTGTAGGTCATACTGATGTGTTTTGATGACCCAGACCTGACTTGTATCCTGCTTCCCCCGTCAAAACCATCGACGACAATACCTTCTCTTTGGCACGAAAAAATCAAAATCTGCCTTGCGACTCGGTACGACACCACCATTGCCGAAATCAACAAGCACTATCAAGGTGACAGGGTTTCCCAGTGGGGAAAGGTTCGGCGTCTGGAGGCAGGTGATGATATGAAGGCGTCGAGCCTTGAGAAGCCGCAGGAAGACACAAGAGACACTACCTGGGTTAAAGTAAGTCTCAGCAGTCGCCATTTTTGTCAGGAGCTCAACGGTGGCCATGATAGTATGATCTACTTGTTGATATTCATGCTTCCCGTCGAGGGCGACACCCGCAATTCGTCAACCAAACATTCTATGGCCAGTTTAATCACATTTTCGTAGTCCCTTTTCCTGCTACACCCTCCCTCGGAATTGAAGACGACACAACTCTATTACTTGCGGGGATCCATCAATGCACCAACATCAAGGAAGGAAATGGTTTAAAAATGCCCTACTACTCCAGAATGGGGGCCAAGGAAGTGGTTGACATTACTAGTGTGCAGTGTCTTGTTGGCCGCATTCCACACCCATCTAATCAATGGGCTATTCTTGACCATAGCGGTGACTTACAACGCTCGTGTTATGTACCCAACAGCTAGCTGATGACATGTAGACTTATAATGATATGTATATTCTGACAAACAGAAGATAGAATCTGAAAAGTATTCAAAAACAATAGTACCAAGAGCCTTTCAGTCACAGACGTCGTCACTGAATGCCTGCGGTATGTCCATTTCCTCGATACCCCAGAGCATGGCATCATTCAAGCACCCTATCCACTTCTGAACATCTCTATCTGTGCCCTCCACAACTGTCACTGCAAGCTTGCGCCAGAGTCCGAGCTGTTCCTGAAGACGCGATACTTCACGCTCGAGGTTGGCCACACGTATATCGTTGTCATGATGGAGCCTGCGGAGTTGACACTCATTCTCGTATCTGATATCTTGAATTGCATGCTGCGCGTCAAGCTCCCTGATATAGTGTTCCTGGTTGATCTTGATGAACGGACTAGTACTATAGATATACAAGGGTTTGGATTAGCAAGGATGTTAGTGTTGATAATAGTATGGCTTGTACCTTTGACCAAACCCCAAGATCACGCACACTTCAGCTTCATCAGCACAAACGGTTGCATCACCATCTGAATCGGAGACTGGGGTAGCCGTGTGATGGTTGCATTCTTCAATATGATCCAAAAGGAACATTCGAGAGTCGAGGTCAAGTTCAGAACTGGAGACTTGTAATTTAGCAAGAAGAATGCCCGCTTTTGTCTACACAACTCACCTGGTACTCTCGAAATCGACATCAGTGTGCATGCGGTCTCTGTTGTACAAGTCCTCTGTGTCCAGCCAGCCTTTTTCATTAATCTCGCTGCTGTTGCAGCTTGAAACTGAAGGCAAGTCGTCGGATAGAAAGTCTGGAGGCTGCATGTGGATGTCTGAGAACATGTCGTGGAATGGCTTAAGTAGAGAGTGTTGTCAGTTGCGAGCTCTTATATACACAATCAACAGACATACCTAGTGAAATTCACGCGAGCATTGTCCGTATTGGTGATACACGTTGATCACAACGCGACTGGATCAGGGTGTGTGGGTGTGGAGATTGAAGTTCAATAGGCAGTTTGCGTGGCTCAACAAGTGTGCGAAAACATTGCGTAATACGAACTTGTTCGAGATTTGGCCTTTTTTGCGTTGCGTGAGACCACCTTCAAGCTCACGCATATTTTCCTTCTGAAGGACTCTCTCCTGGTCCAAAATCCCTCAGAAAGATGTGGTTGAGTCTCCGGACCATTAAAGATATCATGAGAAGCCAGTCTCTTGACCAGGAGGGGCTATAGATCAGCAAGAATTTACCTGTGACGTCACCAGCCATATTGTTCGTGCTCGAGTCCACCTCTATCATGAGATTACTGGAAGGGAATAGCCATTTTCAGTGTTACAAAGTGTTTCTGCGTCTCTCTGAATTGATTTCTGCTGTGCGAGAACAATTTCTGGTGCGGGATGTATGCAGAACTGGCCAGTGTTGATGGCCTCACGCAACGTAAAAAAGGCCCAATCTCGAACAGGTTCGTATTACGCAATGCTTTCGCACACTTGTCGAGCCGCGCAAACTGCCTAATGTTGAAAGTAGCCATGAGCTTGACCCAGAAAGTGAGCTAGCTGTTCAAGATATAGCATGTGTCGTCAATGGACATGAGCCCGAGCTAAGTAACTGACCATAGTCAAATCAACATGTGCACACGTGCACCGGTGCTCGCTTGAGGCTCGTGCACTCGACGCAGTCGACCGTGTTGATGGTTGTTTTGCAAGGCGGTGGCCTGCCATATTGGGCATCGGATAGTTTTCCCCTCGTTTTCTAGTGAAAGGGTGCATGAACATTGATTTCACAAGGTTCCCTAGTACATCGTTAAAAATACTGACTTTCAGTTTCAATAGCTTTCTACTAGAAAAGGCACTGAATCGGCAAAACCAGGGCGCAACCCACTCAATTCAACCCGGCCTTGGGCTCATAGTGTGCAGGCATGACGGCAGCTGGTAACAGTCCGACTCCGCAAGATAGCCTTACCCAATGTCGTCGGAATCGTTGCTGTATAGTGAGGTATAGTGTCGCCTCGAGTGTTCTTGCCGTGGTAGCCTTGGAACAATAGTTGATGGAAAGGCTCTGTCACCTAAGTGAAGGAACAAGCCTGTTCATGATGGATTTAGACAAAGGGGTGTTGGGAGGACATTGGGCACATATACCGTGTTTTATAGCCCAACGGCACCGATCCCATGTTGCGAAAACAGAGTGAGGTCAAAGTGCCGCACCAAGTGACGTTGGTGAAAACTTTGGCTTCAGGTGGTGATATTTGTGTTCACTCTGTTTCGAAGTCGTGGTCTGTCCTCAATTTGGCCTCACTCTGTATACGAGTCACTTGAAATTCAACACACCATGTAGGGTTATTATAATGATTGCTGTAACTACAAGGCAAGCCATTACAATGATTTGGCTGGTGGTCAAGGGCCTATATGCATTGTAATGACTTCCTGGTTACTATATTTCTGGCACCTTGGTCCATTATAATGCAGTGACACCTGTCAAAATAAAAGTAAATGCAATTAGTGGTGGCAACAGGAAGGGTTGAACTCAACACCTCAAGAATTCAGGTGTCCCCATTCAGAGGTTAATCCAACTGGGTTATAACACCATATTTACCCAATACTGTGGTTGGATTATAATAACTTAGGAGGTTAGGTTTGGGGGGTCTGGGGGGCTTGCCCCCCCAGGTTAGGGGTTCGGGTTAGGAGGGGGGGGGTCTGGGGGGGGGAACGCCCCCAGTTTAGGGGTTAGGGTTAGGGTATGGGGTGAGAGAATATGAATAGCAGGGGTCTGGGGGGGCACCCCCCAGGTTAGGGGTTAGGTTTAGGGTTGGGGTTGGATGGGTATAAGTGCCATGTGTAGCATGCACCAATACATGGGTCAATAGCTCAGTTGGTAAATCCTGCTGGTGGCTACAATCAATAAGTGCTAACCAAGAGGCTGAGGGTTCCACTCCTGAAGTCACCATGAATTTTATTTATATCTGCTTGCCAGGTAGCCATTACAATGCATCAAGGCCTGAACCGCCCGCCAAATCATTGTAATGCTCTGCCTTGTAATTACAAGGAAGTATTATAATACCCTTACATGGACTCCTCTGAAATTCTCACTCTTTATGGAAGTTCACCCTTACTGACTGTGTTTCCAAGTGACGAGTGATAATCACTTTGTCAAGGAGTGACTTTCACTCGTTCTGGGGCCCATAGTGGCAGCAATGACAACATTCTCGAAGGCCGCAGCACAACTCCGTTAGTGACCCTAGTGTAGACAAAGTTGGCAACAATACTCGAGCCGAGCAGCACTCCTGAGTGGGAGATCCTTTGTTCACGTCGATAACTCCGGCATTGGATGCTGCTGTGCACTCAAGAGCCCTCGGCATGGCATAGGAGGTTCTGGAGCGGATTCCCCGTTCAGAGCTGTGGGGAATGGTCGTTGTAGCGCCTGCTATTAAAAAGCAGCTTCGGAGCCTTGTTTTTGTGCGATTTTAGCATAAAACAGATAAGAAATGACTAGGTAATACGAGTACTAGAGCGAGTCCCGAGCGGCTAGTAAAAGGCTCAGATCCTAGCATAAGGAAAGAATAGCGCCTCGGAGGCGTCTCTCCTTATCTCTGAAAACTGTAGGAGTCGTATAACTGACAAAAGTATCACTTCGGAGGCACGACTAGGACCTGTAGTCATAACAAGGGAATATCTCCAGTGGCTCGGAGGCATCGTACTAAGGATTAGAATAACAGAATCAGACTTAACGAAGACCCGTACTAGTAGGGATAGACAGAGGAGGTCACCGCGGAAGCATGGATGGTCGGAAAGCGAGACTAAGTCGAGCCTCAGAAGCTTGGTATAAGGTCGAGGCCTCGCCTCGGAGGCATGATTGATTCAAGTATACTAGGTATACTACAGGTTACGCTAGTCATCCATATTGGCTAGAGCTACCTCATCCCAACCGAAGTAATTATCTACGTCGGAATCTTCAGGATAATAAGAATCAATGAAGGTTTCATGATCTAGATAATCGGTATAGAATGGATCGCATAAAATAGGATTATAGAAAGAAAAGGATCGAGAGAGCCAACGACCCATGACAGGGGAATATTGGAAGAACGAGAGCTTGGTATAGTCAAGCTTCGGAGGTGCTGGGCACTCAGCACAGCTGACGACGGCGTCGATCCAAGCGTTGACGGCTCCAGGAGTACGAGCGGTTTTGAAGTCGAGGAAACCAACTCGAGCAATGGACTCGGCGACCATGTCAATAACAGACCTGGCGTCGTGAGGAATAAAGTGGTCAAAGGTGTCCTCGCAGAGATAGATTTCGTCCTGGATCATGTCGTAACGAATCACGTAGCCCCAGTAGATGGATCTATGGCGACTGAGGAAGAAATGCTGGAAGATGATTCCGAGGATAGCCTCTCGTTCTGCGTCGAGTGGAATGGGTAGGATGATGCGGCGCTCCTTGATCTTATTAGAGTAGTCTTCTGGATACCACCAGAGCTTATACAACTCTGAAGAGGGAGTCAGCAAGCTGCCTCGGAGTTTAGAAAATTGAGAGACTTACTATAGAGCAAGTTGCGGAAGTGATCTTCAATATTGTGCAAGCATGCCATAGTGCGCTCGGGGAAAAAGTAAGCAAGGAACTGGGGCGACCTAGTATTTGCTTATACTGACCTCTGGACTTGCCGCAGAAGTGGAAATTTTACTTCGGAAACCAGGAAATTAGCGCTTCGGAGGCATGGATCCGAACCAGGCACTGGGCGCTAAACAATGATCAAGAAGTGATCAAAGGAATTGCCCCATAGCTGTACCTCCACTGTACTCGTACATGGAGATATTGACTGTACAAAGGGCATAGTTGGTGCTGGTAGCCATACGCAGCGCTTGACTGCATTGGAAGGCAGGGGACTGAGAAAGAAAGGAATGGTGTACCGAAGAATCGAGTAGGAGTTCTGGCTGAACCATTGAACTATTACCCGGTATCTAAGGTACCAGGATTGGATATAGTGGGGCGACCATATGGATGGTAGGGCGTCAGAGCTATCCGACCTACAGAAAGGACATCGACCTGGCTGCGGATGGCTGGGTAACTCGAGGAATATAGGTACCTACTAGCACTTCGGAGGCAGTACGTTGCTTCAGATGAAGGGAGTATATGCTTCGGAGGCAGACAGAACAGGATGACCTATGATGATTGAAGAGTCTGGAACCGGAGCATCACTGCTGCGGAGGCAGATAGGGAGAACGGAACCATTGATAGGAGAGACCCGGAAGAAAAGAATGTTAGAGAATGTTCGAGGCTGATGATACTTCCGAAGCAAATTATTGGTTTTGACTTTGGGTTCAAAAGCGTAGATTAAACACAAAACTCTCCAAGTATATTCCAAAGTAGGTAGTTTATGCCTCCGAGGCATGATTTCTTCGATATTTGTACAATTAGGTAGAATTAGAGCCTCCTAGGGTATATAAGCAGTGGGGTTTTCATCAAGAATCCCCAAGCAATCCGTACGATTAGTATTCAGAGGATACGAAGCTAGTCCACTTGTTGGGTAGTCAGTTGACTCGGGAGCGCTTCTGGAGAGACATTAGAACGGAATAGAACTTTGTTTGCACAAACCTAGAAAATCCATTGAACACTTGCTTGACCTTGACTTTGTATTGTTTGTCTGCGACGCCGACTTGACTGGCTGAGCTATTGTTGAACTTCCGAAGCTAATTGGGCTGAGGATATTGTTCGCCGTTGACAGTTGGTCTTCGGTCATTGACAGACTTGATTGGAGTCTTATTGCCATTGTTTGATTTGATTGACTTGTTGCCCCTCGCTGTTCGAGTGGTTCTGAAGCTAGTTGAAGCCTAAGAACGCACTTCCGAAGCACCAAACAAACTCTACACTCCCCGAAACACCCTATAAACCTCTCTTCCGAACCCCACTTTTGACCTCCGAACTGGTTTCAGAGGCGAAGCTACCTTAGTTGGATAGTTTCTTGAGTCAGATTTCCTTCAGCCTACTATTGCAGTCTGGCTAAGAGCGGAACCTACGATCAACGCCGATCCCCGATTCCCGCACCCTTCAGCTACACTCTTGAGTGTTGGGAGGATTTGACCTACGAGTTAGATTTTATTATACACCGCGAGTGGCGCTTTACATCATGTAGTGAGTTTTCTCCATCAAGTTCGTTTCCACTTTATTCACCCCGTACTTCGCGAACTAATGGCCTCATAGGCAGGGGAAGTGCGGACAGGCCTGCCTCCAATCCTCCGCGGCTGCTTTTCTGGATCTTCCACACGAACACAGAGTGCCCACTCTGATGGCCAACTTTGCATCTGTTCCCAAGAAACTCCCAAGCAATCGTCATCATACTTTCTGATCCACAAAATTTGATCCTCGTGAAACTCTTCACACTCGTGGCAGTCTCGTACACGGCACAGCGTGAAATGGAAAATATCCCGGATGGGATATTGTCCGTATTTGTGAGAATTTCTGAGAAAACCCCTGGAATCTACCGGTTCCCCAAAATTCCTCGTTCAGATTCTCGTTTGCGGAGAATTTACTGAAAAAACGCGACATGCCTGCAGGACTTTGCTTGAGAGCAGGCACACGTTACGCAAGTGTGACCGTCGCCTCTTGACCTCAGACCCCCACATCATTGATAAGCGTCCTCGACGCAATGAGTGCTGGCCACACTCACTGCGCTGAAGACACTTGAAATGATAGGGCATACCCATCTTCATCTACTAACAGAGGTTCAAATCTTGCTCGACGTTCATATCAGGCCGAGATCATAGGGGTGAGTAGTGGGGTCTCGCAGGTGCGTACATTGCTTAAGTCTCGGGCAGATATAGTACTGAAAGGTCCTCCACTGCCCACAGCGCTGTGTGCACCTCAAAGCTCCGTTTTCACGTCATTTCAAAGTCACTGAGGATCCAAATCCTTGATCACACGCTTGTCGCTGATCAAGTTGTGATAACTCGGTGAGAACCTTCAAGTTTCAACCCTCTACAACTCCCAGAGTCGGATAGCTGAGCTCTCTTTCGCTAGATACGACCTGATTACCTGCGAATACACAGAATATGGTCACACTGGACACGTCCATTCGCGATGGGGCTCGTTAGGGATGATGTGGTCATACGCGACTGTTATATTAGTGTTATGGTTTTAGGCTTCCTTGTCCCAGATTCCTCATTTTGACACGAGTACCTGTACTGAGTTTGTTCAATATACTATATTATCCTCTGCTTCCAACCACGAGTGTATATGCAGGCCTAGCAGTGAGCAGCAGCGGACGGGTGAGCCAAAACCGACGGCCAGTAGATTCTCGGGTTTTCTGGGGGCCCAAATCCTCGCACCTATGAGCCGCGAATTCTTGGTATATTCTCCGGAAATTGCATGAAAAAACTTAAAAACTCCCATTCGGCGTTTTGTCAGTACATTCTCAGGGAATTGTTAGGTTTTCTCACAAATCCCTGACCATATACCAGTTGGGATTTTTCACCATTTCACGCTGTGCGGCCCGGCTCACCTTTTAGCGGATGCAATTGGTCACCAGAGCTGTCTCACCTTTCCCGTCATTTCCGTACACTCTTTCAGACCACGAGCTATATCAACGCCATGCCCTCAGCGAGCGGTGCACTTCTTTTTCGACCCATATCTTCTCCTATTCTTGTCTGCTTCGTACAACTCCAGGTTCACCCAGTCATTCCATGAAGACGGTCGAGCACCTCTCTTTACGGACCATCTTGAGCTCGGATTTGAGATCGACCTTGAATGGGAGCTGCTGGGCCACCAAGATATACAAATCACCCTCAGGGCCTCTGGGGTTTTGACTCAAAACCGACAGATTCTACCCGACACCACAGATATTTGAGTGCTTTCCGTGGCCGTTGATTCATGCCATTCCAGAGATGTGAGAAAGTATGTTCAATCGCCAAAAATTGCTCAATCTGTACTGACTCGCAAATTAGAATCCATCTCGGGATACGATGAAGAACTGTTGACACTGGCGCCGACCGCTCATCTGGATTAGACGCTGCATACCTCATCCATCACACTCCATCGAGCGACGAGAACCGGCGGAATTATCTTGGACGCAGTGGAAGCAGATGGCCGTTATCACAGCAACGAGGACGAGAAGACTCGGTCACTCACAGAATTGCACGCAGAACACTGATGGCGGGGTGGTTTCCTCCCTACTGCCTTCTCGTTCTCCTTTGATCGATTCTGGAGTCCCCATCTTTGAAGCACTTTCTCTTACCTCCTTCACGGTTCAACACGGCACCAGTCACCTTCTGGTTTTAACCGTACGGTTTCTAAAATTTCGACATTTACTCACTTCATTCCCCGCTTCGAGGGCCTCCGGCAGCGTGCGCGCGCACCACACCCGGATATTGTCCGCTTGCGGGCTATCTCTTCTCTTTGTTGTAGTCATATGTCCACCCGCTATTATCATTGGCATCGGGTCGGTCCATATTGGCAAATCGCAGATTGTTCTGGATTGGCCTCATTTGAGCCCACCTTCCTGAGGAACCGATGAATGTATTTCGTTACTGGAGATTCAATATCAATGAACATGGTCGACATCACCGCATACCTAGAGCTGGTAATGCTTCCAGTGCCTTCCAGGTACGCATGTTTCTAGCCCTGCGAGGTAACGCCTCTTGAAGCTTGACTGACCATCAACACCGACAGGCGGCATCTGATTCGATTACTTGGAGGTCATGCAATGTCAGGAGCCTGAGGAAGAATGCTACTAGCAATACAGTTGACAACTCAGGATAGTTTTGCAGGTCCGAAGGTGCGATCTGGCTGCCTTCACTCGTGACCATCAGCTCAATACTGGTTCTATGTAGCCAGTGAGCATCAGTATCTCGCTAGTACCACCCGAACCCCAAATCCAAATCTGCTTCTCTTAACTTATCTGGTCCACATCAGCTAGTAGTAACGACTAGTATGGAATGCGCCGCTTTCACAATCGAGACCACAGACGTCGTTCGTGGATCACGGCTGCAAAGAATTTGCATCGGTCATGAACACTCAAATTCACGGATTGTGTCGGATCAAGCTTCGTGTTACTAATACCAACTCATCATTCGTTCTTTCCCTCCGCCATTTGTCTTGACATATACTACCCAAAGTCTTCCCTCCCACACGTTCAAGGACGTATTTTGCTATGCTGCTGATAAGTCAATCGACACGTTGACTCGCGTTGAGCGCAATTGTCGAATACGGCACTCTCGCTTCCCATCATACTTCAAATCTCTACCCATATATTATCGCCCGCCAACGAGGAAATACGGTCGACCTCCGTAACCATCAGTACATATGCTGCAACTCCCTAAACGTGAATATGAATATTAGCCTCACATGGCCTTCATCACGACTTGCACCGTATCTCAAATGTCATGGCATTCTTCCTTAGACACGGGTTACAATTCAGCCAGATGTTCAGGGCACGAGTTTTTACCTTTTGTACAGTTCAACGTTCAGTTGAACAACGTTGAACGGATGGATGGAACCCAGACACCCCGGTACATGTGCAAGAGAGATTGTTAGAAGTGCTTCGGCCGACTTGAATCCGAGAGCTTCTACGACCATCAAAGTTTATGGGGTCAACTTATCATAGTCGACAGCACTGTAGAGATTGTTCCCCTTACGCATTCGTTGACCTGAGGAGCCCCGTCATCTTTCCAGGCTCCACGAACAAAGGTGACCCTTCGTCTAGCTTCATCCCACACGCACGCTGACTTCCAGCATGTGCATCTAAAGGTCGAAAAACCAGGCTCGCACAGCAGGCGTTCTCCTTCATCGACCTCTCATACTTCCCTCGTCACTTTTGATTCTCGCAGTTTCTCCACCACCACCATTCAGCTTTCGGAACTGTATAGAATTTCTGGCGAGTTGCCGACCAATAGATCCGCTATCGCATTGATATATTCTGCCCCGACGCTGTACGGTTACCGCGCATGAACAATGCCTGCATCACCAGGATTGTCATCTCCATCCAACTCTCGATACTACCTTACAAGTAACATCGCCAGGGTGTCAATAACTGGAATATGACCATTCCTTGCGCATACTCTACCTTATCAAACCCAATCAAAGACATCTCATCTCAGTCCATTGTACGACCAGCTACGACCTCCGTGAGTCCAACTTTAACCTGACGACGCAGTGATTCGAGCAAGCGGGTCGCCAACAACGCTTCCGATCGCACTGAAAGGCCAAGACATTAGCTTTGGGTCGAGAGAGGGAGAGATGTTAAAGGTAGGGCTGACATACCTTAACGCCCCAGGAATCCTGATACAAACTCTACATAGAGAGCGAGCACGCTATGTGACCCGGAATATGCATGCAAGGATCTCCCACCGTCATGTTTCCTGGCGCAAATGGTAGGCTCTTGCATTTCTGCTGTCGACGGAGAAGCTCAACTTCCCGCTCCTCTAACGCTGGCATCCGATGTTCTGGTCTCGTCCTATGCTTGGCTGTGCGTTGCCAATTTTATTTCACTAGAAGCTCCGACGGTGACTCACCAAAGAGTTAGACGTCGTAAACAGAGGCGGGCCCGGGGGAAGACGGTTAGAAGTGGGCATGGAAGTACTGCTCGGTATGCAACCTCTAAGAGGGAGGAGGGTATTCGGCAGCTCGGATGTCTGGAGTGATTCGATGAAGTAGAAGACGTGCTATGCTGCAGCAGGAGGCTTTCGAGGAACGGTAGAGAACGGAGGCCGTATGCCAGTGTTGGCACGGAGCGCCAGGCGTCGGGAAATGCTCTTGTTGTTCTATTGTGTACAGCACGTCACTAGTGTCAAAGGCTACACTCGCTGAGAGCTTGACGAGCCTGGCTTGGGTCGGGGATGAGGAGAATCCGGTAGAAGCGGCTCTCCTGCCCACATCGCCCGACGCACCCAAGCTGGAAGGGATAATCGGGTCCTACAGGGCAATATGCCAGTTTCTAACTGATCAATGCTCCGATGCAAGACTTGATTCTCCTCCTTTATTGGATCTGCGACGAGGAGAGTTTGGCACAGCTGCTTGGACGAAGCAAGGAGCCTGAAAATCATTGGCGTCGGAACCAGCTGATGGACAGAGGGATGCAGGCACATTTCTTGAGTGGCCGGTCACCGTATCTCCGTTGTGAGTCTCTCAAATTGAATTGGACAGCTGGAAGTATGACTTACCAGACGATCATATCCCGATTCGGGAACTAAGTTGATCTCCCTTATAGGCGGAACTCCACCACACTGCGGGCACTCAAGGTCGTGGGTGACCCCATGAGATTCGACTGACTAGCCCTGATAGCTCTCACCGAGCAGATGGCTCACCTCCTTTGACGTCCTGGCCAGAAATGTAATTGACGTTGGCCAGCACGATGTCGGACGGTCCGAATGGTTTGGGCGAAACGTAGTGATGATAACGGTTTGATGACGGGTGCCTATATTGAATGCGACTCTTTCTCTCCTCAACCACGATGACACTATTTCAACAAACCCTCAGAGCCATAGCTAGTGATGACAGTAACATCCAACGAAGTGAGTGACAACTCGCTCATTCTATGAGCATTCAAGCACCACGCTCACCAGGAAAGATTACACACCGGTATAGTTGAATGGCATTCGAGTCTTGCATTTCGCAAGAACTTCCGGACATACCCACGCCACTTGGGCACAACTGAATCTCAACCTAGATTAGCCACTGTTGGTCAGCTCTGCTTTCCACTTGATAACACGAGAATCAACGAGGCGAAAGATTGAGGGGATCCCACGGCCCAGCACCAGCGAATCTATGTGGATCCGGTCAGTCACTGACCAGCCCCAGCAGTTGGAATCAGGGTCTACCAACCTGACAGGCCTGGTCAGTCTCTGATTCGCAAAGGCTTTTTCACACAGATACCTCCAGTCTGATAGTGTCTAGTCTATGCTGTTAGACTGTCATGTGCCCATAAGTTCACGTCAGAATATTATTTTCTCATCAATAGCTGGATTAGACATACCAGGCTGACACGCCCTCATTAGACGAGGGTGGACTGACCGGGGATGACCAGACGACATCAGACTGACTGACCTTGTTAGACGCTGTCAGACTGACTGAGCTGATCAGACTTGGATCAGACGTCGCCAGACCAACAAGCAAAAACCAGGAACCCTCGATATAGCGGCTCCGCGGGAACCTTGGAATCTGGATGCAGCCTCACCAGCACAGAAAAACATGAACACAAACAAGCTCAATTACAAGTAAGTACGAGAAATAAAGATAAATACTGTGGGGATATGTCTGTAAAGGCTCGCTTGATATCACCGTCTCCCGCATTTCATTTCGCAACGACCTACTAGGGCCAAGGATCAGTCGACTGGTTCAATGATGATCTCCAGTAAAGATTCACACCTGAATTTCTAGCAGTGTGGACGCCATAGGGAGCGATTCGCGGCGTTTGGCAGTCATGATGCCGGTAAACAGATAGACTCATGGTTGATTGGGAGCAACGGTCACCAATGCCACACCGAACAGTCCTACGGTGGAAAACAGGCGCATATAGTCAGCTTCCTCATGTGTTACGACGAGACCGGCGTGAACATACTAGCTACTGAATCCCGATTGAGGTGGCGGCTGAGGGCAGAGGGGTGCTCGATGATGTGTTGCGAGAGTCCTGCAGCGTAATCAACTTTCGAATCTGTAATGATAATGACCATGTAGACGCACCTAACTCGTGGAAAGAATGAGCACCATCTTCTGCTTCTGCTAGCGAGCTCAAGATCTAGAAGACTCGGTTAGTATTTAGATAGATCGCAGAGTGGCTCTCTTACTGATGGCTTATGTGGGGGTTCTGAGGTAGGTATATGAGGGTCGTGAGAGCAGAGCAACGTCTGATGCCCAGTGAAAATGAGCACATATTCTCAGCATTTGTCAGATATTCCCAGGCATTAAGCGCGGGGGTCGCGCTCCAATATCTGGCATTTGTCTGGCAATAGCTGGCAATGTAAAAAATCGAACCCTTTTTGCACATTGCCAGCCATTCACAGCTATTATGGACGTCCTAAATGAGCGGGTGACCGCAACAGGGCTTTTCTCATGTATTACTACATATTATTTGAAATTCCACTGCACGCATTGAGATATTGTCAGAAATTTGAATATCATTACTATCTACCATACAATACAACAGTGGTACTAGACTAAGTGAATGGTAGTGACATGTATGAGTGGGCAGAATATACTAGTAGATCAACAAAATATCAATGGGGGAGGGGGAGTAGCTACTGCAATTGCCGCCATATCATTACGAACGGTCGTGGTCTTGATCCAGCCTATTTGGGACGTCGTGAGTTATCTAAATGTAAAACGAGTGAAGGAGAGCATCATACCTGAGCCCATGTCATTGTTGCATGCACTTCCTGCAAAGTCGTCGCGGTGGACACCAGCTATAAAATGATCGAGAATTAGAAGAAGCCTGCGCCAGACTCGAGACTGGAGATACGCACCATAAATACAAAAAAATGCACGCCGTCGCGTGACCTCAGACCCGACCTGCTTGAGTTCATGTTTGGAGGGTGAATGTGGTGTCTGTGCGTGTATCCGGGACAAGGTTAGTGTGTTAAGATTGTGAGAGTAGAGAATTGAAAGAACCTACTTGACCAGTACAAATTAGTAGGCGACATAGTGGTCTAAGAGAGAGTGAGCTGGCAGGTGGCTGTGTCTGAATTGGCTGATTTCGGGCTCACGCTCGGCAGAGATGCTCGCCGGCGCCTTTATTCACCCATGTGAGAATACAAGCGCCGGCGACGACAAGGATTTGGATGACGATGGCAACCATTAGTGCTACTGATTCCCGTCTGTTCGCTGCTTGAGCTCATCGAGCCTCATTCGAATACTTGTCAGACTATTCTGCTCAATACAAAGTCAGACTACAGTAAAGTCTGTAGTAGCAAGTACTACCCCATAATATTTTTACTTAGAAAATTCTAAGTTGGGATGGTCTCTGGAGGATATTCAACAATATGTCATAACCGGTACGTAGGTTCTTTCGACCCAATATGACGGTGACCTTGCCTCAGGCTCACCCTGGTCGCCTTGAGTGATTTTTGTATTGTTCATACAAATGGTGACGTTGTTGGTAGGCTAATGCTATCCCAGAATACCGGAGAATGGCTAGCAATACTCAAGATCGGGTCACGTCACATTTTAATAGTCGGCAATATCACACAATGTCCCTGAAGGGCCCTGATTTATGTCGATTTTCACTGGGTCTGATGAGCGAGGGAGATGATGGTAGTTGGGGGGAAGGAAAGGCTGAGTGAAAGTTGGACTGCGATAGGTTTATATACCTGGGAGGGTGGTCCGTGCGGCGGCCATGAAATAGCAAGTGTTCCAGAAAGATGATGATGATGATGACGACGCACACGTTACAGAAGTACGCATCACCAACATTTAGAGTCTGGCTGTGTCGAGGCCTATGGTGAAATCAATGAGCGACAAGCATCAAGGACCACATTGACAATTTGACCATATTTAAGTCCCAACACTACTCGTTAGCCCTCTCTGCCAGCTCTTGTACTCGTTGTTGAAGTAGAATCATCTGCCGGTCGAATTAGCCCAAATCTGAGAACAAGAATGTTAGTATTCTTGTTTGGAGAGTTTGAAGGATTCGGGTACGCACTTGACCTATAATCTCCATCTCATCACCTGGTTTCCAATCCTGATTTGTATCCCTTGGTTCATTTGAATAGTGTTGTCTGTTTCGATGGCAGTTGACGACCATGATATGCCTGGGCTGGAGTGTAGATGTGGTAGTGGTGGTTGAGAGTCAAGAAGTGCACGAGTTGATGACGCGTCGATTGCCGCGCGAACTGGCTCATCGGCGCTAATGATTTGAGCGCAAGCGCCCGAATTTTCCTGGGATGGCCAGCGTTGGACACACAAATGGCAGTCTGCACGCCCTTGGTTGGATTCTGGTAAGCTAGCAACAGTCTGGGTGTATCTGAGGAGACTTAGGGAAGCCTCTGAACAGACATCGCCACTCTGACGCATTCTGACCAGACACAATCAATCCTGGGTGCTTTGACCAGAGACTGGCTGACGCCTGGTAAGATCAATTCAATCTTTTGCCATCTTATCAGCCATTGATGACTCTCTCATCAGCCCTAAGGAGACTGACAGGGCCTCCTCGCTCGATTTCCAGGCTGACGGTAGGTGATGTATTATTGATCGGAAACTGACATTCTGATTTTACCTGCTCAGTGCATGGTCATCTTTGGTCAGTCTCACCATCAATCATCATCCCCGTCAGACCCTGATCGGATCCTCATAGGTTCGCTGGTGAGTGACGAAGCCAACGACACCGGACCAAAGATGAAAAAGAAAGCGGCAGATATAGTAGAAGAGAAGGCATTAGATATCATCTTGGGACCGCGAACGACGAGCCTGGACACGATAAACAACCGTGACGTGGCCACCATCGTTGAGCCCATCGCCCACCCCGCTGTGGGGTGAGGTTCACTTTAATCTACAACCACCGAGTTTTGCGATGTGTTCCTTCCGTGTCTCTTTACCTTTTATGCTCACACCTCAGTACCCTAGGACCGACTCCTACTTCTCATCGTGGGGCGACAAGACCAGCGATTGCCAGATACCTACCAAACTTGAAACATCAGACTCAGGTATGCCTGGATAGATGGTCGTCATAAAGCAAAAGCGTATCGGAAAGAAGACTATCAGCGACGGCGATAGGCAGCTGGGGTCCCGAAAGGAATGAAGACAGCGAGGGAGATGACTTTGGCTCGACTGAGATGTTTTCAACAGGAAGAACTCTGCAAGTACTCTTTACCGCCAATTTTCCGACTTGTTCTCTAGTGCTTATTTGTAGTTTGCGCCTCGTAGTGGCAACTAGGGTGAAGACTACGGGAAGGATGTAGCTAGAAACACCGTCGCCGCAATGTAGACGAGCGTCACCAGGCATCAGACTGCAATTAAACGCTAATCAGATTCGCCTTATCCCAACGCCGCCGGCCCCCGGCACGTCCAGCACCATGGTCCTCATTCATCTCATTCTCCTCTTTGCTTTTCCCACCACATCCTCACGCCGACAGGTTATGTGGTTCCACCTTCCTTTACACACCCTGCATGAACTCAACTTGAGGCCACACCTCGGTAATTGTTGGTTGGGAGAATCAGGAAGAGAGACCAGATGTCATGTCCAGGTGGGTCGGTTGTATATGAGGCGGCGATAGAACACAGTGATAGCGACAAAGGCGGGTGAGCTTGGAAATACGATGGAGGTCCTAGGTAGTAGCAGAGCCAGAAGATCCAGCAACTGACCGACCCCTTCCATTCGTCGATCCTCTCAACGAGGGCGATTTTCTGTACAGGTACTCATTACACTTCCACCTTACAACGGCCCTCGAGGTACCAATTCCGAACCTACAGTCTTCTACATCTCCAACACGCAGCTGCGCTCGTCCCCTTTCCCATGATCCCAAATCGGAACGAAATAAAGCCAGTACTAATCTTGATGAGCAGCTACCCTCTGGCTTCGCCAATGCGCTGAACGACACCTCATCCACCTTGGGCCGTAGAGTCTACGCTGATGCTCTGATTCCTTCCGCTTCAAAGTCGTAGCCAGATTCTTACCACTAGGGTCGCGAGTCGATTCGTGCTGCACCCTGCATGATCATTGCTCATTACCCATCTCTATTCCCTCAGCCCAGCCTCGCATCCATGGTCCGGCCTTGTATCCATGCGACTGTTCTACGCCCAGATTACATTTGGAAGCACACCAAATGGGTTTAGGGGCCGGGGTAGGTGAGGAAGATAGGGAGAGGTGGCGGACATTGGAAATCGAGGGTTCGCGTCCACGACAGCTTTGAGAAGCAGCAGCCCAGCGGATGATATGGCAATAACAGGTGAAGGCGACTCGACCACTGGCAAGCAGCCACTGGTGAGTTGTCCTATTGGACAGCCTCTCGTCAATTCAGCGGCGGCAACTCTTCGTATTCCCTTCCTGATAGTCAACGACCCTTCCTGAGGAATCGATCTGTGGCTTGATCGGCTGGTCCCCGCCTTGCGGCCGCGGCCATTCTTTGCACGACGATCACAAAGAGAAGAGACAAAAAGCGACTGGGGATATAGGAATGAACCCATGTTTAAGGTATACACCACTTGTTAGAAGCAAATGAGGCACAAGGTCGATCATGTTTCTGACCCGTCGCTACCTTCTGTATTATGGGCATACACATGGACGTTGTAAAGACGGACGAGCGTGTTCATTCTTGCTATGCTTCTATTATTGTCATTACTCTACTCTAGAAACTTGTAATCACATAAGAGACCATCTAGTTCGACAACTCTATTCTAATCTTCTCGTTTCCTTCATCTTTACCTTCTCCTAAACGAGGTGCGAGCTCGTCAATCATCATCTATAGAATGTCAATCAGTAAGAGGATCCGACAGTTTCCCATTTATGTACATACCTCGTTGACAATCAGTGATGTACGCTGACGCATAAATCAGTTTGACTTTTTGTTTTGGAAGGGCCAGATAGAGAGATGGATGCTCACCACGTAGACGCTGGGCGCCTCTCTGCACTCCCCCGGTCCCCTGGAGCTAATGTTGGCATTTCCTTCCCCCGAGTCTCGTCAGGAGACGTTGGCTCATAAAAGTTTGACTATAGCGAACGAAACGGCTTCAAGGGTAGCGATGCTGAAGAGATGTTCCGAGTCCCTGTTTGCTCCTTCGAAGCCTGTGAGATATAATAGCCGTCAGTAGCTCGTAGCCTGCTTCTGTCGGCCTGCCTACGTTGGGCCCGTGTCGCACAGGGGGGCAATGGCGTTAGCACCCGATGGAGCAAACTCGTGGCAGGTAGGTGAAATCGCAGCTGAGGCGAATCCTTCGCGACATAGTGTCGAAAACGTATCGTGATGAGCTGACCCCGGAGGTTCAACCTGGTTCAACGGCACTAGCTTCCTGGCGAAAAGGAGCTAGAAGGGAACAGAGTTGTATTTCCAGAGCCTTGGCTTCTTGGTCGAATCCCTTCGGAAAGCTCTGTATGGCAGGGAAGATGGCAGGTCACGCCGCGCTGCAACACAACAGCGAACAGGATTGTACTCGCCTTGATCAAGTTAAGTAACTTCTGTTTTCTCTTCTCTGCTTCTTCAGAACTCATCTTCAATAGCGGAGGATCGCTCGTCACAACCTCAAAAAAAGCCCGACAAAGCGAAAGCAAGTCACTGTTGAGGAGACAGTTCTGGAGGAGAGACGAATCCACCAGATCCTCGAAGACGCCACACAGCTCGCTGTTGGCGCCCGAGTGTTTACCCCCCACGACCGCTGGGACGATCCGCATACAAGCTTCCTGACATGCAACGTGGGCTGGGTCTTGCAATTCACTCCCTGGATCACAGCGACAGTCGGCCAGGCGAAATGACACTTGACATAGGCGAGCAGGATCTGCTGGGGAGGTCGGACAAGGTTCCTTTGTGTAACCTGTGGCAAGAAGGACGGCCCGCTGCACGGCGTGATCCTCGATAGATACGCCCGGAGATAGTTCGAGGTGGAAACGCTCGGGAGGTCTCGACAACCTAGTTATCAGATGCGCGCGCCTCTCGAAGTCGTCCTAAGAACCATAGGTAATCAGTACGAAGCCACCTGAGACATCAGAAAGAAAGAGGGGACTCGTGCTGACATTTCGCTCCATCCACACCACCAAGCCGGAAAACGTCTGATTCCAGTTTAAAGAGAGGCTCTTCAGACCTGCTAGTCCAGAGCCCAGCCGCGGCAAGATGTGTCCACAAAAGAAAACGAAGACGAGGTCGATGTTCTCCAGCTCATCTAACAAGTACTGGGTTGGTTCGCATTTTGAGGTGCAGAAGCCGATCCATTCTGTGAAGAAAGGGATGGTTGCCTCGATGAGGCGTCCGTCGGAGCTGTAAACGTGAACATGAGAGGAGGTCCACGAGATGCAGAATGAACTTAGGATCTTACAGGTAAGCACGCGTCCTACTAGCCGAGAGGTTCTGGAGCCAGTGTCGCGCGAGGACATGCTCCTGTGCAGGCACCTTGATGTAGAATTCGGGGCCCGACCGGTTCTCGTCAATGAGATAATCTTTGAATGAGTGAAGCACCTGAATCTCGTCCTCCCTGATGCGAATCGAGTGCATCGCTCTCAACATCGTGTCCGCTTCTCCCCAATATAGTCCTAGCGTCAGCTCGATACACGCTACGGACGATGACAGGTGAGGCGGAAGTATGATGATAGCTGAGAGAATGCTGAGAATTTTCTCATGCTCGGGATGGTTATTGAGTATATCGCGGTAGCGAAGGTCGAGATTACGAAAAGGGGACTGAGGTCCCAGAATTTGCCTGCTGAGGATGGCAGTGAGCCGTTCCGGGGGATTACCGGACCCGATGTAGCTGACAACGCTGGATGCGTAGGCAAACTGGCCGCAGGATTGCTTGACCAAGTCATCGAGTGCGTTGACCGGGGGCCAAGGACCAGCTCGGAACGGCGCATTCTGGTATTGGGACCGGTTCCCGATCTCTTGTAGATGGTGCTTGAAATAACGTCTAATGTCCGCGTTGCCATCCAAAGCAATGGTCTTGGTCTTGTGACAGAGAGGCGGACTTTTGAATGCGTCTCGGATATAAGATTCCGAACGGCTAGTAATCAAGAATCGGAGCGGGAAACGTGGATGCTTATGGAATGCCGTTCCAATGGTTTTGAGGAAGCGTTTTCCCTCCGACTCCCCGCAACCGTCCAGTCCATCGATGACGATGATAGTTGGAACTTCCTGCGTTGTGCTGAGCTGACACCACAGCCATTCTCCCCAACTCCGATTCATGGTAGGTACGAGAATCAACTTTTCAAACTGGCGTTCCAGATTGGCCACCAATATATCGGGGTCTTCCGAGAGCCGCTTTTGGATAGCACGTCGCGCGGATGGTGTTGTCGGGAGACCACGTGCAAGGGTGAGTATGAGCTCGCTGACGGTGCTGTTGTGTTCTGCGTCGGATTGAACGAAGAAAGAGATAAAGGGACGGCCCTCTTTCTCCCATACTTCACAGATGGACATTGCTATGGCTGACTTCCCAACGCCTACTGGGCCCCGAACTGAGCAGATTGGATAATCTTCCCCCGCACTCGAACCCCACTCGCGTATCTCCTTGAGAACTTCCACCCCAGTTCCTTCAAGACAACGCCCAAGCGAATGCTGTCGTTCGGCGGTATGGGATGTCCCAATGCCAGGATGCGTAATCAAGAGCTCCTGAAGACTCTTTACCGATTGTATATAATCTTTATACAGGTCAGAACAATTTTCAGTGGATGAAGGAAGTGACACCAACGATAGTTTGTCTCATAGATCTCTTGAGTGCCGTTTGCGTTGTTATTATTCTGTGTGCCTCGGCCAACGGTTTGGGTGTTCAACATGGGCACCCTCCTGTTCGAGCTACCCAGGAGAGACGAGAGTCAAGTCGTCAGCCTGGATAGATAGCTCAGCTAGGGTGCCTCAACGTTGAGCGGCAACAGGAGAGACGAGAAGGGCTTTTCGACGTAACTTGTCGTGGCGAACCGTGGTGGTTATGAGCTACAGGTCGTCGCCTTGTTTGTCTTTCTTCATATGAACTTAGACGCCGATTAGACAGATTGCCGCCGAGCGACTTTCAGGGCGGCTCAAGGCTCAAGCGCCAGCTATGTACAGGATGGCAGACACGAGAGCCCGAAAGATGCTTGCTGAGCGCTCGCTGAAAGGTGAAGCGCCCATTCATTGCAATTGTAACCGTTGGAACGCGGGAATTCTTGTGCCTGGTTGAGTAGCGTTATGTAACGCTAGAAATTCATTTTCGGAGGGTGCTTTGACCTGCTTTGACCCCTTTTGACCCCCGAGGGCCGAGCTCACCATACATTGTCCCGAGACTCCCGGGTACCTGCTAAATATAGTAGTTTCCGGTCTACCTGGCAAATAGCCGCGTAACGCCGAAAGGTCAGTGCTGTTACAGGCTGTTGCCTCCCTATTGAGCCATTGACGTCACTCCTGTGATGTACCGACGTAGCTGACGGGAGGTCGACGGCCCAGCACAAGTCGAAGTTGTGCACGGCGACTGGTGGTGTATACGAGCTGCTGGTAATGTCACATGTTCAGCATGATAGTAGGAGCAAAACGTCGATATTCTGTGGTCATCCAGACTGGGCTCGACGACCAGCTGCCTATAAGTTTTATCACAATGTGATTCCACAAGATTTCATGGGAAAATCGCAAACAGATAGAATGTTGATGCAATGAGCGCTTCGTCTGAACCAACGTAGATGAGGACAGTATTAGGGGAAGGACAGAGGGTAAACGGTGAACGAGAGCTTCCTGGAGGTCTGGTAGTAGTGTATGTCCGAAGCAGGTCTGCATATTAAGGGACGCGTCATTTTGCATGCACGGGGGATGTTTGGGCAGGGCTAATCTCGCGTATCAATTGAGGTTCACATTCACAAGTGATGTACGTGTTGATATCATATACATATGCTTACACCTTGCCAGTGAGACCGCAGGCTCCGAAGTCCGAGTCGCAGCAACAAAAGCCCACGATATCCCTTTGAACACTATCGAGCCTTTCGGTTATGCAGGAATTGTGGAGGATATCATCAGCTACAAAAAGCCCAAAACAAAACGGAAGATAGATATCGACTCAGAAATAAACGAATTTCAAATTTGGAAAGAGTGTGTCTTTCTGCCCCGGAATGACGGAAGGGAGGCTCGAATCGTGCAGAGGCTGAATCTCTTCATCACCGTCGTTCCCGAACCTTAAGCCACACAACCCCAATAACACCCACCCCGAACCCTGCAATGAACGCAAAGAGAACCAAAACGTCTCGATAGTAATTGTTCGAGCCAAAACCAAATAGCTGGGAATCACGAATCAGTTGACCTCCCAAGTCTCCCATCAAGAAAATAACTCACCAGATTCATAATCAAACTTGCCGAAACGTTCACCGGGACCCCTTGCAGCGTATCCTGAATCATCAAACCCGATCCGACCTCGTTAACAGCCATCGCTTCTAGGCAGTACTTGAGTGGACATAACCACTGTAACCATCGGAGGACGGGAGGAATTGCGTTCAGGTGGACGAAGAATCCGGCGTAGGTCATTTGGTAGAGGGCGGTTAGGGCGGAGAGAAGGATGGCGATGCCGCCGTTGTGGAAGAGAGTACCGAGGAGGAAGTTCTGAGAGGAGGTGATGAACGGACGCGATGAAGTAGGATGAAGGAGCTTGTACTCACAAATAGTGTCATTGCCAGCGTGTATAAGACGAGGATGAAGAGGAACTTGAAGTAGTTTGCCGCGTTGTGTGAAAGGCCTGCCATCCAGTACGTTCTAAAAGTGTACAATTAGCATGCCACAACAGGAGATACGACAGCAACGCACATGGTGGAGACTATAATGGTTGGCACAATTCTCAATGGAATGACATCGAAAAGGAAGCGCGAGAGCAACCACGCAGTCGGACTATATGTTTAAAAAACGTCAGCCAGGTGGGTGAGGCGCACAGCGACCGATGAACCTGTAATAACCGCTCGATCTTTCACGCAAAAACAACGGTCGTATCTCCACTATATTGTACAATGCGCTCAGTGAGGAGAACGCTATGAGTGCTCCCTGTGTAGAACGGATATCAGACATAACGAGTGGCAACCACACATAACGAACGTACCAAAAAGAACAAACACCCAACCCTTGACTGGAATCCCGCAATGGTTTCATCCGTTTGGTAGTACAAACCACCACAGAATACGCCCAATACCGCCGAGACAACCACATGGGTCAAGAAAAGCGACTTGTCCCTATTCAGAGGGGCAAACACATCAGCTCGTGAGCAAATTGAAGCGAGATAACCCTCTCACCTCCTCAAAATCTTCCACTCCCTACCTGAAAGATACTCCAACTGCGTCAAAAACGTCGTCGCATATCTCGACCTCGGTCTCCCAACTCCACGATCGACTAACTCCAGATCTGAGCTCGAACCTGATGTCTCCTCCTTGCTTGCAGGTCCATCTTGATGATGGTGTTCGTGGGTAGGTTTCTCGTTTCTGCTCCCACTGCCAGCATCCAAGCTGAGGCGGTCCTTCCTTGATTGTAAGAGGCTCAAGGGAGGATCACTAGCCACCTCGAGAAGATAATCTGCAACGTTGTACCCCTGTTGATACCTCGGGACATCCGCACTGGAGTTGGCCAAGTAGTCGATGGGAGCGAGGGCGCCGGGTCCGGAGTATAAAGCGTGTCCGTGGGAGAGAACGAGAATGGTGTCGAAGGCCTGGTATAGCTGCGAGCTGAACAGAAAAGTGAGATGAGTCTAGTGACCAACAATTGGTGGGTATACCACATACCTCGGCTGATGGATAGAAGCAATAACCGCCGTAGGATTGGACTGATCGTGCGCTATCGAACGTAGCACGTTCGCCACTCTCCATGCCGAAACGGAATCCAAACCTGTGATAAGGAGCCGAGCACGCTGAGTTCAAACTGCGTGTTGAGCAGCAAAAGAGAATACATACCGGAAGTAGGCTCGTCAAGAATCAGCACATCCGGACTGGCAATCAACTCGAGCCCGATGCTAACTCTCCTCATCTCACCACCGCTAATCCCTCTATTCCTCCCACCACTTGCCTCCGCTCCATATCCAATCCGAGTGCTCCTGAGATGTGAGATACCCAGTTTTTCCATGAGTTGTTCTACACGCGACTGCTTCTCGACATCGGAAATGCCTTCTGGTAGACGTAGGCGAGCGGCAAACAGGATTGCTTCATAGACAGTCAGCATTGGGGGGAGAACATCTTGTTGCGGGACGAAGCCAATTCGCGGTTTGGAGTTCGTGTTCGAATTCGAGGAAGGGAACGAAACGGAACCGGTCATCACTCCCGATTTATGTTTTCCAGCGAGGATTTCAACGAGAGTTGTTTTTCCAGCCCCTGAACGGCACGAACGCAAAAACATTCAGCTCTTATTCAGTGTCATAGATGAAGGGACGGGACTCACCACTAGGCCCAAGAATAGCCATCATCTGCCCAGGCACAACGCGACCAGACACCCCATCCAGGATGACCTTGTCACTGTTCGCTTCCTGCGCATCTTTCTTCCGGTTCAACCATCCCTTCGCGCCAGGTATAATATAGCTGACGTTATTCCACCGAACGGTCACCCCTCCTCCGTCGAGATTGTTGTACCCAGCCTTCCTCGCTCTTCGCTGCGCGCACAGGCCAAGGAGTAATAGCAAGAGGGCGATCAACAACAGTCCACCGACAACCGCCAAGCCCGCAATAACGCCTCCACTCAACGAGGATCCTCCATCGCCATCTGTTGACGTCGAATTCGTTCCCCCAACGTTGTTATCAATTATATTCTGCCTGACACATTCCCCAAACGCACAGCCATCAAGCGAGAGCCCATTGGAACCGAACACCTGCTGAATGACCTCTTGCTTGAAAGCACACGATGCTTGGTTGGTCGAGCTGTCAGGCGAACCACACTCAATGCCGACGTCTCCCACAAGTCCATTGAGTACCTGAGTCAGGTTCGTGGTTCCTCGGCCACAGAACGTAGCGTTCGGTTTACATGTGCATTGGAGGTTTTTGCACGTGTAGCTCGCCCGTGAGTCGGCCTCTACTTGTTGATTGCACGAGTCTGCGTGACAGTAGAATTGTTCTTCGCCGTTGTAGAAGAGCTGAGCGTACATGGTGTTTTGGGAACCGAAGGACGTCACATCTGGAATGGGGCTGAGAGAGCCGTCGACTGTGCGAATGATATTGAGAGAAGATGCGCCAGGGTAAATGGCTTTGAGGGTCGGGTTCTGTAGAAGTAGTAACTGGTGATCAATACATATATTCCTCTTGAATATGAACGAAGAGCTACGCACGTTGACTGCACAACTCATCTGACTCGATGAATAGACCCTAGGGCTTTTGTTGCATACCATCGTCGTGTTCAGACTGATGCCTGGTGTCCCCGACCCCGTATCCCCCTGGCCCCTCACAGAAACAAACGCGCTCTGGCATGCATTGTCGTTCCCACACACATTGCACGCAGTCCCAGTCCACCCTCCTTCACACTGGCATCCTGACGCTGTTATATTCGGGTTTCCAGACGATGTGGAGGTGTACCGTCGTTGAGGGCCTTGAAATAACGTCCCTCCGCAGGCAATTTCGGCACAGCTTGACCCTCCGAAACCTGTTGGACACGAGCAAGACGACTGGTTCTGGGATCCATAGTTTTCGCAGGTCTGAGAGCTGGCGAGGAGAGAGAGGGAGAGTAAAGCCAGTGTCTTTGCAAAATTCCTCATGTTCGTGTTCATCCTGTTCGCTCTAACATCCGACTCGCAGCCTATGGGCTCCTATTGTCAACACCAGTATCAGCACAAATCAAAACCGAAGAAAGCTCACCAAAGCAATCTGAGCGATAGCTTCGGGTTGATAGCGGACGGTGGTGATTTGAAGGAAAGAATGTAGGGATAGAAGACGATGGAAGTCCCCAGCCAAGTGGCAAAGCAGCCGACAATCTGAAATTTCAATTATCAAATAGATTATGGCACGACCGGGGAACGCCCAAAAAGGAAATCGGTAATCATTGATGAGCGCCTAAAGGTTTAAACCTCATTTGTTGGCACGGAATCGCGGTAAGCGCGTAAGCTCAGCAACGTACTTGTAATTATTGAACGCCGACAAATCGAACCTGCTCAAGCTTAGTCTCAATCTTGTGCAGGAAAAGGGAAAGCGGATGTAGAGACGAAAGGGCGGGTCTTCCGGAACGTGCATGTCTCGTTTGTTATACTCGACTTCTCTACAGTACACATGTCCCACCGACTGCCCGCCGTCAGTACTCAGTACTCAGGAGCGAGCTAATACTTGTTTCTCGTCAGGAGGAAGTCGCTTGATTCTGCCGCTCTATAAACACTGGGAATACCACGGGTCAAACATCGTGCATCCGTAAGGGGCCACACATCCTAAACACATAGCAAAGGATCATCCGTGTCAGAAAGCGACCCCAGCTACGAGAAAGAATTCCGAGGAGACGATCAACTCACCTGGATCCCCTTCATATCCAATCCCACCACACTGTCCCCAGTGAGGTACATTCCCTGCCACGCAAGGAACAGGTGCAGGAGAGGGGCCGTAGATGGTAAACTTCGATGTTGCAGTTACAGTCTTGGTAACAGTCGACCCAGGAGGGTAAGTAGTCGTAGCTGCAGCATCCCCACGTTCCAAATCGTTTCGGCTGTCGTCACAGGCGAGAAAAAGGGGGTGAAACGTTTAGGAGGACTCTGGACAACGTCAAAACATCGCGTGCCTGTTGAGAAGTTCCCTTCGTGGAATACAGGGGAGAGGCTCGTCAGGTAGACTGGGGAGATTGAATGTCGTGCTAACAGAAATCGTAGTGGTGACAGTCGCAGGGCCAGGAGAATCAGTCATCCTAACTGACGAGGTATCGGACCTAGTAAAGTTCAACGAGAAGGTAAACGGTAATGTTCGGCTCGGAAGTTGACCCACGAACGAACGTCACCGTTCCGAATCCAGCAGTGATCATAGTAACAAGCAGCAAGGATGAGAAAAAGCTGGGTGCCATGACTGAGATCGAGAAGCCGCCGTTCGTTGACAGCGTCCTTGAGACTTCCCGTTTCCACGAGCTTTTAAAGACTTCCTGAGGATAAACTTCGTTAATTTCTGCTTTCCAGATCAACGGAAGAAACGGGCGTACCTCAGCTCAAGGGCGGCTCTGGACCCCGAAGTCGAACCGCCATAACTAGATCCCTGCGCACTCATATCGAGACCGGTCATTCAAGGCGACCGGAAAGTTAGTAATGAATGATAACTCGATTTTTGAATTATTTCCCCTTGATGAGGAGAAATACTGGTGAATATACGGCGAGTTTCGGTGCAGGTGACGTTGGGTTTCGGGTTTCAAGGAAATCGATAGGTGGTATTTGAAGAGGACATATACGGTCACCGTACCTTCCTAAAGATTTGAAGCTTGGCATTGATATGTTATGAGGCACCAGTAATACATCAAGAGCATCCGGAGGCTGATATGAGGTAGGAGAGCAGAAAGGCATTTGAATGAGTTTCGTCAGATGCCGGTTATCACTCCGATACGAGGCTGGATTGAACCACGGGTAAATCATACCAAGAAGACACCCCTTGAACCCGACTGGGTCCGTCTACCTCCCAGAGTTTTATCTGAACACCAAAGTCATGGTGAACATACGTTGCCACGAAACCTTACTTACATGGATGATGTTCTTAACGCCCACAACCTATCACTCCGTCGCTGGGACCGCCTCCAATTCCTGCAACCCAAACACCTCCACGGTATTCTTCCACGCCTTCTCCGTCACTTTCTCGAACGGAACATCGCCGTTCAGTTGATGTACAACCCACGCAACGCCCCCGATTGCACATGGCTCGTTCCTCCCTTTCACTAGTTTTCCATACTCGAATCGCTCTGGTTTGGTCGAAGGAGGGAAATATAGAGACGAGAGGGAGGCAGGCAGTTTGTCAATATGAGCCTTGGACGCATGGGTCGAGGTCATCGTGCACCAAGGTGCGTCTGTGGATGCAAGTTGAGTATAGATGAATCGTAGTCCAGCGTTGTCGTCGAGACATACCAGTCTCGAACATAATCTTTCCGGGTAGAATCTCCTTAGCTGCTTTCAGGTTATCTTCTGTTTTGAGTGAACAGCCATTCACGCTTTCATTCAAGTCTTCGTCAACGCCGAATTTTGGATGAATGAGGCGAAATTCACCTTATGTGGAAGCCCATGTTCATCTGAAAAGGGAGCTTAGTTTTTATGCATCGTCGTCGTCGTGAGATGTTCAATAGCCCACCAGTTCTTTGACTTCTTCGACTGTACCCGTGAAGCTGTGAACAACCCCACCTTTGGCACCCAGAGCTCTGCCTCCGTCTTCTCCAAAGCCTTCCTCCTTCAAAATGGTGACAAAATCTTCATGGGCTGCGCGAGAATGTAGAAAGAGGGGAAGATGATGTTTCTTGGCCAATGCAAGTTGCGATCCTACGAACGGATAGATAGAAGGTCAGACAATGGCCCATGGTGAAGAGGTGGATTCTTCGCACTGAAATGCTTCTTTTGTACCTCCTTGCCAGCGAAATGTAGTCGATCATAGTCTGTCAAGGTGCCCAGCTGAGTGTTCGCGTAATTGTAGCTTCGATACCGACACACCTAGTCCACACTCCCCGATCGCAACTGCCCTCCCTCGTCCCACCAAGTTCGCACCGACAAGTTCGTCCAAAGCTTCAAGATAAGCTTCAGGTCCTCCTTTGTGCTTGTCAAATTCAGCGGACCGCGTTGGATGGCAGCCAACGGTAGCATATAGCCCTAATGTTTTGTGAGTGCTAGGGATCAAAAATATGGCACAAGATTCCCCACCGTGTTCCTTTGCAAGTTTCAACGCCTGCTTGGACTCACGAAGACTTCCGCCTGTGATGATCATGCTCTCTACCCCAGCTGTTTTCGATCTTTCCAACATAGCGGCGAAATCATCTGGAGAGTCGTTAACGCGACGTTCACCCTATCCATGAATAATGCTAACCGTCGTGTTTTCGCTTGCCGTGGTAGAGTCCTTTGAATACAGGATCCGTCAGATTGACTATGTCGAAAAACGTGCTTAGTTATCTATTCAAAGATCCGAGAAAGGGAGACTACCTCCGATGTCTGTTCCGAGACCTGGTTCAGCTGCATAACAAATGGCTATAATCGAGTTCAACTTGCCTATATAACGATGCGCAAAACGAGTTGCTTGTTCTACAGGTTTAGCAGCGATGACTGTGACTGGCATGGTGGTGGTTTGGAGATGAGAAATGAATTGGAGGAGCCGTCAACATCGTGGTTGAGTCAGAGTTTGAAACAAGGGGCCTTCATCGTGGCACCGGTCCGGCAGATGGGTTGTTCGGGTGCCACTCGCTAGCCTCCATGTAGCTCTCTCACAAGTCGTGCCGTTCTCCTTCAAACGTTCTCTCATCAACATGCTTAGTAGTCATCCCAAGTACGTTGCGCTTCGTAAACTCGGAAACTCTCGAGTACCACCTCTGGAAACTGGACCCATGCCAAATTCTCGAACATATTCATTGATCTCGCCTTGCTCAATACAACTACATTACTTCTTGAAGAGTTGTTCTTTGTCCTCCTTTTTTCGGGTCGGTGCGTACTGACCTAGGATGACTCGTGCTGTGTAATTTCTTCTCCGCGCTCAGGCCAAAAAGATACCTCCAGTTCGACCACTCTCGACCAGACCTCTTCACAAGTCTTCCATGTGGGAGAGCCGGGAGCGATATCGAGTGAGTCGACAATCTCAGCCAACCTCTCCACAAAGGCAACAAACTCGTCGTTGCTCCAATTGGCAGTGAACGAGTACGTCGCAGCAATAGTGAGGTTTTCGTCAGGCTGGGGATTGCTGCTTTGCAATTGAATTTTCACGTACGTCCATGCGTCGAGGTACACCTAGTTTTCTTCACCGTCGAAATTGGCACTCACGAGACGAAGTATCGTAACTCACCCGTTCCATAGCCCACAGAAATACTAGACCACATTCAATACCCGGACCATGATCTTTCACGACTTTGTCCATCTCAGCCAAGTACTTCTTCGTAGCATCTCTGTCTTTCCAACCTCCCAGATCTAGGTTCCACTTCTCAGCTGTCGTTGTGAAAAAGTCAATCTCTCGACCGATGTTTTCCAAGCAGAATATGAGAGTCTTCAAGACGCGGTAATAGGATTCTTCCTCCGACATGCCCTTGAGATGGGGCTTATTATAGGCCATATTAGCGATGAGGGATCCAATAAATCTGGGATACCCTTGCGTCGCGTAGATTTTGTCTTGGGAAAGCCAAAGAGCCAGCCGTGGGTGATCCAGAGTTCCAGTTCCAGCTGCTGTGAGGAACTCGTGTTTGGTTGCTGCATCATAGAGAGACTTGGAAGACAATTTCAGGAGATGACTCGTGAGCGATTGTCTTTCCCTCTCCATGATCGCGGCCCCAGGCGAGTGATGATGGACGTTTTGAAGAAGGGTTCCGAAGATTCAAGAATAGCATTGCCGACCGAAATTCTCCCGGACCGTCGGTCCGGGCCAACGGTCCAAAATTTTCGTCCGATTCCAGCTTGAGCTTCAATCATCATGTTCTGAATCTCATCGCGCGTTTTTCCATCGGCGAAGGTCTGGCTTATTGAGCACTTGGGGACTTTCGCTACCCTGTAGAAACTACAGGCGAAGTACTCGCGTGCTGAGGTGAGCACTCAGTGTTCCTCTCCAGCTCTCCTTCAATGATCGTATAGCAAAGATTTATAGGTACCGTGGGCGACCACTGAGCCATGATTGATCCTTCCAATATCGCTGCTATCCTTCATAACCACCCAAACCAGGTTCGGGATATACCATTCGTTCCATCTGTCAAAGATCTCCAGCGCCATGTCACAGAAAACTCTTTGAATCGGATACCCATTGTCATCGACAACATGCCTGAGGAACTTCACCGCGTGTGGAAGGCAAAGATGAAGGGGGTATCCATGAAAAAGGCACACGAAATCACCCGGCTGGCCTCGTATATCCACTCTCTCCCTTCCCATATACCACGCGATTATATCGTTGACGTAGGAAGCGGTCAAGGATATCTTCATCGCGTGTTATCAGCGAAGCACATCCTTGCATTGGACTCAGACGAGCACCAGATTACCGGAGCTGAGTCGAGGGAGAAGAAGGTCGAAACAAGAAGTACAGATTTGGGTGCAAAGGTTACTCACAAGACTTTGGACATTACGCCAGAGAGCCTGGTGTCA
This sequence comes from Marasmius tenuissimus, assembly GCA_029532415.1. Lineage (NCBI taxonomy): Eukaryota > Fungi > Basidiomycota > Agaricomycetes > Agaricales > Marasmiaceae > Marasmius > Marasmius tenuissimus. The sequence goes on along the minus strand of JAQOTA010000040.1, from coordinate 15,182 downwards.
GCCGTTGATGATTGGATATCTTCTATCGTACCGCCGGACGCGAAGGAGAACCGAATACCAGTTCTCATAGTCGCTCTGCATGCTTGTGGTTCATTGCATATCGACGCGCTCCAGACTTTCATTCATGCTAGCAAGGAGCAACAGTCCAGGCGTTGGTACTTTTCGAGTGCAGTTACTGTTCCCTGCTGCTATAACCTCCTACGACCCAATGACTTTCCTCTCTCCTCTGACGGACCCGAGTTACTCAAGGATGCAGGTCTTCCGCACCCACTACCAGCAAGTGCGTACCACCTTGCGGCACAGGGCGAACTTGAGGAGAGAAACAAGCAAAAGTGGGAGCTCGGGATTCGGAAGGTCGTCTGGAGAGCTCTTGTCGGGTCAATCTTGGAAGATACATTCACATCTGGAACCTCTCATCCGCCGATTGTACTTGGGACGAAAGAATTCATCGCCCCCAGTGAGTTCACAGCTTCGAAGAATGCTACGGCACCTACGCCAAGGAGGAATCTGAGGACCATTGCTGCCCCTACCTTTGCTTCCGTTGACTCTGCGGATCCAATTTCGATTTCGAAGGACGATGTCCTTGGGAATGATACATCGGGAACGGGGTCCTCTGTCCTCTTCCAGCGTCTTGGGAAGCTCCCAAATGCAGCTTACGAGAGCTGGGAGGTTTTCATGCAGCACGTAGAGCGACGTCTCTACCTAGCTTCGACGCCGCCGGCCTTGACGGCGAGGGGAGAGCGATCCGACTCAAACTCCGCAATCCCGCCCCGAATAAACCTCCCTCGTACCCATCCTCTATATGCGGACGCTCCTTTCGAACCCCCATCCTCGTCTCGTGCAGAGCAGTTGGAACAGCTCCACATCGCCCGCTGCTCCCTCGGTCCGGTGATCGAGTCTGTAATTCTAAAAGACCGAATGGAGTGGGCTCAACAGCTATTGTCGAATTGCCAAGACAAGTGGGAAGTTCAACTAGTGCCACTTTTCGACCAGAAGAAGGGTAGCGCACGAAACATGGCGATTATCGTCATTCCTGAGGCCAAATACCCGGGTTTGAACAGGAGGTTTAAACGAGGTTTGTCAACGAGTGAGTGACAAGTTTTTCATCTGCTTATTTATCGCTGATTCGCTGGCCCGCGCCAGTTCTTTAAAGTGACTTGCGCATGTCAGCCTTCCTTGACCGCAGGATTCTGATGGCGCAATCCTATTCATATGGGGGCTTCGCCCTGGTGTTGGCTGGACGATAGGAAGGCTAATCCCCGTTGATTTACGTGTAAAAGAACCTCGGCATTCAAGGATAATTCATTGAGCCGTTCAACTACTTGATGTTCGGAAATGACAAAACTCGCGGAATGGCAGTGACTTTCATCCTCCACTCGACTCCATATTCGCGCAGCGAGCTTGGCTGACGATTTGCAAATCGTCACTCGAAGATATTCTTGGTTGAGAGGCTATACGTACGAGTATAGGTGTATAAAGAGAGCCGTGGAAGATCATGTTCTGTACTCAGTATCCCGGCTTCTTTCAATATCCCAATTTCTTCAGTCTCCTTTTGCAATGACCCGAACGACTTTTGCTGTTACTTTTGGCTTTGCCCTCGTCGCTCTCAATCCATTCGTTCATGCTCAAGGTCAAACGTAAGTGCGGCAAATCGCTGATTAGGCCATACCGACTAACGGTTTGTGAATCTCTCTAGGAACTCCGAATGCTCTGCCGCTTTGGCAAACGCTGCTTCCAATCCTGACGCGGCTGCTTGCTTCAACCCGAACCTGATCTCGGGGATGCTTAACTCAACCGGAACCGGACAGGCGTCCCTTGTCTCACAGTTCAATGAATGGCTTACATCGTAAGTTCCCGTTCCTGCCCTCATTACAAGATCACAAGGCTAATCGTCGCATACCAATCGTTACACAGAGTATGCTCTGCACCGGTACGTCCACCAATAGATTGTGGTGATCCTGCCGTACATTTATACCTTCCTTAGGCTTGCTCGCAGGACACCCTTCGCAATGTTTACCAAAACGTTTGGACCGCTTGTAACCTGGACTCTGACGATCCAAACGATGGTCGCGACCGTGACGACGACCGCGACGATGATGATGCCCGTGATGATGCTCGCGATGCTGAAAGACGTGTGGCGGAATATGGTACGGTGAGTGACCTTTCTTTCTTGTCCCTGGGGCATCTAAATGTTGACGGAATGGTATACGACTTAGTTCAGGAAGCTTGCGTGCTTGAGAGAGTCAGTTGCTCCCTCTTGCGTGTCAGTAAAAGTTACTGATATTCAATCCTTCTAGCGGCAACAACTTTTGCGCCACCTCAGCTCTCAATGCTACTCAACCGAGGTCTGGGGCTGTGACTCTCGGTTGGATATTTGAGGAGATCGAAGACTTCTACCACCTGGACGACCAGGATCGTCTCCAACGAGACTTCTCGTGTACTCCCTGCATGAAAGCTGCTTATAACATAGTCAAGGCAGACCGTCCGTCCGAGTTCGACTTCGACGATGAACGGGACTTGAGGGCAGTCTGTGGGGACAGCTTTACTGGTTCGTAGTATCGATTCCCCGCTTAGGTTTGTTCTTACCCTTGTTGTAGATGGAGCAAATCCCGATGGTATCTCCCAGTCCCAGTCCGCCGGTGGTAACAATACCACTGGTGGCAACGGGCAGCAAAGCGGGACGGGGAATACGACAAACAGTGACAACGGTAACACTTCTGGCACCGGGAACACGTCGGGCACTGGTGGGAACGCGTCGGGAGTTGACGCAAACTCTGGCAACTCCGCGCTGGGATTGATGCCCAGCTGGATGGGCGCAATGGTTACCTTCGGAACTGTCTCTCTATTTGTCCTTTGACGTGAACGGTGATGGACGACTACCACTGAATTCGGACAACTTGAATGGACCATGATTACGAGCACTGGGCTTGTTAGTATTTATTAATGTATAATATCCACAATCCCGTCTTCTTGACCTGAACTTTGACGATTTGTACCTATCTTTTGTTCACGAGGGAGCTAGAAGGTTAAAATCGCCGAAAGCACACGTCGTGGCGTGAGAAGTTTTGCACAGCCAATCCCGACAGGCTACTGACCCTAACCAGCTTGACCCTTTTGACTCTCGACTCCGACCAGCGCGCCCTCCTCCCTCACTCCTTGTCTGCTCATTTTTTGCACACAATATGTCCGCTTTTCGCTCAAACAGAAGTCAAAAGCCATATAGCGTGTGTATTCCGTGGTACTAGAAGTTTTCACGTATCTCAATCCACTCTCAATAGCGTCCCAATGTCAACGAACAATGGGTTCACGACAGAGCTCCTGGTGTCAAGACGGCTTTCAGCAACGAGGACAAGCCTCGACTTCCTTCAAATGGGAGCGCGGTCACCACTAAGCTTCAAGTGTCAAATTTGCATTACGAAGTGACACCCAAAGACCTTGCGGTATGTCGCTAGTCAATCTCGACCTGTCGTCGCTCAGAGACTTTTCCACTAGTCGATATTTGGACAAATCGGCACGCTCGTTCGTGAGCCATTGATCAGGGTACGACCTCGACCTAGCCGCGCTTCTCCATGAAAAGAAAGCCAACCAACCGCCTGTCACTTTCTATATCCATCAAGTATGATCGCAGTGGACGCTCCTCTGGTGTTGCTATCATCTCGTATGAGACACCAGCTGAAGCAACGAGGGCCAAGAAGCAGTTTGATGGAATTTTGGCCAAAGGTGCGTCGCTTCACGATCCAGTCACGACTTCCTGCTGAGCATTTCTGTATCAGGTCAACCCATGTCAATAACATACGATAGTGGCCCACCTCGCCCCCCTCGTCGAGCAGTCAGCGGATCCGCTTTGATCAACAGGATACAGCGACCACCGCTCAAGGAACGACTGGCGGCAGATGACTCTGAGATAAAAGAATCGACTGGCCCGTACGTGTCATGATATGGGTACCAATCAAATGTTTCCTGATCCCCAGTTTCACCAGTGGACCCATGCGCTCCCGACCGAGGAGGAGAGGCGGTCCTCCTCCCAAGGCTAATACATCACGACCAGCCCCAAAGAAACCCAAGACTGCAGAGGAGTTGGACAAGGAACTGGACGCGTTCATGGGCGACACAGAGCCAGCCGCCGTCAAGCCATCGAACGACGATGCACAAAAACCTTCCGAGGATAAGCCAGCATCGGCTCCTACTGAGGATATTGACATGGCTTGAGATGGTCTCCTGTCGTGCTTCATCTTAAAAATCAACATTACTCCCTTGCTGATATTCCACGAATTCTACGATATTAGTCGATTCTTGTTCATTCAGTTCTTGTACTGTACATATACGTGTGTAATCCTCCAATCCTCAGGTGATCATGAGTCAATTGCTGTCAATCGCTTTGACCCCTTCTTCCCGCATGACCTACGCATGGAATGTAACTTCCCAAACTTTCACGCAAGCATCAAACCCGGCAGAGGCAAGCTTTCCGGTCTTCCCGTCTGCGTTGTCGAGCCATAGCACCGAATTGACACCTCCAAGGCCAACATTCTTCAATCCGATATTCTTCAAAGGCTTCGCCACGCTCCACACGTAAACGTGCGTGTCTAAGGAACCAGACGCGCAGTGCTTCGAGTCGGAAGTCCAGGACAACGAGTTTACCCTGGCGGAGTGGAAAGACCATCTTGAAGTGATAAGCTACGTGAGGGTGAGTGATACAACTACACGCCAAAGGTCCTGCAAGAACTAACCTTCTTCTCTTTAGCGTCAAATAGGCAAATCGTTCCGCTCGACTGTGAGAAGCAGGGGTCAGCCATGGCTAATGCCTTATGTATGTCATTCTGAGGGTTCCACTCACGTCTCCAGATGCCAGCAAGTTCCCGTCAGGTGAAAACGCAAGCGCAGTGACGAGACCTTTGTTGCCTTCCAAAACGGACGTTTCTTTCAACGCCTTTCCGTCCCAGTCGTATAAGCGAACTTTCTGGTCCTTGAAATACAAAGCACAACTTTCCAATGCCGCTAACATGTGCATACAGCATTGTAACACGCACCTCTCCACCGATTGCAACAACAGTTTTCCAGACACCCACGACTGTAGGGGTGTATTGAGGGTTAAGGTCGGACACCTTTTGGTTAGAGCGGATCACTTCAACGCCTTTGATTTCTACTACAAAGACAGAGTCGTCCTCCGCGACCGCGATTGACTTGGGCTGCGATGCGGTGGATAACGAGGCTTGCCTGTATGTGTTTCCTGATGGTGAGAGGCCAGATCAAGATGAAATATCTAAACAGAGACTTACGTGAATCCTTTGCCACCAATGTCGATTTCCCTTACATGATCGTCGAAACCTGCGGAGAAGACCTTGTCTCCGGCTGGCGCAGCGACAAGTCCAGTCACCATGCTGGTGTGACCCTGTCCCTGGAGATGCTTCGACTCTGTAGAAGAGGTCGAATACGAGAGGATGCGACCGTCAGCGGTACCTGCAAGGAAAGTTTCCGAGCCAGCCTGTACCATCGCCGTGATCGACTTTTGCGGAGCCTTGGAAAATGGAACGATCCTTCAGTTCTGAGTCCGCCTTGGAGGGGCAGTAATGCTGAAGCTCACATTGATAACTCTGGCAGGTTTGTCACCTGTCCGCACATCGAAAACGTTAAGGTCTCCGCTGAGAGACAAAGAAACGACGTCGCTTTCCCCACTCCACGTATTCCCCACTTGTTGATAGTCGACCCCCGATCCAACTGTCCATACATTCACGGATTTGCGTGTCTCAACATCCCCTGCCGCAAAGGATGAGGTGGGTGAGTAATGAGTCTAACGCGTGATTCCTTACAAAGTTTGACGGTGCCATCTGCAGATGATGTGGACAACGATCTAGAATCCGGGCTCCAGGAGCAAGCCATCTAGAATGAGTACATGAGTGCGAGTGTCTCACAAGGTAAGATAGTTCGAACGTACGACTGTCCCTTTGTGAGGGCTATCCGTTACTTCGGCGAGGGTGTCACCAGTCTTGCCATCGTAAAGGAAGATCTTGTAATCGGAGCCGACACTGGCAAAGGTGTCACCCGAGGGGGCATATTGAACGTCCTGGACAAACTTCGAGTGCGTCCTGATCGTCTGTCGTGTGGCAGTTACGTCTTAGCTTGGAACTACCAGTCTTAATGACCCTGACCTTATCGTATTTAAACGGCGCACCTGGGCATAGAAAATCAGGCTGCATTTTCGTGTGGATGAGGTTCCAACTCACCCTGGTGGAAAATAATCGTCGTATCATCCGATGCCGTTACAGCTCGGAATGGCCGTTGATGGCGAATGGAAACAGCGTTGATCGCCTTCCAAGAAGGTCAAGATGTCATCTCCTTCAACGTTCTGACCATAATTACCTTCGAATGCCCACTAATTTCCCCGGTCGAAGAGCCAGAGTCCATCATGAATGCGTGTCCGAACCTGGAGGCATGTAAGTCACCAATGGGTTCAAGGTGTGGGGTAACTCGTGAGCCCACTTCTCTTTTCCATCACCGACTGCAACGATGCGTTTACTCTCTCCGTCCCACGCGAGATCGTTGCTGTTCATTGACAGATTCGTGAGGGCTTCAAAATCAGTTTAGTTTGCGCGATCGAGGAACTTCTATACGCACATTCTTCCCGATATCACTTTGTACTCGCCCTTCAGAACCTGATCTTCTCCGACAGTGTCCCATACTCTCACTGTGTAATTTAATCAGGAACATCTTATAGCGTTTCTCAACTCTTCATTACCGGTTCCAAGAGCGTCTGCGGATGCACAGTAGTATCCCGATGGTGAGATCCTCGCGACAGTCGTATTCTGAACATGTCCGGTATACGCAACAGAAGCTGAGGGATTCTGCGCGATTTCAGACCCAGACTATGCAACAAAATTGATTTGCATACCGCCAAATCACGTATCTAGAGATGGTTCCAACAATCGAATCAACATCACATTGCTCCTAGACAAACGTTCTAACTACACGTACAATGACAGATTTTCCATTCGCGTAGACAATCTTGTTTTTGCTGGCACTAAGCTTGGTGTATTTTCCTCGCTCTGTTATGGGGTTTGGAGGATAGAGATCGCTTCGTTTGAAGGACATAATCGTCGTGTCGATGAGTGGTCAAGATGCTGCGAGATGCCTGCGGCGGAGTAGCGACTGCCGGTGATTGCCATGCAACCCACGTGGCAGGATTGTGGACTGGGGCGACAGCTCCAATCTCAGCCTCCCCTCAACCTTCTGAGAGCCTCGACCTCACGTTTCACCTCCTTTGAACATTGATGTCTACCTGTCTCCGTATCACCATCCAATCGCATCTGTGGCTATTGGCGCCACTTTCGCGCATCTTTCTCCCCGAATTCTATTCGAATCCACTCGCTCACGGGCGCGACGCTCATCCAGGGAGGGCGGTCTGTCATCGGTTCATCAGACACTTTTTGTTCTCAAGCTTCAAGCGACATCATGCCAGTCCTCATGAGTATCCAAGATTCAACGCAACGGAGGCTATTCTTATCCGTGTCCTCCATCGCAACATCACATCCTGTTCGCGTCTCTCCCGCACTTTTCGTAAAGTCACCAAAAATCGCAACGCACCTCCCACGTCTCCTTTCCCCGATCAGCTTCTCTAAAGGTACATACGCGTGTGCCTTCTTTGTGTATACACCACTGTCACTGATACAAATGTTGAGATTTAGTGGTATCTAGCCTCAGATAGACCGTCCCTCCTCTAGATTTCGTCGTCAAAAGCAACTCTAATGACAACCTGTGTAGCTTTGTCGCTGCGGCGTAGTCGGGTGTGTCTCCGAACTCGCCACTTGCTCTAAATATCGTTTTGTGCTCATGAAAGCGCTTGACTGTTGATACAGACGTCACCAACGGGTACCTGAGTAACTCAGAGACCTCATTCACGTACCCCAGCAAATCCGGGAGGGGATATCGGCCGATAAAATTCTTGCCTTGTACGTGGCTCTGTTGAAGTCTGTTTCGCAATGAAGTCGGGGAGCACTCACCAGCCAAGCCATCACTCTTCCCGCTGTATTATTACTATCAAGAACGCAGGGATGTCAGCTGAGGTCAACTGCCTTCAGAACACGAAGGGGCTTCGTGTTTGTTCTCGCGACCATCGAAAATTCCTCCTTCAATCTACAAAGCCTCTCACCCCTTATCAGCCAAGAGCGACTCGCCAATAACCGTGACTACTGCATGTGTTCAGATAATGAATACTTGATGGACGGTGAGTGGACTAAACAAAAGCTCAGAATGCGCCACCCACCTCGATTCGGCGTGTGGGAGTCCTGCCAATCGACTGTTGCATGAATCGAATTTCTCACTGTCATCCCTTAGTTGAATTGGGGCAATATGACCTTGACAAGGCGAATCAATTTGACGAGACTATCATCCGACTGTACCTACAGATATTCACTGGCGCGAAGTTCGGTCGAAAATCCCGACACGATAGCTACACCCACTGCAGTGTACAGTACTCAGTGCTCATAGTAAGTCGCTTGGTAATGGATACGTATGGACTCAAACTGATGCACAATTGTCCACCAAAGCTCCGTGGTGTTCGTACACCCGAATCACCCGAACATAATACTATTCTAGAGCGATCAAGATCAACAAACCTTCCGGTTTGCATCCGGTACTTCAAACCATTGAACTTTTCAACTTCTCCATGTGACAACCGAAACACCCTCGGCTCTCGCTTCTCTGGTTGGTCACAGGTGCAGGTTGGAAACCAGAGGAACAATCATATCGCACTTGACCAGGATATCAGGGATAGCGATACGTTGAGGGCTAGTAGCTCATTTTTCGTCCTCGGAATTGGTACTTTCTGTGGAGTAACGTGCGTTGCCTAATGAAGAGTTGCGCCATATATCCCTATGGACTACTGGGGTCGAGGAGGGTAGGACTATGCTATCGGCCGATATTTCCCTCTTTACGATACGGACCTCGAACCACATTCATTCCCCACACCTCAATCTGGAACTGTCATGGATTCCCCATATTGATGGCCCACTAAGGTTCTCCCGGCAAATAAACATACAGTAGGCTCAGACTGTACGTGACAGTTTCAGGTGATATAAAAACCCCTTCAGATTCACAATTCTTTACCGACTCCAGTCTCCTTGCACTTTCCTCTTGCACGATGTCGGAAAAGCATTCCAAAGGCTCAGAGGAAGACGTCAAGACTGAAGAGGTTTACAATGGACGTGCTACTTCTCCTCCCGGCGAAACCACAGCTTCCTGGCTCGCCGAAGAAAAGAAACTAGTACGCAAGCTCGATAGGCGTATCCTACCAATGGTCTGTTTGCTCTATCTTTTTGCTTGTAAGTTCGGCATGCTCTTGTCTGCCCTGTGTTTGTTCAACTGTCAACATTAGACCTCGATCGTACCAATCTCGGGAATGCAAGGTTGCAACATATTGACAGAGATATCCTCGACGGCGATCCTACCGGCCAACTATACGACTGGGTCAATTCTGCGTTCTTCTTCTCATACGTGAGGTTTCCGTGGACCTTAAGACTTTTTCACGGGTACTGATAGAGCCGTTTCTTCAGATTCTGTTTCAAATTCCGGCGACCATAACGTCAAAGCTGTTTCCGCCCCGTGTCTGGTTGGCGTGCGCCGCTATTGGATGGGGCCTATCTTCGACATTGATGGTGGGAATCAGCCTTCCAAACGCTCTGAAAGAAGGATGTCCCTCATGGTTTCACAGTCAACAGCTTTTAATTTCGGTGGAATGTTGACTACGAGAGTCTTTTTGGGGATATTTGAGGCTGGATTTGCACCCTCCATTCCTTTGTATTTCTGTACGTCGGGCGGAATCACTCAGTACTACGAGAGGCCGCGACTAACGCAAGCACTGACAGCTTTGTTCTACACGAAACGAGAAATAGGACTGCGGGTACGCTAACATTTCGTCAACTCACAAAAAATCTCTTAAACCCCTATCCTTACAGATGGCATATTGGTTCGGGTTTGCTGCCGTTGCGGGTGCATTCGGTGGTATAATCGCGTACGGTGTAGGATTAGCCAAGCTCAGCTTTGAGAACTGGCGTCTTCTGTTCATCGTGGAGGTATGCTTATCTTCTTCGGATCGTGCGTCTGGCGAGAGATTCTGATTCCGTGTGAACAGGGCATCCCTGCCATTCTTTTGGGGGTTGTAACACTCTTCTTACTCCCGAACCGGCCCGAGTCGACGACCTTCCTGAACGAACGAGAAAGAGAAATCGCACTCGCCCGCATCAATCGTGCCACCAGTGCGGACGTGGGGCAAACCGTCAGCAAGGGTTTGTAAAATGCCCAGACTGAAAGAACGCTCGCTGATACGATTCCAGCACATATTGGATTTGCCTTCCGAGATTGGAGGGTGAGAACAGATCTTGGATCGCCGGAGACAAACTAACCCATGGTTCTCCAGATATACGCGGGCGGAGTGATCTATTTTGGATTGAATGCCTCGCTGGCTTCGACTTCCGCGTTTTTCCCGACGATCATGACCACATTTGGTTACTGTACGTCCGAGTTCTTCTGCTCTTTGGCCAAGACGGAATTCTAATTCTGCGATAGCTCCTTCAAAGTCGCAACTGATGACTGTCCCTCCTTATGCCGTGGCGGCTATAGTCTTGACCTCGTTGTCTGCTTTATCAGATCGCCTGCAGACTCGAGGTAAGTGGTATTAAACAGATTGATTGCGGCTCCTGATCCATCTCGTAGGTATTTTCATGATGTTTGCGACCGCACTGGGGGGCATTGGTTATCTGTGGGTTCCAAAGATCGACTCGGTCACAACGTCGCTGAAGGGTATATACACCAGGATCTTGGTTGTCGTGCCTAACAACATCAAAGCAAGATATTTTGCGACATTCTGCATTACGAGTGGTACATATACCGGCATTGGAATTATCATCGCTTGGTGTAGGTCCTGTCGGAGTTGATGGAAGAGCGCGGGACTAATGTACCTGTTCAGACGCTCACAACCTGGGCTCCGAAACCAAGAAAGCGACCGGGGTCCCTATGTTCATGGCGATAGGTCAATGTGGAAGCGTCCTTGGGTCGCACTTACTACCCAAAACTGAGGGACCGAGATATACGTGAGCAAAGACATTCTCGTCCACTTACACTCAACGGGGTACTGATAGGAACGTATTCATTGTAGTAAAGGTTTTGCTGGTTAGTCTGCATCGTTCTTATCGACATGGAAGCATCTGACAAGTCCCTCCCACCCCCAGTCTGTTGTGCTCTAGAGTTCCTAGCTACCCTTTGCGCGCTTATTCTCACTGTGAGTTCAACGTGAGGTGTGTGTTTGTCGAATCATCTCTCTGACGAACCTCGAAGATATCCTATCGCACGGACAACGCCCGTCGTGACAAAGAATACGGCGTCCCAGATCCCAATGAAAAAGTGGACGTCAGTGAGCTTGCTGACAAGGTAAGTGTTCATGTGCCACCCAGTTGTGCAGTAAACTCACTGGACTATGCGCTTAGGCTCCTGCATTCCGTTATGTCCCATGATTGCGATACTTGTACTCAATAAGATTGGAAACGAAACAGGGGATTGTGTGTGTACTATATGTATGTCGAGTTTGATAATACGGATCTATATCCAAGGCTGGACTCTACGACCAAGGATAGGTTATGGGAAGCAGGAAAGAAGGAAATGTTCAACGTCTGATCCATTAGACCACCACTTGCTTGTCGCGACTCGATTTTGCCATGATTTCGTTGTCCGGAGAGCCCAAGTTCGGAGATATTCTGCACAAGGCCTGAGCATAACGAGTCAACTAGTCAATCCCAGCTGTATTAGACGCGCCTTGAATACTAGATTGACATCCCACTTGACTCGAATATCAGAAATCGCGATGGTTTGAGGTCTGTTACTGACACTGTTAGCTTAATTTTAGACCTCGGAATCAGTACCTTCTGGAAATTTATATGTCTTGCCTAATGAGGATTCGCGCCATATATCCCAAAGCTACTGGAATTGAGGAGGGCAGCAGTCTCAGTACTATACCATCGGCCGATTATTCCCTCTTTACGATACGAACCACAAAACATATTCTTAGAATCTTCCCCACACCCCAATCTGGAATTATCATGGACTCCCTGTAGTAGTGATGCATTGATGGCTCACCAAGGTTCACCCGGCAAACAAAAATAGGCTCGAATTTTACGTGACGGTTTCAGATGATATAAAAAACCCGCTCAGCTTTTGCAATTCGCTAGCGACTCCAATTTCTCCCCGCACTTTCTTCCAGAACATAATGTCGGAAAAGCATTCCAAAGGCTCAGAGGAAGACGTCAAGACTGAAGAGGTTCACGATGAACGCGCTCCATCCCCTGTCGGCGAACCCACTACTTCCTGGCTCGCCGAGGAGAAGAAACTGGTACGCAGGTTCGATAGGCGTATTCTACCAATGGCCTGTTTACTCTATCTTTTTGCTTGTAAGTTCCGTCTTTTCTGTTCGCCCTGTGTTTGTCTCTCAACATTCGACACTAGATCTTGATCGAACCAATCTTGGGAATGCAAGGTTGCTAACCATTGAGGAAGACACCCTCGGAGGCGATCCAACTGGCCAGCTATACGACTGGGTCAACTCTGCGTTCTTCTTCACCTACGTGAGCTCTTTGAGGACCCCATAGCTTTCTCATCAACACTAACAGAGTCAATCCGTCTAGATTTTGTTTCAAATTCCGGCGACGCTAGTGTCAAGCTGTTCCCGCCCCGCGTCTGGTTGGCGTGCGCTGCTATGGGGTGGGGCCTATCCTCGACATTGATGGTGGATCGACGTTCCAACTGCTGAATATAAAATGTTGCTTATGATAATCTACAGTCAACAGCTTTTAATTTCGGCGGGTTGATGGCTGCGAGGTTCTTCTTGGGAATATTCGAGGCTGGCTTTGGGCCCTCCATTCCCCTGTATTTCTGTACGCCGGGCATTCATTAGTCTTATTGAGGCAAAGACTAATGCAAGCGTCAACAGCTCTGTTTTACACGAAACAAGAAATGGGACTGCGGGTACGCCGAGACCCATATACGCACAGAGGCTTCAGCTCTAACTCCCCTATAGATGGCATATTGGTTCGGTTTTGCCGCTGTTGCGGGTGCATTCGGTGGTATCATCGCGTGGGGCATAGGAGAAGCCCACCTCAGCATCGCCAACTGGCGCCTCTTGTTCATCGTGGAGGTATGTTCAACTTTCCTGAATTGAACTGTATCCCCGTAAATTCTGAATTCCAGTGAACAGGGCATCCCCGCTATTCTTCTGGGAGTTTCAGCGCTCTTCTTCCTCCCAAACAGGCCCGAGTCGACGACTTTCCTGAGCGAGCGAGAAAGGGAGATCGCACTCGCTCGAGTCAACCGTGCCACCAGCTCAGACGTGGGGCAGATGGTCAACAAATGTAAGTTCGATACTCAGACTAAAAGAATGCTTACTAATACAGTTACAGCTCATATTGGATTTGCCTTTCGAGATTGGAGGGTGAGAACAGATCCTGAATCGCGGGAGACAAACTGACCCATGTTCTTCAGATATACGCGGGTGGAGTGATTTATTTTGGATTGAATGCCTCGCTGGCTTCGACGTCCGCATTTTTCTTCGACGATCATGAAAACGTTGGGCTACTGTAAGCCGAATCGTTTCTTTTGACCGAGCTCGGAGTTCTGATTCTCTCGCAGCCACGTCCAAGTCGCAATTGATGACCGTTCCTCCTTATGCTGTGGCGGCTATAGTCTTGACCTCGTTGTCCGCTTTGTCAGATCGCCTGCAGAGTAGAGGTGGGTGGCATTATACAATCGCATTGAAAGTCCTGATCCACTTCGCAGGTATCATTATGATGTTTGCGACAGCACTGGGGGCATTGGTTATTTGTGAGTTACGAACCGCTCAACTCAGTCACAACTTCACTAAATGTGAATGCATCAGGATACTGCTTGTTGTGCCTACCAACCTCCACGCAAGATATTTTGCAACATTCTGCATCACAAGCGGTACATATACCGCCATTGGAATCATTATCGCTTGGTGTAAGTCCTGTCGGAGTCGATTGAGGAGCGCGGGACTAATGAACATGTCTAGACGCTCACAACCTGGGCTCCGAAACCAAGAAAGCGACTGGGGTCCCTATGTTCATGGCAATAGGTCAATGTGGAAGCGTCCTTGGGTCACACTTGCTACCCAAAACTGAGGAACCAAGATATATGTGAGCAAAGACGTTCTCGTCCACTTACACTCGACGGGGGTACTGATAGAAGCGTGTTCATTGTAGCAAAGGATTCGCTGGTCAGTTTCACGTCGTTATTGTTATAATAACACCTGACACGTCCCTCCCACCCCCAGTCTGTTGTGCTCTAGAGTTCCTGGCTACGCTTTGCGCGCTTATCCTCACTGTGAGTCCAAAATGCGGCGCCTGTCAAACAATAATCTCTGACGGACCTTGAAGATATCCTACCGCATGGACAACGCCCGTCGGGACAAGAAATATGGCGTCCCAGATCCCGATGAAAAAGTGGACGTCAGTGAGCTTGCTGACAAGGTAAGCATGCATGTGCCCGCTGGTTGTGCATTGACTCACTGGGCTATACGCTTAGGCTCCGGCATTCCGCTATGTTCCTTGATCACAGAACGTGTAATAAGTTGGAAATAAGCAGAGGATCGTGTATGTAACATATATATGTCGAGTTTGATAATACGGATCTACTTCAACGGCTGGAAGTGACGAGAAAAAGTTTCTAGGAAGCAGGACCAGAGGACTAAGGAGGTGTTCCGAGTCCGCTCTAGACATTCATCTGCCTGACACGATTCAGTTTCGCCATCATTTCGTCCAAAAAGCACAAGTGTATTTGACCAGTTCCGGACTCCGGAGCGAGGGCGATTGAGTGAAATGTCCTGTACAGGGCCTAAGCGTAACGAGGCAATCCCAGATAAATTATGCGCGTTGGGGATAATAGATTTCAAGTAGATTGACCTGATTCAAGCACCTCAGCCAAGAACTTGAGGGTCGTATTACCCATATTCTCCACATAAGTAATGACCTGGGAACCGCGGAGCTCCAACGTTAGTGTGTGAAACACGTCAACATAGACTAGACCTGCCAAAGGATGAAGGGATGTAGCTAACATCACCAGCCTAAGCTCATATGGTGAATGCGGGGGTGGCTAAAGAGTCTATCAGCTCACACCTGAAGATCAAACGT
>JAQOTA010000039.1:0-40392 GCA_029532415.1 Marasmius tenuissimus | reverse complement strand
CCCTAACCCCTAACCCCTAACCCCTAACCCCTAACCCCTAACCCCTAACCCCTAACCCCTAACCCTAAGAAGAACTGGACAAAGACCCGTCCTCGGTTGAGGCCGGACTCAGTGTCGATGCTGATGCAGATGTCGACGTCGATGCGCTGACGCATTATTAATATGTGAATAGGTGTCGTGAGACAGCTCTCACCTTTGCATCGCTGTGGAACTTGTTGTACGCGGAAGAGATAACGATGAAGCAGCCGGCTCAGCTGCACCTGGACTTGGCTCCAACTCAGCCCAATCCTCAGACTGCAGAGCGTGGATATCGGCACTCACGAGGCATTGATATCGCTCGAACTTGCTCCGACGCCCAACGTGCTAGACCACAATATGAGACGTTTTCTGCGAATCGTTCGGTGAATAAAGATTCTAACATGCCAAGCTTCCCCGATATCAGGGCTTCTAGTCGGAATTTCCTGGAAGAACTGGTAAGGGTAAGATAAGATTGACACAGTATTGGATCTCACCCAGGGTTTTTCGCAGTAAAGATTACAAGACCTGATTGCTCAGATAGCTGCTTCTCATCCAAAACCTTCTCAGGACGTTTTATGAGACCGTCCTGGACCAAGTTTATTTGTTTGACCGCTTCATCGGACTTGTCGCGAACCCATGTGGCAGTCGCAGTAACGCCAACAGTTACTGTGGATGGAGCGTCAATTTTGAAGGAGGCGCATACTTGAGCTATGATCAGAAAGTATCTGTTTCTTGTTAGTTGAAGCAAAGTATCTCCATGTTGGATCCACGCACAATAAACTCTTGAGCATTGTATGAGAATGTGGGAGTAGGAAGGAAAGTGCAGTTACTGCGCCAAAACGCAAAGTAAAATCGTAGGCAGGTCCATCTTTGATGAACAACTAGACGACTGGCATTCCAGATTACACAGCGTTCATCAACATCTTTAGGTTCAAATGGATCTCGTTGCCTCGCATCATCTCACTTGGTAATCGTATCTCCCCATCGCATAGAAGCATCATCTGAAGGCGATCGTTCTTCATTAAATACATCGTCTCTATCGATACATCCGCCAATCAATCTGATAAGACTGATGACTGAGGCGTCGGCGCAGTAGTAGTAATCTTGGGAATCAGGTGTGGGAATTTCCTCAACGACACATCACTCAGCCTCCCACTTGAATGCACAGATTCCGGCACGGCAGGAAGGTCAATGTCCGATGTACTCTCGCCGTTTTGCAAAGGAAACTTCCCCGTAAATCTCCTTCCCTGACCAAATTGGGATGCTAAATCCGAAGGCGAGATACGATTCGCAGTCAAGGTCGAGCCCGAGAAGCTCGTGCTATCGGACGTCCAAGATAGCTGTGAAGGCGATGGATCTGAGTATGTTCCGGTCGATATCGACCTCGACTTTGAGATCTGGCTGTTGGTGAAGCTATAGGATAGGGAGGTCCACCAGGGACGTTGAGTCGGATTCTTCATTGCCTTGTCATCGTCCGCAAAGGGCAATGCCGTCGAAGCTCGGCGAGAGACTCGTGTGATCCGCCGATACCGGCGGATCATCGTAGTCGATACTACGACGACCACAAAAAACAATGTAGTTCCTAGTGAGATTGAGAGAATGATGCCGACTCTATTCTTTTGGTTTTGAGCTGCGCTCGTTGCAGGGGTTGAAGCTGTCGCTGGATTCACATCGGTTCCTCCCGATGGTCTAACGATCGCTTGTAAGATTCGAGGGTTACCGAAGACTATGGACACCCTTACACGTGTGATTGTGAAGATCCGTCTCCACTACTCTCGAGTAAGTTAGAAATGTTCTGGACATGAGGAAAGCCCAAGCTACCTAGTGCTCGACGTGGAAAGTATTGGAGTCGGCCTGAGAAGTGGTCAGCAATCGATTGCTCAAACGAGGAGCTCACAAGAATAAATGTACCCATTTATCACCACGAAAGTGAATCGTTCTACTGTAGTCCTCTCATTTCTGAGGATCGACCTTCTTACTATCGGACAAGTACACATACTATAGAGATGCACCCACCCAGAGATCAGTTTGTATGTGCTACAAAAAGTTTCAGATTCTCGGTACTCTGAGTCAGAGGATGATAAGCTGTACCCTGGTGCAGTCACTTCGACAGGCAAGGCCCCTCTACCGCTCTTGAAGGCAGTCTCGTCTGCGACAGTTGATAGCATTGAAGGAGAATTGCCAACTTTAGAGAGACCAAGCCACTTAAAAAAATGTTCTGTATCCTGAGTATTTCGGTGCTTCCAACTGGCTGTTGCTTGTGCTCCCACAGTTATGGTGGGGGTTGTCGATGGCTTTGAGCCAGGTTCCCCGTTGCCAGTATCTAGAGTGATTCTGTTGTCGTCAGCGACAGAGTCCAACATATAGTGGACATATACATAGACATACACAGGAAAATCTCGACCACCCATGAGTTTCGGTTGCAGTCGTGGTGATAGTAGAAGGAAAAAAGGGCGGAGACAGGAGAGCTGGACATCGAACTTGATACATCAACCAGTACTATCCCATCACCACTTTCATCATTGCTAGAGGTAGTCCTCTTTGGGAGAGGTAACGGGAGCCCAGTTGAGGAACAGCCTCAAGAGTTCCACTCATCATGACGCTAGTTGTCAAGGGTAACAATGGCAAAAGATGGATGGACCACGGAAACGAATACCGAAGAGATTAGCGCTGGGTGACCGTGTGGGCGCTCGACGTGCAGAATTGAAGGGCGTTATGTACAATGCAAAAAAATGCCTTCAAGAAAGGCATCTAGATAACACATACAAGGGTGTTTTTCATCCGATCGGTATCAGCTCTATTGATACATCATACATCTATGTTTTATTCCGATAGAACCGACGACTGAGGCGTAGGCGCCGTTGTGGTGATATTAGGAATCAGATGCGTGAACTGCCTCAACGATACGTCATCACTCAAACTCCCACTCGACTGGACAGACTCCGGCACGGCAGGAAGGTCAAAGTCCGACACGCTCGCCGCCTTTCTCGAGGGAAACTTCCATGTAGTCCTCCTTCCCCGATCAGATTGGGATGCCGAGTCCGAGGGCGATATACTGTTTGAGGTTGAGGTTGAGCCAAAGAATATGTACGGCACAAATAGTGGGTAAAAATTATTGCGGACTACTCACCTCTGGACTTTATTTCCAGCGGACTTTCAACAAGTAGACTTTGCCTCATATGGTGAGGTTTTAATGAGTTTTGAGCAGATTTTCCAAGGACTTGAGGGGATTTATCTTGATTTGAGCCGGCTGCTGCACAATTTGAGCCCAAGGGAGAGTGATATGATTGGCTGGAGCCTGACTCAAATCAGGTAGTATAGCTGCAAGTCTGAGTGTGCGACCTGCGTCAAGGACGTACGTTGTGGAACTATCATGGAGAAGAAACGACGCGTCGTGGTATCGTGGGAATATCTCCCAATATAGGCAGATACCACGTGTTCAGTCAGTGATTTCTTGAAGCTTGAAAACAATTCTAAAAGATGCCAGCCCTCGATATCAATCTTCACTGGTTTCATCGGTCTAAACAGAAGCATTGGGAATGAGCAGTGAAGCTTGAAGAGCAGAAGCTCAGTAGCAGCATTCACTCCATTTCCATCCTGACGCGCCGGCCAGTTGCCAGGCCTGTACTTGATGATGAATTATTAATATACGGGTTCCTCAAGGTTCTCCTGGCATAAGTACTACCCAGATTATAGCTAGAGCGCCTAGGACTACCTCTAGACACCTCCCACCCTACTGTCTGGCTTGGGTTTTTGAGTATCTGACTCGGAGGCTCGGATGACTCGGACAACCAGGTGACTCGTACTCTTGGTTTTCCGAACGCTCTCGGCAAGGGCAGCCCAGCAGTGCCGCGGCCCGCCATCCGAAGTTCTCACAGGCCACATACACTCGCTGAAGCGCTGACAGACTACGGTTGCCTTTCTTCATTTCTTGCATGAGAGGATCAGCATAACGGCAGCATTGGTGACAGTAGGTACCATTGGGTCTTGGCAAAAAAACTAATATACCGTGTCACCCAAAGTTTCTCGAGATCAAGGGATTGTGGGAGGAACACGAAACAAGCTGAAGGTCGGGCTGGTGAGCGGACCTCGACCATCGCATCACCTGGTGGGTGGGCTCCCTTCACACCGCGTGACTTTGTATTGTTTTTAATCTGATTGCATGAAAATCTTGACCTTTAAGTGAGAGGGGTGAGAAATTTGAGAACCTTGTATATTCATTTGAACAGTCAATTAGATTGGAATCATTTGGCGTTATGGCAAAGTATGTCTAATATTACATGCGGGCACACGTCTAGTGTGAGTGAAATAGTGTGTAGAGCTAAGAATTAGGGCAGGAAGTTGGGTCTATATTGTGACCGAGGGAAGGGATATAGCATTGAGCCGCTGAGCGAGCGACGAGAGGCTGTCAGAGGAACGAACCGACAGTGGCAGCTGGCTATATGTGGCTCGTGAGAACCTCGGATGGCGGCGGGCCGCAGCACTCCGGGGCCGCCCTTGCCAAGTCAGGCTCCAGCCAATCATATCACTCTCCCTTGGACTCAAATTGTGCAGCCAAGGGGTGGGCAGGATTGTAGAAAGTAAAACAATGTCGATTTTTTTTCTAAGGCCTCGTCGACCCGACCGACCGACCCATCACGTGAATAAATTACTATATATGGTAGGTATTACATTATCATTTTGGGTTCCGCGCTCATATTCTGGTTCTTTCTTCTGTTCCTCTCTCTCGGCCATGTACATATCTCTCTGGTGGCTCACAGCAAGAAGCACTGATCAACAGCGGACATTCTTCCATAGCATTTACTTAGCCATGTCAGCCTCACATACTTGACTATCTTGATTGCAACTTTGCAAGGCCGCCGGCACCTGTAGGATATTTATGACTTCTCGCAGTGGCATGGTTTTGGTGGCTTCCCTTGCCCAAAGGCTTTAAGGTATGTTTCTTTTCTCATTAAATGCACTACACAACAGCTTGTATCCCTATATTGAGACTTTGCAAGACTGCCCAGCACCAATGGGCCAGTACAGCAGCATTGAGTCAGATGGAGTCCTGCTGCCAGTGTTGCTGGATTGTCAATTTTTGGCTTCCGATACCTGTATCAAGCTCAAATCATGCTAATTGACAACCCTAGCAGTAGAAGGGCCTGCTGCAGTCACTTATACCTCGGGGGGGGGGGAAATACATACAAATTTTTTTTTGAGGGACCCCCGACCGGGATGGTATGCCGGGATGTCGGCCCGCCCACCCCTTGTGTGCAGCAGCCGACTCAAATCAAGATAAATCCCCTCAAGTCCTTGGAAAATCCGCTCAAAACTCATTAAAACCTCACCATATGAGGCAAAGTCTACTTGTTGAAAGTCCGCTGGAAATAAAGTCCAGAGGTGAGTAGTCCGCAATAATTTTTACCCACTATTTGTGCCATACTGGAAGAACCCTGCACTTAATGATGTCTAAGATAGCTGAGAGGCCAAGAGACTTGAGGATTTCATAGAGGATGTTGATCCCGAATTCAAGGATCGGCTGAAGGTGAAGCTATACAACGGCGAAGTCCACCAGGGACATCGAGTTGAACTCTGCATCGCTTTGTCATGATCCAAAAAGGGGGATGCCGTAGAAGTCCGGGGAGGGACTCGTGTGATCCGGTACCGCCGAAACATCACCGCGAGTATCACAAAAACCACAAGCAATATGACTCCGAGCACAGATGACCGAATGACGCCGATTTGCTTGATGTGCTGCGTCGGATTGCTGGCAGAATATGCGGATGGAGAGCTGGGTCCAGCTGAGCTGACAGTTGGTGCTGGTGATCTGGCGAGTGATGTCAAATTCAATTTTAACCACGAAATACCAGATGGCCAACCAAGGGAGCGAAAGAGGGACGTACCCAATTACGGCCACAAACTCAGTGCATTTCCAACTTCTGCCGCTAGAGGGGTGTTACAACCAAATTTCGATTACAAGCACCGAACTGATGTCTTACTTGCCAGAAAACACTATGTAACTCCTACGGAACCAGGAAGACAATCAGTACAAGGGCGTGGCCGGCCGTAAGCGAGAACATGCCCTGGCTTCTTGACTTGGAAGTTCTCTTTTCCTGTATTGAATCTGAACTTCTGCTCGTTCACTACTGTACGGTCTGACACTTGTGGGTCATTTTCTTTGTGGAGGATCAGTGTCTTGTGCCAGAATCGAGTGAGGTTCCCCTTGGTCTCATGCTTCCACACAAGAGCAGATTTTGGTACTGCACATGAGTTGCTCCAGTCTGAGTCGTGGTGCTTGCGTTACTAAAGAAGGCAAACGTTAGGTTTGAATTGATTAGTTCATCTCCATCACTGTTCTTATCCTGGTTGGAGGGTACTGTACCATTTCGAGTAAAACAACGGTCACGGGTCACAGACCCCGCTGTTGAACCCAAATGTCACGGTGTGTCACGCGTCTCAGGCTCTTGTGCCGAAAACTTTGGGCGGTCCGAAATTTCGTCCAAATGCGGCTCCCATCCTCAAAGATCCTATAGGTCATTTATCCGGGTGTTCTCCCGAGATGGGTCGCTTTCAAGGGAAAACACGACAGACGGACACTAAAAAAAACCGTTTTCGCTGTGCTTCCCTGCTCCCATAGCTCTCCCTCACCGTGCCACCGCCGAAATTTTTCGGCATGTCCCAAGTCCCATGGGGATATGCCGAAACCAAATTTTTCGGTCGAACCGGTCACGCGTCCCACCCGTCGTTCGATAAATACATCATCTCTATAACTACATCCGCCGACTAGTCCGACAATACTGATGACTGAGGCGTCGGCGCTGTAGTAGTAATCTTAGGAATCGGGTGTGGGAACCTCCTCAACGGCTCAACATCACTCAAACTCCAACTCGAATGGACGGATTCCGGCACGGCAGGAAGGTCGATATCCGATGTGCTCTCCGCCTTTATAAGAGGGAACTTCCACATGATCCTTCTTCCCCGACTAGATTGGGATACCGACTCCGAGGGCGAGATACTCTTCGAAGTCGAGGATGAGCCTAAGGAGCTCGTGCCAGCGGATGTCCAGGATGACTGTGAAGTCGAGGGATCTGTGTACGTCCCGGTCGATATTGACCCCGACTTCAAGTGGTAGCTATTTGTGAAGCTGTATGACGGAGAAGTCCACCAGGAATGTTGAGCCGTATTCTGCGTCTTGTCGGTATCAGTTGAGAGAGGTACTTTGGAGATCTCGCGTGTGATCCGAGTAATGCGTCGATACCGGCGGATCATTACGGTGAATATGACGATGACCACTAACAAGAGAGTTCCGAGTACACTCGAAAGAACAATGCCAACCTCATTTTTTGCGTTCTGCGTTGTGTTGGGCTCGGAAACTGGTGCTGTTGTAGAACCTGGATTGGTGGCGGCTGTTGTGGAACTCGGCTTGGTACTGACCGGTAGCATATTCATTGGTAATCAGATTCTGAGGTTACTGCAGAGAATTGCCAGACATGCGCAAAGTCTCTTACCTAGTTGAGCGTGAAGGGGAGGCGGTTTGTTCACTACCTCTCCATATTAGAATAGAAGGCAACCGACATCAGAAGCCCCAAACCTACCCAATCGGGGTTACAGTTGAAAATGTGTTTTCCCTGAATAGCGGTCAGAAAACCGCTCAATAGAAAAGGTGACAGAGCGAAACATACCCAGATATTACTGTTGCTGAGAACGCAAGTCTTGTTGGATGGATATTATCCCTAAGAATGCATTATGCTCAATAACTGATACGGACACACAAGAAGTTTACACTCGCCCCCCAGAGATCAGATGGTACATCCTGTAAATGTTTCGAATTATCGATGCCCGGAGCCACATTAGCCTAAGATTATATCCTCACCCTGGTGCATCCACTTTTACAGGTCGGGTCCCTGATGTATTCGCGAAAACACTCCCGTTTGCTAGAATCGTTACCCCATGAGATTCCCTATCAATGGGAGCAAAACCGAGCCATTTGTGAAAATGTGTGGGCTGATTGAGTCCATGCGTCCACGTCGCCGTCGCCTCTACCCCTACGGTCACAGTGGAAGGTATAAACAGGTCTAGATCCCTTCAATTGTCAGCGAAGGCTACCAATATGGAGTGAAAAGAAAAAAGAAAAAATGGAGACATACAGAAAGAAGGCAGAGACATGCATAAAACAACCCTGTGCTTGTCGTGGTAGTAGGAGAAAGGAGAGAGACTAGAGCGCTGATTGTCGAACTTAACTCATCAACGAGTGCGATGAGTCCATCGCCATATTCATCATATCATTGTTGGAGGGGAGCTCTGATATTGCGTAAGGCAGGAACATACTTGAGAGACAGTCTCGGAATCTCCATTCGAAGATACTATCCATCATGGGTAACGATGGCAAAAGATGGACAACAAACCCCTAGAAACGAATGCCGAAGCTGTGAATTAGCGCTGGGTGACCAAGTCGGCGCTAAACGTGAAGAAATGAAAGCCCGCACCAAACTATTCACAAAAAAAAGGTATCTGGATTACATATGCAAAGGCCTCATCCATTCGATCAGTGTCGACTCTATCGATACATCATACATCCATAGTCTGATACAGTCTAATCCAACTAAGCCGAAGACTGAGGCGTGGGCGCCGTTGTAGTGTTCTTGGAACGAGGGATGAGCTCCTCCAACGGCCCGGCACGGCATCGCTCAAACTCCCACCCGAATAGATAGAGTAAGAGTGCGGTACACCGTACGGAAGTAAGGTCAAGAGCCGACGTGCTCTCAACCTTTCGAAAGGGAAACCCGCGTCATAGTCTTTTGATTTGTATACCCAATATAAGGGCGAGGCACAACTCGGAGATGAGGAAGAGCCAGGTTGGGAGAAGCCTGTACTTAATGTCCAGTACAACTGAGAACATGTCCCGGTGGACTTGAAGCCTAATTTTGCGGTTTGACTATACGTACATGGGGAGGTTCTTCAAGGATGCCGAGTCATATTTGCTCATGAGTTTGTCGATACTGGTGAAAACCCACTGCGACGGATAAAGTAGTTCCAAGCATAACAAAATAAAGGGTGCCAACTTGTTTTGTTTATTGCATTGGTATAGGGTAGAAGGTGAAGATGCCGGAAACTCTCAGCGCAGAGCCCTCAGGCCTCAGTTGCAACCTATCAAACTCAGAGTTGCTACTGTGAGACCTCATTGGCCATGAAGATGTTTACGGTGAGGTGATGATTGAGGGTCAGGTGCATCACTGCCATTGGTACGAGAAGGTGGACAAAAATGCCTCCCAAACAGAGAATTCTAGAGCATACTGATTGGGACTTGTTGGAAGTGACGTTCGAGTAGTTACCCTGATGTTCTAAATTCAGTCCCCAATGATTTGTCTCTAGAGATGTTATTATCTATGTGCCCTACACACAACCGAACGATCCACTCACCTTCCGGATAAAAGTCTGTGTTTCTTGTGCAACGCGAGCGGTGGTCAATACCGACAGTCAAGACATCTGTGTGAAGACACGTACCCTGTCTTATCGGCCTGGAAAGTTTCATTTCCTGAGACAAGTCGAAGTTTCCTCTCATCTACTACTACGCTCTAGCATTGAGGATCATCTTCGATTACCGAGGACCAACTGCTCATGCGAGGATCAGGTAATAAAGTCTTCAGGAGTCGCATGTCTCTGTGATACGATTCCATTCGCTGATTCCAGGTCTCCAGATAAGTAATTTTATGCCACAGTCCACAGTGATCCACATGATCATCGCTAATCTGGCTTCGTCGGTAACTGTGGCAGAAGGCTGATAATTTCAACGTACATTGATAATTTGAGCATCTTTGTACATAATGTCTGCCTTCGCGCGGTCGTAGAAGAGGTGGAAGTGGGGCGCGGGGGCGGAAAGTTGATTTGACTGCGTAACAGCCCCTTCTGCGCCCCAGCATCGGTGTCGAGGGAGTTGGGGTCGGCTTGTGAAATATCATCAATGGCACAGTTCATCAAGACGCTATCCATCACCGGTAACGATGGCAATCGCGCCCATGGAAACGAATACCGAAGATGTGAAGTAGCGCTGGTTGCCTGTATGAGCGCCTATTTCGTACCCAGGCTCGCGAAGTGGTATAGTCGGGTCTGCGATTCAGATCAATTCAACTGGTTCTTCCGTGTTTTTGCCACTGAGCTAGTGGATATACAAGATCAAGTAGGTCGACAATCGAGAAGGTCATTCACTAGTCTTCCGGATTCATTGAAAAAGCGATACCAGTAAATCAAACGCAATTTGCAATATCTTCGGATTGTTGTAGTACCCAAGGGGACTCGGCCAGGCTGAAATCGGAAGGCATTGCTCCTGTATTAATGAATGGTCAGTCGTGAAAGCCGACTCAAAGGTAACTTGAGCCCGAATGGGCCAGACTACCTCCGTATGTCGAAACAGGCTGTAATTGCCGTGACAGGGGTCGTGGATCCTGACCAAAGTAAATGTTGACAGTCCTCGTGAAGCTGCCCAATGTTGTGGTTCGAATGAAAGGCGGCACGGAAAATGCCGAAATGCGTTCACAAAAAGGGACCTTATTTGGGTATATTATGCAAAGGCTTCACCACTCTTGCATCTGATCTATGACGATTCTTTCCCCACTCGCAACACCTTGACTATACCTCATTGAATGTGTCTTTATGGGCTCGACGGGACTCAAATCCTGTGATAACCTCAAATTTTCATCAACATACCTTATTGTTATGCTAGGAGGCTCGATCGTCTGGAACGCATTACCCAGCCTCCTCTAGCTCCCGCTAGGCTCCTAGGGAAGCATGTAACGCTAAATCGACCGACATATTGCGGTAAAAGACCGACTAACGTCTTGCCACACTCATAGCTTCGGATCCCTTACGGGATGCAAAAATCGTCCTGGATCTGAAAACGTCAAAAAATTGCGTAAAGTCAGCCTGGCACCCACCCTATCGCTGGAAGGAAATAAAACGTTAATTTGACTCGGGAGGATTTGACCGTACTCGCTTGTACTGCAACGATTTCCGTAGTCAACCTGGGAGGGCGCGCACCTTTCGAGGTAAGTATTCCATACTGTACCATTTCGAGATATTCGTCAGGGGGTGTGACCTGTGACCAAAAGTTTCACTTTTTGGTTTCGACAGGAAGGTCGGTCCGCCGTGACCGACCGGAAATTTTTTCGAAATTCGTCGTTTTTGGGCGATTTCTGGGCCAAATTTGGGTTTGAACTTCGGAAAATTTTCGACAGTCAGGCCTGGGACGCGTGACAGGGTGTGACATTTCACCATTTCTGGGTCCCCTGTGACGCGTGACCTGACGATCATCTCGAAATGGTACAGTATCCGGTGCCACTTGTGACAAAGCACCTCCTGTCGGAAATGGCGACACTGACTCTTTTTATTCAAAAGCTTGCTTTTATAATTCGGGTTCCTCAAACCGCTTCTCTTATTAACTCCTCCCTCGACTTGGTCAACCCTCGATGTCCGACGGTAGAACGTGCTCGCGACCAATTCAAAGTTGCTTTCAATGTAGGCGGTAATCTTTTCTTACCTCGACGATTCCAACTCATCAACTTGTAGGTCGAAAGAGGAAAATTAAATGCATGTCTCAAAACCCTTGGAAACGTTCGAGTATTTACAATTTGCTTTTGTTATAGGTAACCGGGAGTATCCCTGTGCTCCGTGCATTCTACGTGGCGAAAGTGAGGTTTGTCGGGAGGTAGATCGCAGCGTGGCGAGGTAAGCCGTCAAAACTCGCCTCCTTCTCTACTCACAAAGCTCTCATAGCTCGGGAAGAACCATGGCTGAAACTCTCGATGACGTTGTCAATCGTCTGGGCGTCGTCGAGAAAGTTGTCTCAAGGCTCTCAAAGTTTCTTCCTCAGGATCTCTTCCTGTCGATCGCGGCTGGTAGAGCCGACATTCTCAGTGGTCACGATTATTCCGCTGGATTTGTGACTCCGAATGGCTACGCTCAACCGTCCCCGGCTGGGCCTGGACACACAGTCTGGCACGAGCATCAGATCATATCTGAAGCTCCTCGTTCCCCGGAGGTCGCGGCATCGTCTGACGAGGAGATCGCTATGGTGCTCGAGGACTTCGCGATGGGTAACCGGATCAATCGACATCGAGCGGCTTCAGAGCTCTTGGCGGACCACAAATCCAGTGGATATCCGTGGTCAACGCTTAGCCACACGGTGCAACCAGGAGCTCATTCTTTACCAACACCCCCAACACCCAACGATGCAATTCTCCCATTCTGTCTTTCGGAGTTCCATCCTTTGTCTCTCTTCGTTGACCCGTCCACAAATATCATACCAAAGTTAGCATTACTTCTCCCGCATGAATCCCAAACTAAGGAGCTCATTGAGTTCTATGTGAGTCTCCTTTGTTTATTTCCCAGGGTTTACATTCCACTGACGACAACTTTCCTGGAATATCGAAGTTTGCCCGAATAGAGTGGTATACCAAGATATTTCATTACCCCTCTTTCGTCATCGAGGCGAACGAGCACCTTCGTGAGATATCCCGATTTGGATTATCTTCCGCCGGCGGTGACGTTCCAGCGGGAAGCGGATTCGGCCAAATATCTCTTCCCTTCCTGTCGACGATGTTCATGGTACTCTGCCTTGGACTAAACCTTATCGAGCCTGAGATATGTCAGAGGCTGAACATCGGAAGTCAAGAGGCTGCAACCTTGTCTAAAAGGCTTTACAGTGCCGCTCAGGCGTGTCTTTGGATCGACAACTATGAGTCGAACCATACCTTGGAATCCGTTCAATGTTTGATGTAAGTCTTCTTCGCTACCGCCCTTTATCTGTGTGTATTCAATCGGCTTCACATTTTACAGACTAATGGGCGTGTACCAGCAGAATTTAGATGATGCTGAGTGAGTTCTCACGAACATCCTGTGCCACTCTCCCCGGGCACCGTCGTTGATGCGCCCGATTCGCTCTCTATTCATATGCTTCCTTGTTTTACCTACTATCTGAGAAATGTTTGCTGACCAACTCTCTTCCAGTTCACAATGGGCACTCCTAGGCTCAGCTATCAAGGTTAGTCGTGGCCGTAACCTTATAGACAGCCACAGATGTTGTCTGGGATCATATCGACGATCAGACATTATCTATGGCTGGCGTCTACATCGTCATTTTCCTTCTACACCCGTTTCGCCCGGTACTGATTTTGGGATCGTTCACCCTCACAGATCGCTCAGAATCTCGGGCTGTCTCGCCTTGGATCGGAAAACGAGAACCGAACATTCGCCGACCCATGGAGATCTATCATCAGAAGAGAAACTGCTCGTCGTGTTTGGTGGAATCTAGTAAGTATCTCTTCGCCTCTCTCGTTTCTCATTCGAATCTGATTTGGATTGTCCTAGGTGTTCAATGACTGGTCTCACGCAGCAGCGCATAATGGCGCCTATTCAATACATCCCAGTCAAAACTTTACTGGACTACCTGCCAATGTCAACGACACGGATTTGGTCGAAGGACGGGAGATCCCTGTCGACAACAATCAGTATACGGTATGATTTCCCCTTTTGATACCTTGGTAACGGCGCTCATTGTCCTCATTCCCCTTAACCTGGCTATAATTACTCTTAGCAAATGACGTTCTCGCTCACGAGGTTTCGTTTTGTCGAAATATACAGGGAGATTGTCGACAACAGCAACCTCAATGCGATGTTGTCAATGTATCCTCACTCGGGATACTCCAACTCCAGAAACTACGGTTTCGTGATCGAAACGGACGCCCGGCTTGCCACGATGCTTAACGGTATTCCTTCCCAGTTTCAACATACGGAGAGTGGTATGCAGCACCCTCCGATCAAACAGGAGACAATGGGCGTGCAGGATATGGAGACACTGCTTGCATTGATTATGGGAGAAACTCGACGAATGAGACTACATCGGCCGTACCTGTACAAGGGTTACCATGACCGTAAATACGTGAGTGCACTTTGACATGTGTGTGAGGCTGACGGAAGCTGACAAACCCTTTCTAGGCAAAGTCAACAGAGCAGTGTATCGACTCAGCTCGTGCGATCCTACACTATCTCAAGTCAACTCCAGAGCATTCTGCAACCTTCTTGAAGTGGTGGCTGGTCATGTTCTATGGATTCGGAGCGGTAAGTGGAAGCGCGCTAGGCTTCATATGTCTGACGCTGAAACTGGTCAAACCACAGGCGGTCGTGTTATTCATTGACCTATGTCATCTCAAGACGGAGAATCCTTCTGCCGTAGAGTCAAGAAGGATGGAACTGAAAGAGGCGCTCAGCCTGTTCAAGTAAGCTGTTGTCGATGGCTATTCCCGTTCTACGGCCAAACATTCACTCCGCTTCCGTAGGCTTACCCGAAACGTTTCCACGGTCTCCCAAAATGCTATAGCTCTCCTCGAAGGAATGCTTGGTCGGTGTCACGTTCCCGTTCAGCCTGAGAATTTCTATTCATATTATCTTTAGCTGTGGGCGACCCGCGAGGGTCCTCGCGAAAGCGTGGAGCGCCGGGCAGTATTCCGATGGAAAGGATAGCCAAGAGGATCATGGTGAATCTATCTTCTCAAAGCCTTACCCTATATCGACTTATTCACACTCTCATTCAGGTCGATGCTGCTAATACTGGTGTCCCAGCACAAGCAGTGAATTCCAATGCTTCTGATGCGCCGAGACAGGAATGTCGGCCGCCGTACCACCCCGCCTCTTCGAATATGGCGAAGATCCACCCACACGGTCACCAGCCACATCTACGTTCTCACCGAGAATACGATCAACTTCACCCCCATGAGGCCCAATGGCTGAATGAACAGATGACGAGCCCTTCAACCGAATGGAACACTCTTGGTTTAGAGCCAGGAGCACAGTTATTTTTTGGTCCCGAATTTGACGAAGCCACCATCAACGAACTAGGACAGCTACTTTGGACCCCAGAGTCGGATTCGGGCGTTGCGGTTAACGCCAAAGCAACGAACTCTTCTGTTACAACTTGGGCTTCCCAGAATACCGGTACATACTAACCATACTGGGCGTTCAAAAGGACGAAGCCTCCTAACGCGTATGCTCATCACCATAGACGATTATGCTTTACTGTACTGGCGAATCATGCGAAGATGTACCATATCTGTATTTGTATCTTCGACCGAACTCTATCGCCTGTAGTATGTACCCGCCCATGTATCATTTTATCTATCTACCCGTATGATTCATGCTATTTTCAGGAAAGCATCGGCTTTAGAGACATACCAGTGAGCGAACATGAGGATTGCCAATTCTCCTTCCCCGCTTTCCCCGACGATGGGTTCATACTCAGGAGGTACTAGTTCAGGGGGGGACTCGAGTAAACGGACATATGGACAACCCGAGCCGACACACCACGTCGTCTTCGATGCCGAAACGGCATACCGAAGATCTAGACTTTGAGGAACGCCATACGCCACGCAGAATCATAATGCGAATCCACACTTCGACTGACAGCCGAGATGGAAGTTGTTACTCGTTTTCAAGGATTTAAGGAGTGTACTTATGTTTTCGATACCGACATTCATTCTGTCGATGCTTTGACACCGAGAGTTATGCAAAGGTTACCCAAAGGTGCCTGAGCCCTCTAATCGCCATCTGTGCTGAAATAAGCGCAATTCTAGTCGATCCTGAGCTATCTTGAATCAACCCGAGCCACTTCCGTCAGCTATGAAGACACTGTCGCGAGTGCACATGGAACCTAGCGCACTGGCTCTGCATCGAGGATCGAGGGCATATATTAACGATGGGCCACCCATCGAGGATTAGCTGGCTCAGATGATAGGCAGCGTGCAGGGTGCCCTCTAATCCCGTTCTCGATACTCAAGCGAATGATGAGCCCCCCTAGGATCTAAGCTGTATGTCTATGATTCGACCTTGACGGCAGACGAAGTCAGCCTCGGTCTTCTTTCAGCGACGCGGATTAATGTCGGGCCTCCTAAGCTTACTGAACGTACTGAACAGTGAACTCAAACCTGACATCACTATTCGGAGGGGGATCTTCACCGACAGGGAGCCACATACTTCATACCCGACACGGAACTCACATACATACAAACCGTCACGAAAATGTAAAGTATTTCGAGGCTCAAGTGTAACCCTAACTCGACTTCACTACCACCGAAAGCCAAATTGTATAGTACAGTACAGACAGGAGGGGACCATGAATGTGATAGGTAGAATGTACTATGTTCCATGACCCAAACAACAAGGGAAAGCATAGCCAGGTGAACAAAAGACACGGGTTGTATGGATACAACTGATACAAATAGGTGATTCGAGTTCAGAGTTGCGAAGAATCCAAAACACGAGCCAACGATAAAAACACAGTAAGTAGAGCATGCATGTGAGCGGGAAAAGAATGAATGTATGTGTGTGTGTGTCGATTGAGGAGAGGAAGGAAGGAGAGGAGGGAGTTTGAGAGGAAGATTGTGAGTACCGAGAAACCAGAGTCCAATGAGCAAAGACAGAAGAAGAAACGAGTGTCCGTATGTTTAACTCCTCGGAGTTCCGCCCTACGTTCTCAACCCAGCGGGGAGATCACCAGCACTCTCGTTCCTCCTCGCCCAGCTCGAGTTCATGATCTCCTCAAGCCTTCCGATCTCCTCCCTAATCCGCTGTATCCCCTCCCTGTTTTGTACTTTGTCACCACCATCACTGTAAGTAGACCCTCCCGATGACCCACTTCCCCGAGCGTTTTCCGCCTGTAGCTGAGTCATCTGGATTCGAAGTTGGTTGATCTTATTCTGAATAGCCGTCTGACGATCCGTCTGAGTAGACGTAGGCGTAGAAACCGTCCGAGAAATTGTGCTAGAAACCGGCCGTGCAGGGAAGGTGAACCCGGGAGCGAGTTGCTGGGTCTGGTAGAGGGGTTGCTGGGTCGAGGTCTGATAGAGCGGCTGCCCAGTCTGGTAAAGGGGTTGCTGCTGCTGTTGCAAAGCTGCACGAGGAGTCTGGTACAGAGGTTGGGGAACCTGAGGTACTTGTGCCGCTGCTGCACGACCCTGGGGAACAGCAGTGTAGAACACTGACGGGGATGAGGATGCATTCGTCGATGTTCCAGTTGATGCCGAAAGATTGGATGTGTGAATAGTGTTGAGCGTCTCGGGCTGGCTGTTCCAATAGTTCTGGTAGGCTTGAAGTCCCTCAGTGAACGAATCCGAGCTCGAGACGTGGGTTTCTCGAGTAGAGGATTCCCCGGTGAAATCAGTACTCTTGTAAGACTGCTCCACCGGCCAGAACGACATCCTACTATTTTCGCTCGACCTCTGTTCCTCCATGTCCGGTGATGGTCGTGCAACCATGAGGTCCCGTCGGAAAGCGAACTCTCGAGTAAGTTGTCGACGTTTACGCCGGTTATAAGCGAAGAGGAGGATGAAGATTAGGAGAATGAACAGAAGGCCGCCAAAGACGCTCCCGAGAATGACACCGAGATTATTCTTCTTGGAGGTCGCGCCAGCCAAGGGCGGCTCCGGTGACGAAGAATCCGTGGGGGTTGGACCCGTTCCCGTTCCCGAGCCGGTTGAAGTTGCTCTACAAGCAATGAAATTGAGCAACCTTTTTGTCAGGTATGAATTGGACACGCACGGGATACTGCTATCTCCTCCAGCAGGCGGACTCCCAGAATTCGTTGAGAGGTTTGATGGAGACTCTCTGTCAGACGATGGATGAAAAACAATGACGTGGCAACCGACGACTTGAACTTACGAAGTAGGGCTACTACCGGTGGAGGTAGCTTCGCCGCCCGTACCTGAAGCTGAAATAGAGCTTTTGAACATCTCTGAGCATCGCATGTTGAGAATGAGAGCTGAGGAGCATACCCGGGATTGTCATTCCCTTCTGTACCCGTCGTTTGTGTTTGGCTCGACGTTTGAGTTTGAGCACCACTATACTGAGTCATTAACGTCGAAGTTTTCCCGAAGAGATTCCTACTGACCCTGCGTTATTATTCGAGTCACTATGGATGGTTTGATTAACAAAGTGAAGCCGCGGACAAATGAGAGCATTACCCAGAACGTGAAGTTGTGGTGGTACTTGTCGAAGGCGAGGTGGTTGTGGCTGTCGGCCTTGGGGTAGTCTGCTGGGTAGTCTGCTGGGTGGCCGTGGAAGCTGGAGGAGGACTGCAGGAGAGGGATACTTCAGGATCAAATACCATTCTACGAAGAAATGTACAAGACACGCACTTTTGAGTAGTTGCCGGAGGATTCGAGTCTTGTACGGACTTGATCGTGGAACTGGAGGCGAGGATCCGCTGAGGCTGCTGGTCATCTGCGAGTCTGGATAAAGTTCGCAACGTTGTCGATTTGGAAGGTTTATTCGAGGAACTCACTCCGACAAGTCCGTGATGACCTCGATCAGATAGTTCCTGGTAACTAAGTCAGCGTTGAATTGATGTCGACGAAAAGAATAACGCACGTCGCTTGGTCTGTTGTGAACTGTGCTGTTCCCTGCGACGCTTGGGTCGAACGTATTGTTGTGATCAAGACGCCCCCATGATCCTGGTCATTCCTCCGCAACAGTAAGCTGAACGACGATGTATCCCCGTTATGCCTGATCCACTTGACTTCAGCAGACTTTCCGACTGTGACTTGGTTGGGTGCTTCAACTGCGAAAGATGCAACGAGAGGAAGGAGGAAAAGAATGAAGCTGTGTGCCGAATTCGGACGAGAAAAATCAAAGTTTCGGGTCAGTTTTTGGCTGTCTTTTGGCTGTCAAGAGAGGCAGTGATAGATTCACGCACAATAATTTATAGAAAACCATGCAAGACTATCGATCCTCTCTGCTTGCAGAGACAGGAAGCTTGAACGGACAGGCAAGCCTGGTAAAAGGAAGGAAAGGGCCAACGAGGGTAATGAGGGGAGGGAAGAAAAGTAAGGCCCATTGCCGGGCGACGCCATGGATAAAATGAGCGTGATTCCATCAGAACATAGTTTGGGGGCCCTGACGACCGCTTGGGGACTCCGACGTATGACACGTGTGGTGGCATAAGTTATAAGTATAACGGATGCCAAAAGTGCCGTCCGCTGGACCCGTTGCCTGCGAAAAAAAGCGCAGCGGCGCCGTCACTTGATTGAAAACTGAATAAAGGGCTTGTGAAGAAAAGAAGCTCGTCAAAAATCAGACGACCAGGGACGAGAAGTATGACACCGCCTCCGGGAAACTCCGGCGCGGCAGTAGAAAATCACATCATGTGGGGAAACGCGTCGCGAATCGCGTCGAGACTCGGATTGGATCAACCCGTGATCACCATGGATACCCGTTTCATGGATACCCAAAGAACTCTAATATGGCTATCGGGTATGCAAGGACATTCATTTACCCCCGACGGTTACAGTTCTCGAGGACAAGCATATAAACTTGGAACGGCGAGATCCAGGCTTATCTCCTATCGCGGTTTATCAGGGTATGGGTCCATATCAGTCCAACATCTCAAATGGCACCTCGTCCGTAACCTCCCTCGCCCATTCTTCATCCTGAAGCTCCCTCAACCTCACCACCTTCTCTCTTAATTTCAACATCTCCAAATCAATCGATATAGGCGTCGATGGGACAATCTCCGAGGACTTCGACCGATCACTGAGCCGTATAATTTGACCTTGCAGCTCGAATATCTTCCTCTCAATCTCCATCTGCCTGTCCGTTCGAGGTGTAATGTACTCGTGGGCGATCTCCGTGGAGGCGGGTTCAATTGTCGATGTGGCGTCGACTTCACTGCTTCCGACTTCCGATATGGTATATATGGTGTAATCAGGATGTTCCAATGTAGCCTCAGAGTTTCTTCTCGAGCTTGATAGGCCGGATGCAGTCGAGGCACTGTCATTAACTTGACCCGCGATACGCGATGCGTATGTGTCAGTCGAAAGTAGCTCGGAATTAGAGGCCCTACGGTCCGCGTTTCCTATTTGTTCAAGTTGGTCTTCTTCCCGTCTTTTGATCATCTTTTCCCCGTAGAAGGTTCCGGGTCTCACGGGTCGCCAATTTTTCTGCCTGATCCGACGACGGCAACAGATAAGGAAGAGGAGGAGGGCGATGAAGGCTAGAGTGCCAAGTATAGCGCCGACAATGGCTCCAATGCTTGGACGGCGTTTGGGCCCGGCTGACTGACCTTCGGGAGGAGGGGTTGACTGGGGGGAGTCCTGACTCGACGAATCCGCTGACTCTGATGCCATTTCCTGCGATCCACCTTCGCTTGCTCTGCATAGTTCAATATCAAATCACAACATCTCACAAATAAATCTCAACGTACGGACTATCGATCCCTGTTATTGATGGCATTCCTGAGTAACTTTGACTCGCAGATACGGAGGGCTGACCCGAAGCTGCACCTCCTGGCATTGAGGTCGAGGTAGGCAATGCAGAGAACGTCCGAGCGTTTGTCCTAGTTGAGGTGATAGATGATGATGTGGTAATCGTGGTTGTAGACGGATCTCTAAGCTGAACGTCAAGATCTGTACAATGATCCCATTTTTTATGTGACCTACTGCTGTGATACAGGGCCAGCTGTTGGTGATCTTGTCTGTGAACTGTCACCGAGTGAGGATGAACTGGTTGTCGTCAGAGTTGGAGGTGAGCCACCCCCGCTGATGGTGATCTGATGCGGATCATTGAAGAAGGTAGCACTACCATACTGGGGTCAGAAAGGTAGAGATACACATACAAATAAACTTACGGTCGTGGGCCGTTGTTGATTATGTCTCCGGGAAATTTGATTGGTTTGTCAAGATCATAACCGACAATAAAAACAGTCCTCCAACGCAAAATTTGTGGTTCAGCATTAGAAACGCACTGATGCCAGTTTCAACGTACTTGATGTCATCCAGGAAGGAGGCAGTCAGAATACCTACGGTTTCCCCGCTAGCGACGGAAACTGTGGGGTAGATTGGGCCGGCTGGATTAGTTCCCGAGACAGTCTTTGCAAGAACGAAGCGCGTTGGGTCCCCTGGAGTCCGAGTCCAGGCAAAGACAACAGGTTGACTCAGGGGGACCTGATCTGGAATTCCTGAGATTGAGAAGCAAACAACAATTTCTGCTAAAGAAAGCCAGAGTAATCTGTCCAGGAATTTTAGAAGATGCTCCCGACCGCAAGTCTGAAACAAAACTCACCGAACGAGTGGACGACGGATCCTCATCCTAGATATCCGTCAGGACCTGGTAGGTCGGAAACGAATGCACGCAGCGAGTGGGAGGGGAAGTAAGAAGGAATCACCGTTCCTCGCCTCAACTCAACCATGTTATGAAATTTACCTACCCTTCACAATCCAGCATTAGCATCTATCAAAAAACGATGATCAAGAGATTTGGATGCTGATGTTGATTCGAATCATGATGCATGCACTTGAGCTAGGAGTTTGAGTTGCCCTGAGAGGAAGCCGCGTTGATGCCGCGCGATTGTCAGGATAAGAGAACTTGGAACTCGTATGGATGGCGAGAGGATGCGAATATATACAGTATATACATGCTAATTATGTGGGACACTTTACAACAGCTACTCATTGTGCATTGCCCCATGGCTGAGTTGGTTACAGCGTCCGACTGTTACTATTGGTATCAATCGGAAGGTCGTGAGTTCGAGCCTCACTGGGGCAGGTTAATAGCAGCAAGACTATTTTGAGACAATTTTGTTTGGAATTGAGGTCCATGTTAATCCAACATCTCTAACGGTACCTCTTCAGCCAATTCCATTGCCCACTCTTCTCCCTGAAGCTCCGTCAACCTCGCAATCCTCTCTCTAAGCTTCAACACCTCCGGATCCCTCAACATGGGCGTGGAAGAGCGATTCATCGAGGACCTCGACTGATCGTTTAACCCTATAATCTGACCCTGAAGCTCGAAGATTTTCCTCTCAATCTCCATCTGTCTATCTGTCCGAGGCCTGATATACTCATGAGTAATCTCCGTCGAGGCGAGTTCAAGTGTCGATGTGGCTTCTTTTCCACTTTCGGTTTCAGAAATGGTATATATCGTGTGATCCAATGTTGATCTGGAGTCTCTTCTCGAGTGAGACGCGTCGGATGCTGTCAAAACATTGTCATCACCGTAGTCCACGATGAGGGGTGCAGGGGTGGGACTTGAAAGTGGTCCGAACGCGGGATCCCTATTGTTCGGGATTGCCTTTTGTTCGAGCTGGCTTTCTTCCCGCCTTTGGGTCATACTTTCACCATGAAAATTCTGGGCTTTCCTAGGCCGCCAGTATTTTCCTACGTTTTGGCGGCGGTAGTGGAAAATCAGGAAAAGGCTAAGGATAAACAAGACTAGAGCTCCAATGGTTGCGCCAATGATTGCGCCAATATTCGACTGGTTTTTCGATCCAGATGCCTCATCGCCGGAAGGATAGCTGGACTGAGGTGAGCCAGGCTTCAATGAGAAATTT
The DNA here is from genome assembly GCA_029532415.1 of Marasmius tenuissimus. Classification (NCBI taxonomy): domain Eukaryota; kingdom Fungi; phylum Basidiomycota; class Agaricomycetes; order Agaricales; family Marasmiaceae; genus Marasmius; species Marasmius tenuissimus. The sequence goes on along the minus strand of JAQOTA010000039.1, from coordinate 18,026 downwards.
CCACCATCTGGAGTAGTCGGTGTGGGGGCAATCGGGAATGAGTTGCTGTTGGCAACACCGACATGCAGATTTGGTCAAATCGCGTAACTTAATACAAGTAAGCTCAACGCACAGCGAAGCTCCATCTGAAACTGTTGAATTCACAGGTCCAAAAACGCCCCCCAACGGCGCTGTGGTAGTAAGTGGGGCAGTTGGGGTTGTGAGCATAGTTGAAGTCCTTTGGGATATATTTTGAGATGCTGGTGATCGTTCGAGGGGTTTCCGACTTACTGCTGCGAGCTCGAAGTCGTTTGAGCTTGCCCCGATGCACTCATCCCGGCCGAGGGCGACCTGGTTTCTGACGAGGTACTCGCGGTCAAGACAGTAATCTCAACGACGTTTGCAGCAAAAGGGGAGCTAATTCGGAGTTAGCAGAACGATCATCATTGGATAAACTCAACGTACGGAGACTCTCCGGGCGGTATATAAGCATTGGGATCGTACGCGTCTATATGCAGAATACTGTGGAGAATTTTGGGCATTACACCATATATCAACCACTGGTGGACCTACTCGACATTCCCGAAAGTTACGGTCAAAATTCCTTGGGTTGCATTGTCTGGTGTAGTTGCAATCGTCGATATTGATACGGGGAGCGGTGATGGTCCTGGATAAGCATATACGAGAATAAACGTGGTCGGGCCAGTTGTTTCCCGAGACCAAGTTAATTCGACGGGTTGAGACTGAGTGACTGGGGCTCGAACTGCTGAGATGGTGAAGCATCGGGCAAATTCCACAAACAAACAGCTAATTTTACCATCCCGTGAGTTAAAGAATGTAGATAGTATGACTAAACTCGAACTGAACTCACAAAACGAATGGACGACGGAATCTCATCCTAGATAACCGTCAAGACCTGGAAGGTTGAAAACGAGTGAACAGCGACGAGCGTGAAGGGAAGTGAGAAAGAACCGGCATCCCTCATCTCGACTGAGCAATGAAGTATGAAACCGAGGAGGCACCATCAATATCCGCCCAGCATGATACACGTAAGCAAAGAGCCCGAGATCACCTAGAGTAGACCCGTCCTCGTTGCCTGAGAATACGACGGTAGAAGCTTGACATTTGTATGGACGGCGAGGAGGATCGGAATACAGGCCAACAATTCGGGTACCTAATTGAACTCTAAATGCTCATGGTTTGATTTAGTCACAACATCCGACTAGAAACACAAACAATCGGAGTGTTGTGAGCTTCGGCCTCACTAGAGTGGCTCGGCGCATCTCGAACACGTAGCATTTGAGCCATGTAAGTAGAGTGCTAATCAATACAACATCTCCAGTGGCACTTCTTCGGTCAACTCCATTGCCCACCCCTCTCCTCGAAGCTCTTCTAGCCTTACGATTCTCTCTCTTAGCTTTATTATCTCCGGATCCATCGACATAGGCGTCGGTGAGTCAATCTCCGAAGACCCCGACCGATCACTCAGTCGTATCATCTGGCTTTGCAGCTCGAATATCTTCCTCTCGATCTCCATCTGCCTGTCCGTTCGAGGCGTGATGTACTCGTGGGTGATCTCCGTAGAGGTGGATTTGATAGTCGATATGACGTCGGCTTCACTCTCTGTTTCGGAAATGGTATAACTGGTGTAATCAGAACTCTCAAATGTAGCCTCAGAGATTCTTTCTGAGGCTGATATGCTGGAGGAAGCTGAGCCATTGTCGTCAAAGCAGCGCGGAGATCGCGGGACAAACGTGGTAGTCAAAGATGCTTCAGGATAAGAGTCTCTGCGGTGTGCGGTGTCCCTCTGTTTAAGTGGATTTTCTGCCCGTTTTTTGATCATTTTCTCTCCATGGAAAGTCTCTGGCTTCTCGGGTAGCAGGCTCCTACCATGCCTTCCTTGACGACGGCAGCAAAATATGAAGAAGAGTATGAGGATAATCGATGCCAGGGATCCAATGGTAGCACCAATGATAGTTGCAATGTCTTGACGTTTGGCAGGGGGTGGCCGACTTTGAGGGGACTCATCAGATTGCGGAGGAGCCGAACTCAACGGGGTGCTTTTGCCGCTTTCTGGACCCGCCGTGTCGCCCTCATGAGGCCTTTGGAATTTATCAGTTGAGGAGGGTTCACAAACAAAAGGCTAACGCACATGTTACCGGCTTCAAACGTGGTTAGTCCCGCTGTTGCACTTCCGGAACCGCGATTTTAGCCTCTGGTTATTGCTATAGGAGTCGTGGACTGCGCGGCAGATATTGTCGAGTCTGGTGTTGAGGAGGTCCTTCTGAGCTATACCCTGAGGCTCTGAACAACGAACAACATGTTCTTCGACTTACAACTGCGACTCCGTGATAGTCGGTATAGTCCGACCCGAGGTCGAGCTGGTTGTTCGAGGTGGGGATGAACCAGGGGCAAGGACGGTAATTTGACGTGTATCGTCAAAGAAAAACGAGCTAGGGTTAGGTTAGTAGTATATTAACTTTGTCAAGATGAACGCACGGTCGTGGCTGAGCGACCTTAACGAGAGAGTTGTATTCTACGTGATCCAGGTCGTAGGCTACCATAGACTTAGTCCTGACGGAACTCTTGCGTGAATGAGGATCCGACTGTGAGCTACTGTGGACTTACTTGCCACCGTCGGGAAACGTGAAGGTCAAGACACCTTGTGTATTGGTAGTATCTACCGTCACAGACGGAGTAATTATTCCTGCTACGTCTTCATTTGGGAAAGTGTGGGCGATCATGACTCTCGTAGGGTCGGTCGTCCCCCAGTGCCAGGTCAAAGAGACCACTTGGTTCTGCGTAACTTGGTCAGGAATTCCATCAACGGAGAAGCATTGGACGAGCTCTCTGATAACACAGTTTGCTAACCTGGGGCGGAGATCAGTCATATGGTTCTCTTCCCTATTGTCGGCTAAAAGCACTTACAAGGCGAGAAGACCACGAACTTTCATCCTAGATACCCGTCAACTTGGCCTGGTAGATCGAAAACGAGCGAAAAGTAGTGAGTGGAGAAAGAGAAGGGACCCAGCATTCTTTGCCTTGACTGGGCAGTGTAACATGAAGCCAAGAACTCACCATTTCATTTCGCCAATGCGAAGATCAAGATGCGGGCTCGGGTGGCCGTTGAGGCTAGTTAGTAGTCATGATGTGCGGAGATTAAGGGTGCCTGTTTCTCTTAATCGGACCTGCCTGTGATGCTACAAGTCAGACGCTTCGATCTCAAGTACGGAAATTGAAAGCACCATGATACGTGCTAATGATTCTGGTGCATGCTTAGGTTTTAAATGGTAGCAACAGATCATGTGTCAGTTCATGGTCGCGTTAGCTACGCCCACCCTAATCTCGTGAGTTTGAGCCTCACTGTAGTAGCTGAGGCATGAGTTACTTCAAAACGGGTCGTATATGAGTGAATATCCGGGATACAGAACCTCGTTAGTTCAACATCTCCACTGGTACCACATCAGTCAGCTCCCTCGCCCATTCTCCCTCCTGAAGCACCCTCAACCTCACAACACACACTCTCAGGTTCACTATCTCCGATTCCATCGACGCGCACGTCGATGCAACATTCTCCGAGGAACTCAACCCTATAATTCGACTCTGTAACTCGAAAACCTTCCTCTCAATCTCCATCTGCCTATCGGTTCGGGGTGTGATGTACTCGTGGGTGATCTCCGTGAAGGTGGGCTCCACCGTTGATGTGGCGTCGGTCTGACTATCGATTGTCGAAATAGTAGAAATCGGGTACTCAGCTCTCTCCGATCGAGCTTCAGAGTCTCTTCTTGAGCCTGGTGCGTTCAAAATAGTCGGAGTGTCGCCGCCGTAATACGTAATAGCATGCAATGCAGACCTGGGAACTGAGAGATGGCCAGCAACCCCTTCCTCATCAAGCTGATCATCTTTCCTTCGTCTGACCATGTTCTCCCGGCAGAATTTTTCAGGTTTTTTGGCCCGCCAACTTGTTTGCTTTCTGTGACGACGGCAATGTAAGATCAGCCAGAGGGCGAGGATCAATGCTAGAGATCCGAGCGCAGCGCCAATGATCTCCCCAACGTTTGAGTGGTGTTTGGAGCCGGATGTGTGGATCTCAGAAGTATCGCTGGACTGTGGGGAGCCAGGCCCTAGCGATATTCCTTCACCCACTGAGGATATTTCACCACCACCGGGCCTGAAGCATCCATTAGGTCGAGAAATTTCACGAGCAAAAAAGTCCGAACACACAAGTCAGCTTCTCTCGTCGGCATCCCTTCTGGATGCTGCTGGCTTGCAGACTCTGAGTTTCCCTCTGAGCTTGAACTTGTCGCTGAGATTGGCGGGAGAACGGTACTAGTGGTGGCGCTGGACATTGCTATGCTCGTTGGGGGAGAGGTCAAAGAGGTACTGTGGGGCTACAATCGGTATGATGAAACAACGATGTATTCCGTTTGACCAACCCTTCTGTGACCTGTGTGGGTGTCTGTGGAATTCCACTGCCTGGGGTTGGAATGAGGGTTGGTCGTGGCGAAAGTGGTCCCGCCGAAAAAACGGTAAAGGGGTGATCTTGAAAAGCAAATGAACTAGATTTAGGTAAGCTTCAACACGAATAGAGATATGCAGAGCAGTAACCTACGGTCGTTCTTTGACTTCCGCCTGGACGATGGCATCGTAAGATACGTCATCAAGATTGTAGATTACCACCGAACTAGTGCTGAATGATCTAAGTCAAAGAATACTCCGGATAAAAGGTAGGTGGAACTACCCAACATCTTTGAGCGATAAGGCCAAGATACCTTGTGTTTGACCGTGTCTTCCAAACTGCGTTATTTGTGGAAATATATCGGCTACTGGAGCACCCGCAGCGGTAATTGCGAGCATTGCATTCGTCGGGTCGGATACTTCCCAAAACCAGGTCAAAGTGACTGGCTGTTTCTGAGTAACTTGATCTGGAACTCCGGAGAAAGAGAAACACTGGGCATGCTCTGCGTAAACATAGTAAATAAGACTGATACAGAGGTCAGTAAGAGGGTGTTTTTTGCCAGAAAGTGCAACCAAGCCCCAGGTACACTCACAAAATGAGCGGATGACGAATTCTCATTTTGAATGTCCGCCAAGACCTAGTGGGCCAAGGAAAGAATGTAACGCGGTGGGACAGAGAGAAAGGGAGACAGAACAAGTAACAAGCATCCCTTATCTTCGCTGGAGAATATAATAAGAAACCGAGAATAACATCAATATCCGTCCAATGCGAAGATCAAGATGGGAATGTTGATTCCATCCGTAAGTTGTGAATCACAACTCACGTAAAGTGATCCTGTTGTTGATGCTGCACGACAGATTGTGATAGAAGAAGCTTCGCACTCGCATGGGCAGCGACAGGATGCAATCGCATGTCGAATGCTCGGTCCGTTACGTTGCTTTGTATCACTTGCACTTCCCTGTGCCCCATGGCTGAGTTGGTTACAGCGTCCGACTGTTACTTATACTTAAACGAGTTGCGGTCAATCGGAAGGTCGTGAGTTCGAGCCTCACTGGGGCAGTTTGAGCTTTTGGGTTTCTATTTTTCTGTGTATACCGCTCCGTGCACTCTAGGCAAAGACCTCCATCTCTGGGGCTGTTTTCACGAGCACTTATTATTAGTACCGCAAGTCAGAGACATTCTCACGAACCGACCCAACAAATCATGATGATCTGTTGTTGATGCGATGTAATTAACTGCAAAGAATTTTTGGACCTCAATTGGATGTCCCAGTCGAGGCCATCGTTTGTATTTGAAGTGGAGAATTGTATTATTCTTGATGCTTTACCCTCAATCCCTCCAACACACTGGCCAATTTTCAACGCCAGACGCTGCGTTACTTTCAATGCGTCGTCCAATCCTTTGTTTGATGTGAGTGGCAGTAAACCTGTGGAAGATACCACTGATCGTGTTTGCATCAGAGCCGCACTATTCCACATTTACCCTGTCTCCTCAACTGATCACTCGTAAGCCGGAATTGGCTCCCTTAACATCGATCTAAAATACCTCCCGAAGGTTTACTTCCTCATTATCTGCGGCCTCAGTATCCGTCACCACTACTTCTGTGGCTCCTTCAACTATGACAACCGCAACCACCATCACTTCCCTTACCCCGACTCCCGAATCAACGACGGTATCTCTACAGATTGATACGGGCACGTCAAGGTGCGTTACAGCGGAGGAACCCAGTTGGAACCGATGCCCATGATTACCTCAGTATCACCGAGGCTTCCTCCAGCGGCACAACCAGCGCAGATACTCTTATACCCTCGTCAACATCTTCCACTCTGACAGGAATAACCTCGAAGTTTACTATAGCGGGTTTTACTATCAGTGACGCTTCAAGCTCGTAAGTCTCCACAAGCTTATCGCATATCACATTCCTGTGATTAATGATCGATATCTGCGGAATCAGACTCGATCGTTTTGACACGTCCAGATCCTTCGGTATTGTTACAACCTTGAAGATCTCGTCTGACGATGCAGAAGCGGGCGGACCGAGGAGTGGGATAACTACTGGGTCGAGGTAGAGCCCTGCTCGTGATAACAGACTATAACATCTCCTGATCTTGTGTTCTTCAGCTCACCCGTGAGCTCTACTGCGACCTCAGGACCTGGTTCGTTTGTCAATAACGTACTTTTGCCATCCACAATTGGCACGGATGTCGTGGTTCCGTCGGTCTCCTCCTCAAGCTCGAGTTCGTTAGGAGGCGTACCCGAGAGTACCAGTATCGTGCTCAACAGCCAAAGCTCAAGCGAGGCAACCCAGACGCCAGTCAACGGAGTAGTATCTGGAGGTGAAGAAACAATCACGGAATTTTCGAGCACTCTCGATATACTCAGCTCAACCCAAATTTCGTACGTGTCTCAATCAACTCCTCCATGCCTAATTTCAATTTTCACGCTTACCCCTCTAGGATCGAGTCTAGCCTCAAACCGACAACACCACCCTCGCCACCCTTGCCAGTATCATCGACACACGTGGGTGGAGACCACAGATGGGTCATTGTCGCAGCAATTCTCGGGATGCTCCTCCTCCTTGTCCTGGCCGTATTATCCCTCTGCTGGTATCGACAACGCCAGATAAACAAGCGAATCGCAGCCCGAGCCGCGATGCCCTACCGCCTCGAGCGAGCCTCTCTCTACGACTCTGAGGATCCATTTGAAGCCAAACCAGGCCCTGGAATTGTTATTCCTACTCTCCCTGCGCTCAGTTTCGTTCGTGAGAAGGAAGATGACGTCAGTTTTTTGGATTTAGAGCAGGAGCTCCCCGGGTTTCCCAGGCCTTCACAATCCTCAGCATCCAGTGGTTCACCTCGTCGTATTCGTGTTCAGGTTTTGAACTCGGAAGGTTCCTCTGGAACTAGGCCCCCTAGCTATTATGTTGACCTTCCTCCCAATTACGAGTTACAAGACAGTACTCTTCGTATTTTCTACGCTCGGTGAGATGATACCCGGGCCGTCATTACCATATTTCTTTGCTCGTGTTTGGCGAATCGCGTAACGCACGCGTCTGAAGAAGTCCCAGTCATTCTTGCTCTCTTCCATCACTTCCAGTTATCGATACCCAATCTTCCATGCATCGACTCTTCCAAGTCGACGAACTCGTTCATCTAATACTACAATGGTGCGGCCGAAAATCGAATGCGAACAATGCCATCGTTTGTAAATCGTGGTCGAGAGACGCGCTGAGTTTTTTATGGGAGGAGATCACGGACATCAATGTCGTTTTTGCACTGCTGGGAGCTGAGAGCCAGATCAATTACCAACGAGTGCGTTCTGTGAAGCATTTCTTCTCAACATGTTATCTGATGAATAATACTTTTGAGCCAGTACTTCGTAGCGCCAACTGCCGAGAAATGGAGCCGTTTTCAATCATTATATGCACCACTGGTCCGCACACTGGACTGCTCCGCTCTCGATAATGCTCAGCAGAACCGTATGATCCCTCTATTCGATACTCTAGCCCGTCTGCAGTCCTCAAAACCCATCTTCCCCAACCTCACTACCATTCTATGGCGAGAAGTCGATGTGAGGGGATATAGTCACCACAGCGTGATTTTCATGCACCCCAACGTCAAAACCTTTCGGTTTACCCTTCTTACCCCGGATACAATCACCCAAGATATCCTTTCAGAGTATTTTCTCGCAGTCGCGGAACGAATGCCATCATTGAAGATAGTAGAGATCCAAACGAACCACGGCCGACACGAGATCTTGAAAGGTCCTTTGATCGCACTCGCAAAGTCCCTTCCATTACTCTCGAAGCTCTCCCTTCCCTCCTTCTTGAACATTGCGGAGGTTATGCAGCAGTTGTCATCCTGCCTTAACCTTCGATCGATCGAATTTACTCGCTTCGATACACAAGCCGGAGTCACTCAGATGCCTCCACCAATCTCAGAAGAAGGTTTCGGCGATCTTCAACGGCTCTCAATTCATACATCCTACCCAACTTTGGCTCACTTCCTCCGGGAATCATCGAGCGCGCCGCGCCTCTCCGATCTGCAAGTCACATCGACTTCCCGCGAAGGAGAGACCCCCGCTGGAATCAAGGATCTCCTCGAGGTCGTGGCTTCCCGATTCGAGAAAACTCTCCGTAGGCTAAGTGTTGAAATCGACAAAACCTTCCCTCCAACTCAACTATCCGAACCCTCTGCACTCTCCATCGTCGATGTCGTTCACTTCCAGCACATTGAACCCATCCTACGCTGCTCCAATATCTCGAGGCTCACGTTGACCCACAGCTATCCCCTTGCTATCGAACAAGACGATCTAAATAAACTGGCAGTCGCTTGGCCAGGGCTCACTCACCTACGTTTGTGCGACGATCCACAGCGGAGTTTACCCAGCAACATTATGCTCAAATGTCCCGACCTGACCGGTATCCTCCCTTTCTCCCGCTTCTGTCCCAACCTGGAGGTCTTGGCCCTTCGACTTACCCCCATAATTGACGTCGGCTTCGATGTATACGGAGCCCCTGACCAGCCTCTCCGCCATCTCCATACATTCTCTCCAGGGAATGTTCCGCGTGATGCGATAAACGATGTTGCTGTGACCATGTTCCTCGGTCTCTTCCTTCCGCCGGATTGCAAGATCTTGTTCGTAACAAATTGGGGTGGGACACCCGGTAAACCAACGGTTTCTCAGGAGTGGGCAATAAAATGGAGAGATGTGAAGAAGGGTTTGGTCTTGGTTGAGGCGATGAAGGATAGGTTCAAGTGGAAAATTGCAGAGGCCGGGTCGGTGATGAAGAAGGAGAAGTAGCTTGTGTCTTTCGCTTCCGGTACGTTCTGCTTTGCTTTGATGGATTAGTTCAACGTCACTGACTGCTTGATAAACTGTAGCATTGCTTGTACATGAGACCGATGGCGCCTTTGATCAGCAACTAGGAATATTGATCGATAAGCCGAATGTTCGTATTTTGCCTTCAATTTATCACAAAGCGAGTCTGTCCTCGGACAATTTGGTCTCTGAACTTGATGGCCGTTGACTTGATATCTAGTTCCCTGGGGATCAGTTGTCCAATCGTTCTGCAATCTTCGTCGTTGGAGTTGCCGACGCCCGCCACCAGCATTGCAACCCCATTCTAGTACTTAGGTGCGAATATTTACCTTAAGTTATTCTTCAGTACTCCATGGTAGCCTGGGTACGATCGCAGCCGCCTGGCCAGTACTGGATAATTACACCTCCACCTGTGGGACAAATCCGAACATGCATGGTAGGCGACTCTCGCTCTCGTCGCAATCTGGACGTCTTAGACCTCCAACCTACCCCTGGAAGTGACGCGACCTTCGATCTCAGCGGAACGCCCGCCCAGTCCCCACACACCTTTTTTCGGAGGAATGTTTCTTGTGATGTATGTGATGATGTCGCTGTGACCACGTTCCTAACTCTGTTCTTTCCCGCCGAGATGTGGGATTGCCTTCGAAGCTGATTGAGATAGGTATGGCACCCCGGAAACTTGGTCACCCCGGGGGCATGATAGCGGAGCGGAAAATCGTGGCCAGTGGTGCGGTTTTGGTCGATACGATGAGCACCGGGGTCTTCCTCGATGCTGTAGTAATTTGTCTCGTTCGGCGAATCCTATACGCTTTTTATTGACCATTGAACGGATCTCATCGTTTGGTCACCTGTGCTATCGTTCACGGTCATCTCAGTGTGATGGCCAAGAGAGTCGCAGTGTGATCGGTGTACGCGTACTTGCTTTGTGACTCGGGTAAAGTGTCGCTCGCCACATGCTGGCCCTGGGAATTTTACAATGGTTTCAGATGCAAACAAAGTACATCAAGCACACGGGACTCAAAACTGTTCAATCTGATAGTTGTGCTTCTCACCACCTTCACCTATCGATCTCTCTTTCCGTTTCGAGCGCTCTGAGCACGTTCTCTTTTTGCCGCCTGCAACGATGCTGGATGGTGGGATGATTATCAGTACATTCCACGGGTTTGCAGGATACGAGTTTCAAGGTAGAAAACGTGCCTTCGCCTCTCCGCGTCGGGATATGTCAAGCTCTTGTACACCTCCGCCCGATGTTGCTCCGGTGACTGACCCTGAGGGTGTATGGGCTCGATAACGGGTTGAGCCACCGAGAACGACGATGTCACCCTCACTGCATTGACGCTGGCTCCCGTGTAGATTTGCTGCTAGAGCCGGAGCTGCCAGAGCACGAGAGCCGATCTAGTGAGCAGAGTTAACTGATCCAACCAGTCGAAGACATACCTGAGTGATCCGTGCTCTCGGATAACAACATTTTGGCTGCCACGATACTATGTTCGTTGGTCATCCTGGGACTTTAGAGGTGGCCAAGTCGTATGTTAGTGAACTATACAAATTATGGACCTGTTTTTATACACTCATACCATGACACGCTGTCGGGAGTTGAAGCTGAGATGTAGGAGATGATCAGGCAAGGCTCCTCGATTAGTTGAGTGTGCATCACAAGAAAACGTCCTGTAGCCACACGAGTCAATTCAGAAGACCTTGCGCCACTTGATCCGGTACGAGGTATTGGAGTAATTCCGGGCAGAGTAGCGTACATGATTCGGTCATTCTGACCACTTGTTACTATCAAACCGTCGGCAGATGCAGAAAAGGCAGATGGCCGCAATGACGAACCCCGGCTCTAGACTGGAAAGGTCCAACGACCAGAAGCGAGAGAATAGATTACTGTTGGAGTGCGCATGGAGGCACTCCCTAGTACAACATAGATATACGAACGATGTCATTGCAAGATACCGGCTATCCTATCCCTCTTTTCCGGTGGTATTGGAATTGGAGGTAGTCTCCTTCTTGGCTGATAAGATCATCGGTGTCAGAATTGTCACCCACAACATGACCGGGGTTAACGTACCTGAGTCGAATCGCTGGAAATTGGCTCCTCTCTAATCTCAGGCGACTCTATTGGGCCACTGCTACTCTTTTTATTCAAGAGTTCTAGAGAGATATCACCATTTCCGTGCTCCGGGTCTTTAGAGAAAGGCGGTGGGCTATCGATGATCTTATCTTTCTGTTGACTCTTTCTTGACCGGGCCTTTCTTCGATACATGGAATTGTTTAGTGCTGCAAAGGCCTTGCTGGGTATAGACCTTCGTTTCGGAGTTGCGGGCGTCCCAGGTGACTTCAACGGAGTCCCTGGGTGTGCGCTCGCGCGTCGGATGTTGAGATCCATCGTGAAGGGGAAAGGTGTTATCTTCAGCGCACTACTTCTCATGCGCATGCTGCTTCCGTGTCGGTGTCGCTCGTGGTCAAAACCGTGCTCGAGGGCACCGGGTGAAAGAAGGGCTGGAGACATCGGATAATCACTTGTGATCTCCCATGTCCTCGATTGTTGCGGCCGTCTAGCATTTAATCTAGATGAATGTGAGACACTCCAGATTCAGAGTATTTAGAGGAGCATTGCGCGTACGTGGCGACTTCACAGAATGAGGACATTCACGAAGAGATGAAATTTAAGTTGTCGTCGAGAAAAGACTGTAAGGTACTCACGCATAGTCATGTAATACAAAGGTGCCAAACACTGATGAAAAGGAGCCCTGATTGTGGTTCTAGATAAGTATCATGTAGTGCAAAGCAATGTGTAGGCTTACCAATATAATTTCTGAGGTTTATATATAAACATGAAAGCTACCATCAGCTGGTCGACAGTCAGCAACGCCCCCCGGTTGATAATCACGTTTGTAAGCCTCTTCAAAACTGCCTGAGGGTTACTGTAACCACGACGTCTTATTAACAATTCTCGAACAGAGGCAAGTTATGTCAGACCTCGGAGACTCCTCTATATGAGCACGCAGGGAGTACCACAGGGCAACTGTCGATATGCTTTGCGATATTGCAGCCAAGATGTTGATAAAACACACTTCGAGCTAAATAGACATATAATGAGAAAGATAGATTAAAGATTGATATATCAAACCTTACCTTCCGCTCGGTAGTGTCCATGATCTCGAACGTGGGGTTCTTGAAAAGTGCATGTACAAGGGCTTCGCGCAAAAGGTTTGTTCAGGAAGAATAGCCACCGTACGTCGAAGCTCGACTTACTTAGCCCTGGGACTGTCAAACAAAAACGCATTAGCAACGGTGAGGCGTATTAAGAGGAATTGATACGAACTCGCCGACCCAATGGCGGTGAGGACCTATCAACAGGATATAGTTCTATTCATTGAGGATATGTCATCCGTACTCGTACTCACGATTGCAACAGTGATGGCCCAATGCGCCCGGCGTACTGAGTCAAATTTGACGACGTCAACTATCGACAAAACACACGCACAGGAAGAAAGACGCTTACATCTCCAAACCCGGGTGGCAAAACATATATCGCATCTAAAGACAAGTCAGGACTGGGTCTCAGATTTTCAAAATTGCGAGTGCTCACGCTACAATTACGATCAGGTTGAATAGCACAAAGGTGGTCATTTCCCTTGAGCCAATCGTTCGAAATTTGCGATGGAAGGCATGTTGAGGAGCTGGACGACGTACGGTATGATCCGGGTCAATTCCAAAAAGTTCCCGAAGTTAAAGACCTGTGTGTTCGAATGAGTGCAGGGCTCGTTAGAATAAGACCGAAAATGCGGCGTACAAAGTAGTGATGAAGAACTAATGTGTCGAGTAGCGTGCATCCGAATACAACGAGGCTAGACGAAAAATAAGGGACGGTTTCAAAGGTACCCGAGGGATTGACGTACAAGAGAAAGGTGACCTAGAAGGAATATGGAATGTTCGTGATGATGTGGGGCTAATGGGGATAGAAAGAACCCACAAATGTTCGAAGAGGCCAGCGGTCATCGTTAGAGACGGCATAGGTCCATGTCTGTAAGATACAGATTCCGAACAGACTTCATTCGAACGTGGTCAACTTCAGCTCCTCCATAGAAATTCAAGCTAACCATATTGAAATAAGTCCTCCTGGAGTCTGAGCAATCAGTTTTGAAGCTCTTCTGTTAGGCACTGTGACGTACCATAGAAGATAGGATCAACAAAGTCTGTTATGCTCTCAAGACCCGACATCTCAACTTTTGACATTCTCTACCCCAATGTCCCCACAGAAGAATCACCTGAACGATTGCAACGATCCTCTTGGCCACAATTTGGATATCGTTAGTTTCTGCGTTTAGGTTGTGATCGTCGAAGGGAAAGGAAGTCATCCTGATTCTGGCTAAGCTGGTGCTTTATCACCTGAGAACGTTTCAAGAATATGCAGCAAACGACGAGCGCCTGCGACTAAACATAACTGTGGGAAACGTTGCATGCGACAGATGGCATCAGTTGTGCGCACGGTTTCATCAACCTGGATCTGATCTCCTCGTATACAGCGTATATGATCCTCGGCAAGGATGCGTGATTTGTTACTCGAGCAGCTCAGAATATGCTCAGCTCATTACAGGTGAGAGTGACCAGAAGTTGCCCGGGCTGATAGTATACTCATTGCCTGTGAAAACCCATTCGCAGGATACTCGCTGGTACCAGGTCATCATCGGGAGAAGCCAGCGCACCCTGACAGGAACCGCTCCATTGCGGGTGGCGATCAAAATCTATAGATTTACTTTGTCGCCTCAGCGCCGTTGGGCTCGGTATCAGCTGCACTGCCTGTAGATTTCGCAGTCCTGTGCAGTGTGATGTACCTACCTTGACAAGGCAACGACTTAGCCCGGCCCGGGAATAGTGTTTGAAGAAGTCCCTCAGCTTTTTTGGAGGTCTCGATCCCGATTTTCTTTGTCTTTTTGAGCTTTGGCTGTGCGCGTTGATCGTGGTCAAGGTGAAATATTGATTCGGGCAATGCCGTAAAGGGCAGTGGCACCGCCTGATACACGGGCGCTTCGGGCACTTTTGAGTACTTATACTCATTGTTGAGGACCGAAATCGAAATCGTACCCAAAAGCCTCCAATCCTTAGCGTCTTTATGTGAGATACCGTTCCAATATGTTTGCAGGAGTACATAGAATCGACCTAGGAGTACAAAATTCAAATCATGATTTCTCGAATAAGATCTACAAAGTCCGTCGGCAACCCGAGCAACTCACATCGTCTCTTGTTTTTGTCCCGCCTCAGAGTATGCGGGAGGGACCTCGGATAGGTTCCTGCCTTCAGATATACTATTGGCCCTGAACATCCATTCACTATCCGTCAGGTGAAATGCCCCGTCCCTTGGCGCCTCCAGGTTGCCAATGATGCTGTGATGCCTGCTGGCAATTTCTGATCGAGAGACTATACGTTCAGGGACGACCGTGTGGGCCCTCCTCGGTATCTGGCTCCAAAAACTTACCACCCCTCGTTCCGTCGCATGCCTAGCTGTGGACAATCGAGGATTCGTGACGAGGCTTTCCTTAGGTTCTGGCCCAGTACAACTGAACGCTTTTCTCCGCCTTAGTCTCTGGATTGTAAATCCCGCAACAAGTAGGGCGATGGCAAGAAAACTTCCCAAAACTATTGCTGCAATTGAGCCCGAGCTCAATTTTTTTGCCGTTGTGATGGGAGAGGCTTTAGAGGTGGGAATAAAAGTCGCACTAGATTCAGTCTCCCTAGATAAAGAGATACGGTAAAAATTCATCAATCGAGTTGGCGTTACGATTAATAGTCACCGAATGTTGGTTTCACTGGCCCTCATTGTTGGAGCTGTACTAGATATTGAAACGGGCGTGTCTGAGGCACTACTTGATTTCAGTGGACGCGGTTTCTCAGTCGGAGAGCCCAGCTTACCGCGACGAAGTGGTGAGTGATGATTGGGTATATACTGCAGGGCGAATTGGTTGTTCATCATCGAAGAACGGCACACTGTCGGTGACATAAGTATATCCAGTTGATAACATAGACCAACATACTCACGGTTTGGTCCTCGTTTTATCACGGAGAACAGTATATGGAACCTGATCAAGGTCGTACGCAACAATTGATACTGGGCTTTGAACTGGGAGTTGAGCACTACAGCGCTTTCGGGTTGAGGATCATCATACTGCTCAGCCTGGAAGATGGCCACCATAGTGCCAGTACTTTCGAAATCGTCAACAGACGCTGTATCTATCACGCCAACCTGTGTCGCGGAAGCGGTTTTTGCGAGAGCAAAACTAGTTGGGTCGCTCAGTCTTCGAGACCAGGTAATTGTGGCTTTTTGATTTGTTGTGACGCGAGTTGGCACGCCTTCAATAGCGAATGCATAGGTCTTGGAGCCGGCACAAATGGTAAAAGCTCTATAAGTGATATTCAGTATAGACCGGGCACATTCTACTGAACTCGGACCCACATAATGAAAGGTTGAAACACTCTCATCATGGACCGCGCAAGAAGGTGGAGAGAGACGTCCTCGAATTGCAAGGAGACACCCGCTATAAAGGGCCGCCAGGCACTCGGAGTTCTTTCAGTGATCCTGTAGCTGAGCTTCGTAGGCATGGGCACTCAGAACACGATGGGGACCACATGTTGCGTATCGACGAGGTTGCCTCATCCACCAGCGCAGTCCAGTAAGTCACCACAATCTGACTGTGCCGTACTTGTTCATAATGAACTGATGGTTTCCGTTGATATAGCCAAGCCGGGATCTTGCTCAGGAGATTATCGTTTGGCAACTTGTGTGGCCAACAAGCATAGTAATGCAAAAGCCTCGTACCCCTATATTCTCATATCCCAGCTCTCAAGGCTGTGGTCGCTGCACAAGATCACTTTTGCTCTCACGGCGTTGTCGGGATTGGTTGGAATGCATTATGGATTATTGATCGTCGCAAAACTACGGGTGGGGTGTCTAAGGATGTCCAGCCTCGATCTCAAAGGCTTAGCGACAATATAGAATGTTGAGAATTTGATCGATGATCTTGCGATAGTTGTGAAGATACCCACATCATCCCTTCCCGTCGGCGAAATATTCGGTCTCCAGGTGCGCCTGTGGCTCACGCCCGTGATACCTTCTAACTCATCCCCAACAAAGAGTGTCATATAGCACCGGGTCTTCTATAACCGAGTGAAATCCACGCCTGAAGGTTTTCCTTTCTTCACTAGCCAATACTGATGATCCGAAACGGTATGGGCTATTCATTATGGACGCTAAGTACATCATGTGGCATGTTTTTTAGTACCCTGCATCATCAATTCTCACCTTCTTCGATGCACGACATTGCTCATGACAACTGATGTAGCCTTACGACACCAGAGCATGTTCATCCGTCGTTTCGATGCCACGGATGGATCTCTTCCACACCGTCGTCTTGATTCCCGTCGACATAATAAGTCCATTGTCTTAATCTTCATCTGTACCTAATAAGCACACCACCCACTTATTCACGTACTCTCTCGTCTGTGTTCCGCCTCAGAGTATGTGGGAGGGACCTCCACTAGACTCCTGCTTCCGAGTACGTTGTCGACCCTGAGTCGCCACCCGCTATCCGTATGGTGAAATACTCTGTCCCCCGGTGATCCACGTTCGATTGAGCTGAGGTTCGTGACGGTGCCCGAATACTGCTTGACAGCCGCTGGAGAGGAAATCACTTGCATGGGAGCGCCTAGTGAATGAATATGTGTAACACCCTCAAAATTCTCGAGCTCCGGACTTCCCATCCTTTGTTCCGTTCCCTGCCGAGGTGTATTAATGTCTGGAGAGGAAAGTTGAGCTTCGTCCGCAAACTCTCTCGATGACTTTGTCTTGGGAGTACTCATCCCCTTGCGTTTTATCTTCCAGAACCAGAATCCCACGAGGAAAAGAGAAATAGCAAGAAGGCCGCCCAAAACAATTGCTGCAATTGATCCCGAGTTTAAACGTTTGCCAGCAGAAGGTCCAACCTCACTGAAATGAAGCAAGGCGAGCGATAAACTTTAGTTTTTCGACTGGTTGTGATCTCAAGATAACCTACGGCTCGACGACGGTCGTCGCAGTTGGTATCACTGAGCCTGTGCTGGAGCCTGGCGTCGGTATGGTCGAGGGCCTTGCGTGAATGAGTTGAAGAAGGGATAGTCAAGCGAAGGACTCGGCTTACGGCAGTGCAGTCCCCATCATCCTCGAGTCAAATGCCGGAGGTATCGGGTGTTTATCGTCAAAGAAGGGCGTACTTTCCGAGGCGTGATTAAACTGAATTATAGAATAGAAGCAAACTAATATGCGCACAATCTGAATCTCGGGTTTCCTTGAATGATACCGAATGGGACCTGGTCGAGATCGTACGCAACGATGGATATTGGGCTACAACGTGGGATTTGAGTCTACTTGAGGGCTTTCAGATGCTAGCGGTAACGTACTGTTGAGCCTGGAAGGCAACTACCATGGTACCACGCGTCTCGCTGTCTGAGGCACTCGCCATTCCTATCAAGCTTACTTGTCCACCAGCAGTCTTTCCAAGAGCAAAACTAGTCGGGTCGCTTATGTTACGAGACCAGGTAATTGTAGCAGTCTGACTTGTTGTGACCTGGTCCGGCAGGCCTAAAATGGTAAATGCAGACGCCCTGAAGCTGGCGAAGACGCCAAAAGCTCTATGAACGGTGTTTAGTCTAGTCCAGAGCTTTCCAGTCAACCTGAACCCACACGAAAGGAAGAATGGGTCTCATCATGGCCCCGCCCACAACAAGATGAAGA